>CM064492.1:18887804-19008121 GCA_032716605.1 Paralithodes platypus | reverse complement strand
TATCTACAGAGAGAGAGAGAGAGAGAGAGAGAGAGAGAGAGAGAGAGAGAGAGAGAGAGAGAGAGAGAGAGAGAGAGAGAGAGAGAGAGAGAGAAACAAATGTACACATTTATCTTGAAAGGTGTTTTTCTAAGCTTGATGGAGGTCTAGTGAGGACACTCAAAAATGTATAAATAAATATATATATAGCTAAAAAACCAAGCACTACCCCCTTAAGTCACATTGTACAGAGCATAAACGGGGAGCCGGATTTGTAAGATTTGCGTGAGTGTAAGGATTTGGGTCAATAGCCGAGAAACCAATATGATTTCAGAAATTCAATTTGCTCATGTAGATGTGAGTGGAACCACGAATATTGGCCCCTGTACAGTATAAGTATATATGTATATGTACAGTATAAGTATATATGTATATAAGTGAGTATATGCTGAACTATACTCTATTTTATATATTCTAGTACAATAGGTCACCAGTGTATTTGGCCTGATGTATGTGAATGGCACACACACACACACTCTCTCTCTTAAACACACACACATATACTGTATATATATATATATATATATATATATATATATATATATATATATATGTATATATATAGAAGTTCATTCAGGGGTGCTTCTCTTTGAAGGCTTTAAGGATATTTCTTTATGCTAGTCATTCCAACTTTCCTGCTTTTCCTCTTATTCACTCTCTCACTCACTCTCACTCTCTCTCTCTCTTGTGTGTGTGTGTGTGTAATAATACTAGTACTAATAATTGTTGGTTTATTGTTCACTTGCAGCCTTAAATATGAAAATCTAAAGTTTCCTAACCTAGGTACAGTGCAATGCTTCTTCAACTTTAACTATGGGGTCACAGGCAACCTAGATAATGCCTGAGCTCCGACCATAGTACATACGCAGAAACACTGGCGGAGTGACGTATAGGCCAACACAATCTGATAGTTGAGCAGCTTGGCTAGGGATGGACCACGGGACCACACTTCAATCCTTCCCCAGAGCCAAAAAGCTATTTTCGGATTGAGGGAGGTTGGAAACCTCGCCACCAAGACTGGTCTATTAGCGTGCAGGGCCTTGGACCACTGGTTCATCCCGAACCGTATAATATATTTTTGTTTTTCTATGTGGATGAGGGAGACAAAAGACAAAAATACCTGTAACGAGTGTCTCCCCCAGATTTGGAAGAGTGACAGGACCAAAATTAAGGAATATTCGAGCCAAAAGGCCTGGACACACAGAGTTTGAAGCAATTTAAGCCAAAAGGATGAGGGAACGATGGATTCAAGGAGAGAGTTCCAGAGCTCAGCTGTGGATAGAAGAAAGATTGGAAATATCCCTGCAGACATAATTATGCTCTAAATAGCTTATAGTTTCGATGCGTGGTAGGCAACGAAGTCTGGGTGGCAAGCAACACATGGAGTTAAGTTGGCTGCTCGTCATAATTAGAGCTTTTTATAAATGTCGCTCAATGCCACATCCAGCTCCATAGTGGCTCATACACACAGAACCATACCTTGACCGTGTAGACTCCTACTGGAGACAACTGTATCGGTTTGGCTTATGGGAGATGCATATTAGTAAGGGGAAATGGGCGTATATATTCTATTATATTCTATCTATATCTATCTATCTATATGCTCAGGCCCAATCCCCAATTTTCCTATTTTTTATTTTATTTTCCTCTATTTTATTTTATTTATTTTTGTTTTTGTATTTTCTTGGGAGTGGCCGACTCAAGACAGAGCAAGAACAGGAAAACACAAAACACAAGACAAAACAGCGAACAAACCTACAAAACACAAAATTCACACACATCTTTTTATATTTTTTTAGTTTTCTCCCTATACCTACAGTAAGCTGTAAAAAAACCACCCTCTTGAACCCCCTTCAAGATAAATTTGTAAAAAAAATTGTAGAAAAATGTCCCGGCCGAAGGCTGGTTAATCTCTTAAAATTACAGTCTTGCTATCGCTCGCCAGGAAAGATCGACACCTAAATGGCACGAAAGGTCTTAATATTAACAAAGAAATGGGGTGTAAAGTCCTAGAATTGCCAAGCTAATAAGCCAAACGTCCTAAAATCTAAAACACAATGGGATTAAAGACGAGGGAGAAGGGGGCCAGAAAAACCAGCCCCCTTAAATACTCTTGGTAATATCAAGGGTATGTCCATGGCCTGTTGGTGGGCCTAGGACGACTTACTGAAACTTATTACTACATAATTGATTCCAAACAATATCTCCCCCAGATAAAACTGACATCGAACCCGAGACACTGGGAATATTAGCTACGGGTGTTATCAACATTTAGACACATCTCACACCAACAAGCAAGCACACAAACACGGTCACATACACACATACTTGTACACATACATATTGTACACTCACTCACACACACACTCACATACACATATATACACACATACAAATTGTACACACAATGTACAAACCTCCCACACACATACCATACTGTATACATACACATTCACACACACATACTGTATATTCACACACACATACACACCGTACACACACACACAAGCACACACATACATACCGTACACACACACACAAGCACACACATACACACCGTACACACACACACACAAGCAGACACATACATACCGTACACACACACACAAGCACACACATACACACCGTACACACACACACAAGCAGACACATACATACCGTACACACACACATACACACCGTACACACAAACACACGCGCATACATGCATACCGTACACACACACATACACACCGTACACACAAACACACGCGCACACATGCATACCGTACACACACACTCTATGGTCCAGTGGTTTAAGGCGCTGTGTTTCGGGCTGACCGCAAGGGGCCGGGGCGAGGGATCGAATCCACCAGAATCCTAAAGGTTTTTTCGGCCATAGCGACGGAGAGAAATGTATCGTGGTTCCTCCCTAACCAAGCTACTGTCAGCCTGTGTTAGCCTACACATCTTCTCACCAATACAAAGTGCATCTGCGTATGTACTTGGTAGGAAGCCAGGCACCTCACGGTCGCTAAAGGTCGCATGTGACCTCGTAGTTAAGGTAGAATAAGTATTGTACTGTAGCTAGGTTTATGAACACTCTGTAGATTTTCAGATTCAGGGCTGCGATGAACATTAAACCGACACTTATTATTTTATTATTAATACACACACACACACACACACACACACACACAAACACACACACACACACACACACCGTCACTAACAGTCGGGATCTCTCTTCGTCCGTCTGTCCCGAGTCTTTTGTGAGAGACGAGAGAAAAGAATAGAACGAGACTTGGGAGGGAAGGACTAGGGAGAAATAAAATTGGACTGAGAGAGAGAGAGAGTGTGAAATGTTTGGAGTTTTCAGTTTTATTGTGAACATTGCGAGGATAGACAAACAAGCAGACCTTTACTGTGACGTTGATAAAAATAAACAAGATGGTATATGAAAAATAAAACAATATGAAAATAGACAAATATATATGAACATCGAGGTATATTATTATACTGTAATAAAATATAAAAATATCTCTCTCTCTCTTTATATATACAGTATATATACGGTATATATACAGTATATACATATACTGTATATATATATATATATATATATAATAATAATAATACAAAAATCCCCTAATATATAGTACGTATCATTATGTATTCCCGAAACAAATACTGATCCTACCCTTCCTCTGTGTATATGGTTTTATATTGTTCCCTTTATATATTACCCCCCCCCCCATTAAAACCACACACTCCATATAACAAAACTTCCACAGCAGATTTTAGTTAAGGGAGAGGTACTCGTTTTTCTGGCCTCTCTTCTCCCTCATGTTTAGAGCCATTAGTTTTGCGATTTTAAGACGTTCGTTCAATAGCTTGGCGATTTTGAGACCTTTCGCCCCATTATTTTGTCAATATTAAGATCTTTCGTGCCGTTTAGGTGTCGATTTTATCCTGGCGAGCGAAAGCGAGCCTGTAATTTTTTAAGGAACCAACCTTCGGCCTGGACATTTTTCTACCGAAAAATGTACAAATATATCTTGAAACGGGGTCTAGGGTGTGTTTTTTTGTTAAAGCTTGATGAAGGTCTAGCGATGAAACTCGAAAATAAATAAATAAATGAATAAATGAATAAGTAGCCCCTCCCCTTAAGGGGAGGTTTTTAGTGAGTTCCCTAGACTTCCATCAAGCTTGAAATTACACCCCCTTGACCCCCTTTCAAGATAAATTTGTACATTTTTCGGTAGAAAAATTTCCCGGCCGAAGGCCGGTTCCTCTTATATTACAGGCTCGCTATCTCTCGCCAGGAAAAAATCGACACCTAAATGACAGGAAAGGTCTTAAAAGTGGAATAAATGGGGCGAAGGTTCTTAAAATCGCCAAACTAATGGGGCAAACGTCTTAAAATCTCAAAATCAATGGGGCTAAACATGAGGGAGAAAGGGGTAAAGAAAAAAATCCCTCAAGTGGAAATCTCCCCTTAAGTCGTCCAGACCGTCATGCCAAGTTTTCCGCACCATGTCGAGGCGTCAGAGCTGGTAACTTGATCTAACTTGGAACCCTCTGTTAAGTTCGCCAAGTTTGAAACAATTGAGCAATATGGCTGGAGTTTGTGCGTGCTGTGTAACCGATTGTGCAGTTGTTGTTTCGTGTTCTGAATTAAGGGTGTTCGCTGTGTATTGGAGTTAGCGAGGGAGGAGTATGAATGTTATATTTTAGGAGTAAGTGAATTTGTTCATATGCAAATAATTATGTACACCCACCCACATATGGGTTAGGTTAGCTGAGTGGCCTAGAGCGAGGATTCGAATCCCTCAGAATCCTAAAGATTTGTTTACCTATCCCGATGAAGTGGATTGCATCGTGGTCCCTTCCTAGCCAAGCTGCTTAACTATCAGCCTGTGTTAGCCTACAAGTACTTCTCATCAGTGCATTTGCATATGTACACTCACGCGTACTAAAAGTTGCTCAGGGGTGGGTCCTTCCCTCCCCTACTCCATCCTGGGCAGGTGGAAGGGGGGAGTCGGGTCCAAGTCTACCCCCACCTTCCACCCCCAAACTATCCCCAACTCACCCACCTTTCTTCTCTTGCTGGCAGTTAGTGATTAGCGATGATTGTTCTCATGTATTGCAAATTATTGTCAAACCATCATTACACATGCTTATAATGGCTGACATTTAACATTTATTAGGAATTTATAAATACAATATACATTATAATTGTATTATCAAAATGAGTTTCTATACACGTGGGTTACACGAATCTTGGCTGTAGTGGTCTTCTCTCTCTCTCTCTCTCTCTCTCTCTCTTTGTGTGTGTGTGTGTCTCTCTCTCATCGCACTACTTTCTACGATCAAGACTTAATGTGATTTCAATATAATTATACCGTAATTAAATCTAATCCCATACAGTATTCAGGTTATTATGTTCACCATTATTGCAATACACATCAACGTGACCTCTACAATCTACTCATAGGTTCTTAAATTACTTAAATCACAGTCGGGCATTTATATCATAACAGGAAAGGATTAAAGGCAAAGATTTGCTGGAATAGTGTCGCGACTGTTATTGATTGTTTCGTCTATCATTTTAATAAGTTTCGCCCATTTATTCAATGCCATACATAATATAAACGGTCTGCATTTCATTCCATGTGGCCTATGCACATTTTTGTCAAACAATTATATATAGAACTCGATATAAATTACTATTAATTAAAGTCGGTGTTAACTTTTAGTAAGGTTTGAGGATAGAGTCCTTGAGTAGCAGGGCTCGCCTTCTCACTTCCTCCTTCTCTGTCTCTATCTATGATCCCAGCCCCTCACCTCTACACATCCCAAAATAATTAATAGGATTAATAGACAGTTTTACCATCAACTCTCCTCTATGTGTATCGAATGCAGGCAACATTCATCACACACACACTAATGAAGAAGGGGAATATCCACATGCAGACCTGTTAAATGGTGGTTATAGAAAGTGTGTGCTATGTAAGTTACAAGGAGTTACACGGAATAGGTATTATCTCAAAGTCCTTGCGGTCAATTACAGGGAAATATTCAAGGTGGAAGGAGATATATTTTTCAGTGCACTACACTCCTTACAGTGTGCAAAATACTATTTACTGTCTTCGTGAGCTGTATAACTGAGGAAATGTTTAACACTTCTGAGGAAAGTTTGTTCCAGGTAGAACAAATCATAAATGGGAAACAGTGTTCACAAATGCTAGTGCTGAACCTTTTCAATTATAACTGCCAGCCATGGTTGCGTATTGTATTCATATTGAGGCTAACAATGTTGCTATGATATACATTATCAAACCCATTAGGACCTACATATTTAAAAAACTTAAATGAACTGACCTCGTAATCTGCGTGTTGAGAGAGAGAGAGAGAGAGAGAGAGAGAGAGAGAGAGAGAGAGAGAGAGAGAGAGAGAGAGAGAGAGAGAGAGAGAGAGAGAGAGAGAGAGAGAGAGAGGCAGAGGCAGAATACCACTACAGCCGAGATTCTTGTAACCCACGTTGTGTATAGATACTCATTTTGAGAGTGCAATTATACAGTATATTGTACTAATACATTTGTAATATATTTCAAATGTTGACCATTGTAACCATGTGCAATGATGGTTTAACAATAATGTATAATACATAAGAACAATCGTCGCTAATCACTAACTGCCAGGTAGAGAAGGAAAGTGGGGTAGTTGGGGATAGTTTGGGGGTGGACGGTGGGGGTAGACTTAGACCCAACTCCCCCCTTCCACCTGCCCAGGGTGGAGTAGGGGAAGGAAGGACCCACCCCTGAGCAACTTTTAGTATGCGTGAGTGTACTATGGTGGGAACTCGGCACCTGACGGCCGCCAAAAGTCAGCTGTGATCTCGTAGTTAAGGTAGAATAAGCATTGTACTATACCTGGGTTAAGACAAACTCTGTAGATCTTCAGCCTCACGGCTGCAAGTGAACAATTAACCGACAATATAGCTAGCACAGCTGTTCCCAAACTTTTCCAGTACGTGACCCCTTTCAGTAGTACCAAACCTACCATGACCCCCACCTTTATAAGCCTTCCGAAAAAATACTAATTTCCAATGGCGCAGATACATTTTCAAGTTTAATCACAGCAGAGAGAGAAAAACATTTTTTTTTAACCTAAATAAAAAAAAAAAAAAAAAAAAAAAAAAACTAAATATCATAAAACAATTCCTCAAAATCTTGGACCTTCCATGACCCCCAGAAAAAGGCTCATGATCCATTTGGGGGTCATGACCCGCAGTTTGGGAACCGCTGAGCTAGCATAAAATGAAAAAGGCGTCGCCGTTACAGAAGTTGATAAAGAAAATCACAGGTCAAAAACATATATCCACGACTGTACTGTACATTCCTACAAGAAGCGTGGCCAAACCAGGATGTCCACAGTTACCTCGGACATCATATTTGTGAGGGCTATCCTGGCTCATGCGATTATACCCAGTTACCTTAAGGGGGAGGTAGTCGCTTTTTATGGATCCCCTTCTCCCTAATGTTTAGCATACTTGTTTTGAGGTTGTAAGACGTTATTTCCATTACTTTGGCAATTTTCTGAACTTCCGCCCCCATTTGTTTTTAAATATAAAGACCTTTCGTGCCATTTAGCTGCCGATTTTGTCATGGCAAGCGATAGCGAGCCTGTAATTTTTGAAGGAACCAGCTTTCGGCCGGGCCATCTCTCTACCGAATATGTACACATTTTTCTAGAAAGGGGTCTAAGGGGTGTTGTTTTAAGCTTGATGGAGGTCTAGCGAGGAAACTCAAAAGTATATAAATAAACAAACATATAGACCAAAAAGAAAGCACTACCCCCTTAACCCTTTCAATTGGATGACAACAGTAAACATTTGTATAGGCTACCATCAGAGGATTTTATTCAGTCTAAGAAGTTAGTATTGAAGGGGAATGAGTTGCGAATATGCGTTAATGAAGATAGTTTATCAAAGGGAAATATAATGTACAGATAACAGTAGAAGGAAGCAGGTCAGCAGGTTTCAGTGGCAGGCCGCAGAGGGATGTGTTTAGGGTGGTGGGTAGAGGTCAGTGTGTGTGTGTGTGTGTGTGTGTGATAGAGAGAGAGAGAGAGAGAGAGAGAGAGAGAGAGAGAGAGAGAGAGAGAGAGAGAGAGAGAGAGAGAGAGAGAGAGAGAGAGAGAGAGAGAGAGAGAAGCAGAAGGAGGAAGGAAAGCGATGAAAAGCAAAAATCACCAGAAATTAAATCAAGGAGACAAATACCGCCCATCAACAAGCTCTTCCCCAGCAAATCACTATCTATCTATCTATCTATCTATCTATCTATCCCAAGCAATAACAAAGGGTTACAGGGTAACCAAGATCGGCCAACCTCCGCCATCTTGGAGCCATTGGAGATACTTGCCTCTCTTTACACTCGCATATCTCCACACCCATAATAAACAACTGGGAATAATGGTACAGGATATACGGTCTGGTCTCTCAATATTTCTACTACACATAATAAACACTTGGGAATACTGGTACAAAATACAGTATATGATTTGTTCTTTGGATGTGTATTCTATATGATCAAAAATCAAATAAATCATCGTTTTTTTATAACTGAGGCACCTCAATGGCGTCCCAAGATCCAACATGGCCTATCTCTTGTACCACAGGCTCACTATAGAGGGCCAGCAGAGCGAACGGGCCAATACGAATGGCTCCACTCCGACCCCTTAATGGCAGGTTTAATGGTCAGAGATGTAGGGGGGTAGTTTCGGAATTAACGGGAGACGAGTCGTTTTCTGGTCCCATTTCTCCCTCGTGTTAAGTCCCATTTGTTTTGAGATTATAAGATGTTTGGTCCATTAGCTTGGCGATTTTAACACCTTTCGTGCTATTTAAGTGTCGATTTGTTCCCGGAGAGCGATAGCGAGCCTGACATTTTAAGAGGAACCCGCCTTCGGCCGGTACATTTTTCTACCGAAAAACGTACAGATTTATCTTGAAGGGGGGTCTAGGGGGTGTTTCTCTAAGCTTGATGGAGGTCTAGCGAGGAAATTAAGAAATGCAGGAATACATTAAAAAATAGACCAAACAAAATCGGCCCATCTCCCCCTAATGGCAGGAATGGTCAGATATGTAGTGGGTAGTTTCGGAATTAAGGGGAGATGGCTTTATTTTTTGTTCGATTATTTCATATATTTATCATGTTTTTAGTTTCCTCCCTAGACCTCCATCAAACTAAACAAAAAAATCAACAAACTTAATTTAAAGTTATAAAACTCGGATAACGTTTTCTAAACTGAGTGTATAGATTTGCTGTACTGTATATATCTAATGATAATGTACGACAAGTTGGAAGAGAGGTATACTGACCAGGATTCGAACCCACTCACTCCAGGTATATTTGGGAGAGTCGGGCTCCGTTACCACTTGGCTCATGGCCGAGTGGTAACGGTGCCCGACTAATTCCTCCAAAGCCTAAGTATCCCGTTCATATGTTTGCCACTGAATACACACACACACACACACACACACACACACACACACATATACTCATACAAGTGGATATTCAAACTACAAAGTGCTTCTGTATCAACATCCATGTCTATTAACATTTCCGAAATTGAATCCTGACAAAAATCGAACTATAGAAGAGAGAGAGAGAGAGAGAGAGAGAGAGAGAGAGAGAGAGAGAGAGAGAGAGAGAGAGAGAGAAGGTCATTCACATTCAACAGGCCAAATAAATACACTGTTGCCGTATTGTACTAAACTTTACACAGCCACCATACCATTCACTTAAGGGAACCCACCTCGCTTTTTTTTTCTCTTTTTCTCCCTCTCTTTTTGGCTTGTATCCATTCGGCCCCATTCAGCCTACTGTTTTAAGACGTTTACCCCATCCAGGTGTCAATATTTCCTGGCGAGCGGTAGCGAGCCAGCATATATATATTTTTGTTTTGACAGCAGGCTAGATTTGTACATTTTTCGTTAGAAAAATTTCTCCGGCGAAGCCGGATTTCTCCATACAATGCTGGCTCGCTATCGCTCGCCAGGAAGAAATCGACACCTGGATGGGGATAAACGTCGTAACAGTTGGCTGAATGGGGCCGAATGGATACAAGCCAGAGAAAGAGAGAAAAGGAGAGAAAAATAAAGAAAAGCCGGTGACCCCCTTAAATCTATGGATATTACACACCTCGTTTCAATCTATAGCCTACGTTTTTTCAGTTCTCCATTTTCTATTCTTGGTGTTTTCAATTATTTTTATATTCTACTCTATAACCTCAGTTTATATTTCTTTCTCTATAACATTGCTTTATTTATTCTATAGCTTACGTATTTTCAATTCTCTGTTACTATAGCCTACGTGTTATCAATGTTGTTTTAAAGGGGAATTGGTCGTTTTTTTTCTTGGATCCCCTTCTCCCTCATGTTTAGCCCCATTAGTCTTCAGATTTTAAGATGTTTGCCCCATCACTTTGTCGATTTTAAGACCTTTCGCCCCATTCTTTTGTCAATGTTAAGACCTTTCGTGCTATTTACATGTAGTAGGTGTCGATGTTATACCTGGCGAACGATAGTGAGCCTGTAATTTTTGGAAGAACCAGCCTTCGGCCGGGATTTTTTTTCTACCGAAAAATGTACAAATTAATCTAGAAGAGGAAGCTAATGGATACTTTTTTTAAACTTTGATGGAGGTCTAGGGACGAAACTAAAAAATAAACGAATATGTAAATAAATATAACCCCTGTCCTTTTAAATATAACCCCTGTCCTTTTAAATATAACCCCTGTCCTTTAAATATAACCCCTGTCCTTTTAAATATAACCCCTGTCCTTTTAAATATAACCCCTGTCCTTTTAAATATAACCCCTGTCCTTTAAATATAACCCCTGTCCTTTAAATATAACCCCTGTCCTTTAAATATAACCCCTGTCCTTTAAATATAACCCCTGTCCTTTAAATATAACCCCTGTCCTTTAAATATAACCCCTGTCCTTTAAATATAACCCCTGTCCTTTAAATATAACCCCTGTCCTTTAAATATAACCCCTGTCCTTTTAAAGTACGCGTATTCCATTTGTCTGTTGTCTCCGACTGTATCATCTTTGAACGGTATATATTTCTGTCGGATGTTGCACTCCGGGATGCAGTCAATGGCTTACGTGTTTTCAATGATATTTTCCGGTTGTACGCTGCATAATCTCTGCTCTGTGTATGTCTTGTTTTCCGGTTGTACGCTGCATAATCTCTGCTCTGTATATGTCTTGTTTTCCGGTTGTACGCTGCATAATCTCTGCTCTGTGTATGTCTTGTTTTCCGGTTGTACGCTGCATAATCTCTGCTCTGTACAGTATATGTCTTGTTTTTTACTGTTTGTGTGCCTTTGTGACTCTTTTCCGAGTGGTAGTGATTGGGGTTGGTAGTGCTTCAGCTTTAAGGGGACAGTGGCTATTTGTTAGGGTCTATTTATTTATATATTCATATATTTTTTAGTATCATAACTAGACCTCCATCAAACTTAAAAACACGTCCATTAGGTCCCCCTACGAGAATATTTTTTACATTTTTCGGTAGAAAAATGACACGGCCGAAGGCCGGTTCCTCCACAAACACAGGCTCGCTATCGCTCGCCAGGAAAATAAATCGACACCCAAGGGCACGAAAGGTCTTAATATTGAGAAAGAAATGGGTCGAAAGGCCTTAAAATCGACAAACTAATGGGGCAAACGTCTTAACATTTCAAAACTAATGGGGATAAGCATGAGGAAGAAAGGGGATCAGAAAAATGGCCCATCTCCCCTTAACCCTTTCAAGAACATAGTGTCGTGTACAGGTTATGCTTGGTAATTATAAACGCTTTTCATACAGCTTAGGAAATACCATTATCAACCAAAATAATAAATACTCCGACTCAACAGGCCCTCTCTAACCTTATTTAACCCCTTCTGTACCGGCGACGTCTTTTAACATTTATTATAGCTATATTTAGACGATTTTATGGAGTTAAGAAGGATCTGTGGTTTGTTTATTTTTCAAATTTTACATTATAATTGCTGGAGGTCCCTTTTGAACTGAACATATCGTCTAATAGTAGCCATATTAAAGCTACAACGACATCGCCGGTACAGAAGGGGTAAATAACAAGAATATAAATAAAGAATACGCCATAGTACAGTCGGCCAAATAAGTGAATCGCGGCACCATGTATATTTCGATCATTAATTGGTCTCAGCAATATCTAAGCATTAATTCATCGTTTTGAGTGAGATATGCAAACATGTACCTATATTTTACACATTCTATTCAACATCTGACAGACATAAATACAGCATGGCATACAGGGAGCAAAACGTAATGACAGCGGCGACACGACTTATTTGGCCAACTGTACAGTTTATCGAAAGGATTACTAGTTCGTCCGTTTGACATTTCCTCTCTTGTTTTCAGCGTAATTTATTTGTACACCTGACGTTAGCCATTATACAAAAAGAAAAGACAAAACATAATCCATCCTTATCTCTTACAGGATTTCATTGAATTTCGTGTTGATAAATACAATACTATTATGTTACCTCCACCAACCGACTTTACTCCTAAACTCAATTAATGAAATCAACAAATACATGTGACAGTCCAGGGATTCGAACCTAGGATGCTCACACCGAAATTCAGTGCATTTATCCATTGCGCTACGAAGACAGAATATTGTTGTGTATTCTGTTTTAGTTCATGCAATACCTTATAAGGGGACAGTGGCTGTTTTGTTTTGGTCAATTACTTCATACACTTTTTAGTTTCCTCGCTAGACCTCCATCAAGCTAAGAAAACAAAACTTAGACCACCCTTCAAGATAAATTTGTACATTTTTCGGTAGAATAATGTCCCAGCCGAAGGTCGGTTTATCATAGAATTACAGGCTCGCTATCGCTCGCCAGGAATATAATTAAAACGACGTCGCAGGTACAGAAGGGGTTAATATTGCAAATTATTTGTTAGGTGATCGGTGGTCTAGTCGGTTTGGCGATGGACTGCGACTCTACAGGCCTGGGTTCGAAGCCCGGCCTGGTCATATGATAATCAGCAATATAATAATCAGACATAGCAGTATCCATTATCTTTTTAATTGCGATACATTATGCTATACAAGATTCAGCCATCTAGTATTTTCTATATTAAATATAAGTATATCATGGAAGCAAAATTAAGACTGGGAACGTTTTATCACACGGCTACGAGTAGTTATTCCCAAACGTAATGAAATCACCTAATATTAGTTAAGACAATCATAATAACAAAACAAATATCTAAATATATATCTTTGTTCTGTACATTTAAGTGCCGCAGAGAACACCAGTTAATACCCAATGTCATATGTGTGTGTGTGTGAGAGAGAGAGAGAGAGAGAGAGAGAGAGAGAGAGAGAGAGAGAGAGAGAGAGAGAGAGAGAGAGAGAGAGTGAGAGTGAGTGAGTGAGTGAGAGAGAGTGTGAGAGAAAGAGAAAGCGACAGAGAGTGTGAGAGAGAGAGAAAGCGAGAGTGTGAGAGAGCTAGTCCGTTTCACCACACGGCTTCAAGCTATCGATGTTGTGTTATTCATCTCCTATTGGTCAGTAAGCTAGACTGGGTAAGTGTTTGTTTAATTTACTGAATATATATATATATATATATATATATATATATATATATATATATATAGTATTATATATATATATATATATATATATATATATATATATATATATATAATGATTTCACTATAGGTTAATTTTTCAATTTTAAAGACCGTATTCCTAACCTGATGTGTTCAAATATTGTATATCAATTTTCGTGTCCCAGCTGTAATGCTAGGTATGTCGGATGTACTTCCAGACATTTCAAAATTAGAATATCTGAACATTTGGGTAGGAGCTATAGAACGGGTCAATATCTTAATAAAATGCCTTTTTCGGCCATAAGAAATCATTCACATGAGAATGACCATCTTTTCTCAGAGAATGATTTTGAAATAATAGGTAAATTCAATAATGAACAAGATACTTTTTTAGGGGAAAATATATTAATTCAACAACTCAAGCCGGAACTAAATACTATGAACTGATTCAATTGTTTAGTCAGTTTTCAAATAGTTTAGTTTTAATTGTTTCATATTTGTTTTGTTTAATTTCAAATTCATTAGGAGTATTTCACATTGTACGCCCAGTCAGAATATATCATTTTCAGATGTTCTTTTGTTTTGTGTCTTTGGGGTTGTCGGTGTTAGTGTTAAATGATCAAATAATGGTCTTCAGTTGTACTCGAGGTGGGCTTGGGGTGGATCTAGGTGGGTAGGGATTGGTCTTTATTATTTAGTCATATCGCATTAGTTTTCCTTTTATTCATGCGGTTCTGGTGTTTTATTAAAGAATTAATTTCATTTAGGTATTTTATACCCTTATTTACTTTGTATTTAAACTATTTTACGGGTCCTTCTATTTACGAAATTTTATGTATGGTAATTTCATTTTATAGGATCGTGTACTGACCTGATGATGGACGCAGAGTCCGAAATATTGCAATAAATATGAAGATGGGGATCTTCCTTGTTTTGGCTACCCTTTTCCTTTTGAAAATACGTTATCCTGGAGGACAACTCACTGATATCATCATTAAAAAACAAAAAACAAAAAAAAAATATATATATATATATATATATATATATATATATATATATATATATATATATATACAGTATATATTCTATGTTCTTATGTTCTTACCTATCTATGTATCTGTAAGTGTGTATTTTTCTGTGTTTGTGTGTCTGTCTGTCTCTCTATTAGTCTATCTATCTTTTTGTGTCTCCATTAGTATATCACTCTGTCTACCTGTTTGTCTCACTGAATGTATGTGTTATGCTCACAATATAAATAGCTGCCATCAGCATCACCAACAACACCAGGTCAGAAGGACACCAACACACCAGGACCAGAGGACCAGCACACCCTTCATCCGTGTAGATCCACGTGACCTCACCATTTCCCTGAATGCTGTCAGAGGGCCCCAAAACGTAAACGACCATCCGCCATGCCTCTCTAGTCCCCACGGAAAAGGACTTGACTTTCCAGAGAAAGGAGAGACTATTCCAGCCGAATTGCCCAGAATAAGCCAACTAGGTACGGGACTAGCAAATCTCGGTTCGAAACTGGGTGCTTGGTCCAAAGACAAGGCAGGCTTCCCTCGGTCCAAAGACGAGAAAGTGATAAGTGTTTTGGTCAGCCCACTATGTTCGAGACTAGCATTTCTGTTCATTGTTTTGGTCAGCCAGCTACGTTCGAAACTAGCCATTCTGGTCCTAAGACAGAACCGCTGAGTACGACACCAGCAAATAGAAACGACAGAAGGAAATTGAGGCTCAACACTCATCAACTTAAGTGTGAGCTATTACCCGGCGTTGCTAGTGGTACGATAACCTAGCCTCCAAGCTGAACACCATCATCAGAAATAAAAATTGCTAGTGATACGATACTTAGCCTCCAAGCTGTACCACACAGCAAGAAGAAAGGGAGCCCCCGTAATTAACTAATCGGTCTCTACATGAGATACCCATCTCCCTCCTATTAATACTCCACTTCTGGGAAAACAAAATACACATCCCCTATCCTTGTATTCTTGCTTAACAATTTTCAGAGTATTATAGCTGGGCATTCATCTTCGATATAATATAGAAGATTAAAGTGTGAGATTTAATTTACCATCACTACAACACCTGCTTGCACATACTGACATACTTAGTCCCAGATAAATAAATATTCTTCTATGATAAAACTAAAAGGAGAATATATCGCCAAGAGAGATATAAGAAAATGTGAACTTGTGAGCGGCAGTAACTAGACTTACTTTGCTAAACATCAGACGCTATGATAAAATTAGCCTAGACAGCCTATTTTGCCATTTCCATGTGTACGAATATATTATGTACATTCTATCTTGATTTAATGTTATAATTCGCTGAACCTAAGAACTCACAAATTCATATAATTACATAAATCCCTCTGATCACGTGTATCTCACAAACTATTGTATTAGCGATTTAAGTTTATAATATATGTAAGATATACTTTACCTTATTCAAAATTTAGTATTTGCCGAGTCTAAGAACCCATAATAAATAGTAATTGTATAAATATATCGACCACGTGTAGTACCCATCTACTGTATTAAAGAAAACGTACTCTTTAGAGAACATGTGACTGTACCTTTCAGCTCAGACTCAAGTAAAGTGTAATTTCAGTAACTTAGTGATTTTCATCTTTTTAGATTCAGCTGTAACTCAACTATACATAGTTCCCTTTTATATTGTGAATGTTTATTGTATTTGTACCTATGTGTTGTTGTATTCTTATTGTTTAACCCATTATTATTTCGTGTATAAATAAACCTGTCACATTGTTCCATTCGCATATCTTGCCTTGTGTTTGACCATTGTGACGCTCCTGCATAGTAGCCACGTGCGGGCATGCGCGCGCGTCGGCTGCCCAGCCGTTTAGAAACCGGCTGGCGGCAGCCGGCCGGCCGGCTTTTCCTTAGTATATATCCTACGACAATGTAACTAATGTCTGGGATATTCTTGTTGTTTCACAGCTTGTAGCTGCCCTTATTCTTAACCAACGCATCTTAGTATATTTTATTCTCGATAGTTGATTGTTTCATTATAATATATAAGATGTAAGTTTAGTGAGAGTGGGAGGAGATGAGCGGGAGAGAGAGACCGGCTGGGGGACGTTGCTTCGCGCGGAGAGTCTAGCTTGGGACGAGCCTGATGTGCCACGTGCATTTGTTCGCAACGTTAGGCTTGGTTTCGACTCACGCACGGGGTAGACGATTTTGACCCGGCAACTGTGTTGAGTGTTGCCAAGCCTGGGATGTATTCTGCATGCCTAGGGCGGGGTCCAGACAGATTCAAGACTCAGAGCTCACCTCACTGTCGTACCCTTCGGACCCCCTTGATATCTATCCCTCTCAACCCCACTTAGAAACTTTCTCTCTTACTTTGTATACCTTCTTTCCACTACTTCACCAATCTATTTAATTATCCCATCCCCTTGATAGACCTTATATCTATTATTGTATTAACGACGAGCTCTCAGATAACTAGATAGGATTTTGGGCCTTATGCAGAGACGTAATTGTTAGTGAGACCTAGGAAGCTTTTTTGTTGTCTCATATTTGGTGGTTTCATGCTTGCTAGTGTATTCTTGTGTCAGGTTAGCAGGGGCTAGACCGGAGGGGAGGCTTTTTGTGATCCTTTAAGTAAAGTCTGCTGGTGCGAGTCCTGTGGACCCGCACGACTTTACTAGGATACCCGTGGGAGTCTGGGGGCATTTTCTTGTCTGTGTCCCTGTGTGTCTAGTGTTGTGTTGTGTGAGGGCCCTTGCCTAGTCCACTCAGCACTGCGCTAGCACGTCTTGCTTTTGTTTTAGGGTCGCCAGGAGAGAGTCAGATACTTGCGATCTGAGTCTCTCAAGAGAGCACCCTTTCAATTAGAGTAATTTGGCGCATAGACTTGGGAACGTCCCTAGGCTAGAGCAGGTGGCTCAGCCCGGGTATCCGAAGCCTATATCCTTCCGGCTAGACCTCTGCCACCTGGCAGATTAACAGCTAGGGGTTTATTATCTCTGTATGCTTGTTATTGTGCCACAGTTTACCGTTTTTGTGAGCATTGTGAGTCAGGGTGTGGCTTAGAGACTCTGTCCGAGCAGGCTTGCCTGACTAAGAGTGAGAAGCACACCTGTATGTGGTTATGTTGCGAGTTGCTGCCTTTATTTAATTATACCTATGCCATTATACACTGTATGGCCTATCACTAGTATTTATTCCTGCTTATGAGTTAAGAGTTCTCTAAATCCGTAACGTATATTCTTTGCTAAGCATCAGATTCTACAGTAGCCGCATGCAGTTTAGAAACCCGCATCTTGTCTACCTGTACGATGTTTTGAGGACTGTTTGCTTTCACCTTCTTTCACGCAGGGGTGATTAGTTGTATTAATTAACGTAACGTTAAATGTACTTTCTTCTAGTTTGTTATTAAATTGTTTCTGCAATTTAATTCCGTTACCTATCTTTTCCTTGAAGCTTTAAGTCAACTTAATTGTGTGATCTTTTATATAGCCTGCTTGACTATCAGCAGTCTATAGTGCGTGCACCCTGTAACCGAGTCATAGGATACCTTGTTGTCCAGGCAGGACTCTTGACAGTTTAGGGTGGTTTGTTGCCTGGGTTTATAGATAAGGGTTGGATCTAGCGTTTTCCGTTGTTGCTTGTTGCCGCATACCTAGTCCAATAGAAAGAGCCCAGTGTTTATATATCCCAGGACGTAACAAATGGCGACCTTGCATAGGATTTACTGAACAGAGGAATATAGTGGTCATTTGTTTTGAGATTCCTTATGATTAGAGGAATACAGTGGACATAGAGTTTTTTTTTTGGAGCAACCAATATAACACATTAAAGACTTTAAATAACATTAGTATATACATACTTGCATAGGAGATAAGGCACATTCTATAACCGTGATAATTACTGCAGTACACAAACATGTCTAATACATCAGAACACAGTGATGGGTCAGGTCACGATACGGGCTCGGAGGGAGAAAGACCTGTGGAGTGGCTAGTCGATAGCGAGGAGGGTGCTAGAAGATTTTTAGAGGTGCCCCTTACCGCTGCCAGGGTGTTGAAGCTGAATAAGTATTGCTTAAAGTGTGTGGCAGGTCTTCAGGGTCACCAGGATTTAAGTGGCATGAGGAAAGATCAGCTGAGGACTTTGATATTGGGTTTAGAAGGGAGAGACCTGGGTGGAGAGGCGACTGGGGGCCCCGGTCCCCAGCCCCCCCTCCACTCTACCCCCGTATCAAACGTCAGGGTGCCTGAATTTAGTACATACCCCCAAGTTGATGGTCAATGGCAGTGTGGAATTCAATCACAGGGACCCTCTCCATTAAATGCACCTTCCCCTCCTCAAGGGTTGACTCCAGATTTGTTGTTTCGGCTTGAGATGGCCAAGGTTGAGGCTACCGAAAGACAGGCTAGAGCTCAGGTTGAGGCTACCGAAAGACAGGCTAGAGCTCAGGTTGAGGCTGCCGAGAGACAGGCTAGTGTGCAGGCTGAGGTTGCTAGAGCTCAGGCTGAGGCCGCAGAGAGAACAGCTATACGAGAGGCTGAACTGCAGGCAGAGTCTACTAGGTATCGGGCTGACAGGGAGCTGGAGATCTCTCGAGGGGAGGTAACAGGGCGAAATATTGGGGGAGGTAACAGACATCGGGACCAATCATTGTCGCACCTGCTTAAACTAGTTCCTGTGTTCGATGAATCATGTGTGACTGAGTTTTTTTATGCGATTTGAGAAGAAGTGTCAGGAACACCAGTGGCCTCAGGAAAAGTGGGCAGCATTAGTTTCATCAAGACTCCTAGGAAAGGGGCTAAAAGCGTATGATGCACTACCTTTAGAGTCCTGTGTAGTTTATGATGAGCTAAAGAAGGCTGTGCTACGGGCCTATGAGTTACAACCAGAAACTTACCGCTTGAAGTTTCGGGGTGTTACTAAGGGCAAGGATAGTACCTTCCTAGAACACGCCCGGGACATGTCTGATGCACTATGACATTGGCTGCGTTCTGAGAGGGCAGCTACTTTTGAGGAGTTGAGTGAGCTGGTTCTCTTGGAGCAGTTCTTTAAGTGCACAGGCGGGGACTTAACATTAAATATAAAGGAAAAAAATCCTAGAACTCTCCAGGAGGCAGCAGAAATGGCTGACCTCCGACTGTCATTAATTCGAGGGTGCGGAGCAGCAGCTAGGAGTGAGTCGGGTGCAAAGGATTGTACCCCTCCCCCTCCCAAGAATTTTGATACACATAACTACACAAAACCATCTAGCACTGACAATAAAACTGAACATAAACCAAATACCGTCCCGTATAAGAAGTCTAATGGTACCTCCCACTCCCAAGGGAAACCAAAGAGTAAAGAGTGCTTTGCATGTCACAAGGAGGGTCACTTTGCAAATGCTTGTCCGAACAAGCCACCAAACAAGGTTGTGTCATTGGCCCGCAGCATAGGGGTGTCGCCTATATCTTCTGAGTTTGCCAAGGGTAGTTCGTCAGAGGTTGGGACACAGCCTGTGTTCAAGAGTCCGGAAGGCTCGAACCCTGTCCGCGACGTCTTTGGGGGTCATAGAGGGCATGGTTTTGTGAGGTGGGCTGGCGAAAGGCGAGGAGTTAAGCTATTGCGTGATACGGGGGCTTTTCAGACCTTGTTAAAGAACTTTACTGGTAGGCCGATTAACGCTGCTCGGGTGGTGGTAGTTCAGGGGATCAATGCTACGAAGTCCTACCCGCTGGTGCGGATGGAGCTGGAGGTGGGTGGTGTGGCGAATGAGCTGGATGTAGGAATTGTAGAGAACTTGCCTGTTGGGGGCGTCGACCTCCTCCTCGGCAACGACTTTGCGGTGCCTGCTTCTAAGGTTTCACCCTTGGTCGTTGCCGAGAAGGCGGCCGACGTTAGTAGGGAGGAACAGGAGTGGGTTGAGAAGTGTAGCGTACAAACTATGGCGTGTGTTGTGACGCGTTCTCAGACATCCGGAGCCTTGCAGCCACCACCTCAGTCTATCAAACCGCGGAGGAAAGGTCACAAGAAAACGGGAAGTGTTGGTCAATTGGAGAGTTTTGAGCCGGCAGTGTTTCTTGGTGACTCATTATTGGCACCTATGTTAGAGTCTGGAGAGGCCCCGGGGCCTGTCACCGCTGGTGCAGGTGCAGGGCAGGAAGAGACTCTGCGACAGCATCGTTATGCGCAGCGTGAGGAAAGGATGGCTCAGCGGGACATCGGAGGTGGAAATAAATTATTTAAGATGAACTTGGATAATCTCGCACCTGCTGATATATGTTCCTTGCAGCTGGAAGATCCTGAAGTCAGGGCGTGTGGTAATGGTGCTGTCGAACTGGAGAGCGATGGGGATGCGCAGCCTGGTGATTTTTTTCTTGTTCGAGGGGATCTTGTATCGGAGACATCAGGATCCCAAGAAAAAGTGGGATGGCGGGTCAGGATTAGTGGACCAGTTAGTAGTACCGAGGGTGTGCCGTGAGAGCTTATTGAGATTAGCTCATGATGTGCCTTTGGCAGGGCACCTGGGGGCACGTAAGACGGAGGCAGCTCTGAGCAAGCTTTTCTGGTGGCCTGGGTTAAAGGCGAGTGTCGTGTCATGGGTGTCACAGTGTCACACTTGTCAAGTTGTTGGGAAACCCAATCAGGTCATCCCGAGAGCCCCGTTACAACCCATCCCTGTCATTGGGCCGCCCTTCAGCAAAGTAGTTATCGATATGGTTGGCCCATTGCTCCCCACTAGTGCCGGCAATAAATTTTTACTAACTGTAATGGATGTAGCAACACGGTATCCAGATGCTTACCCCATGTGCAACGGGATGGCTAAGACTGTTGTAAAAAACCTACTTGTCTATTTCTCTCGTTATGGCTACCCTCAGGAGATCCAGTCTGATCAGGGATCCAATTTTACTTCTGCTCTGTTTAAGCAGACCATGCAGCAACATGGGATAGTGTCTGTGGTGTCATCTGCCTACCATCCCGAGAGTCAGGGAGTTTTGGAAAGGTGGCACTCGACTCTCAAGAGTATGTTGCGGTGTTATTGCATGGAAAATGGGAAGGACTGGGATCTAGGTCTCCCATACGTTTTATTTGCTGCGAGAGAAGTACCTGGGGAGAGCTTGGGATTTAGCCTGAACGAGTTGGTTTTTGGACACAGGGTCAGGGGGCCCCTCCACATAGTCAAGGAGATCGGGGAGGGAGTCACAAAGCCATGCTCGCTTCTAAAGTATGTAGTTGAAAGACGTGAGAGAATGCTAAAGAGCTTGGAGGTAGCAGATCGGAACCTTAAGAGTTCACAAGCTCAGATGAAGGACAGATACGACCAGAAGGTGAAGCTGAGGGAGTTTGAAGTAGATCAGGAGGTACTGATACTACTGCCTCAGGTGGGACACCCCTTGTCTGCCAAGTATTCTGGTCCGTATCGGGTTGTAAGGAAGGTTTCTGATCTCGACTATTTAGTAGCTACTCCTGATCGTAAGAAAAAGAACCAACTTTGCCATGTAAATCTGATGAAAGAGTATGTGAGGCGCCCCTCTGAGCCTCTCACTGTCCCGGTGTTGATCTGCAGCAATCGTGGTGGAGAAGGAGGAAGGGACAGTCAAGCTGCGGGGGAGGATAATTGGGATTGTCATGTTTCCGCGGATCAGTGGGCGGGGAATTCTAGACAAGTGGCTCACGAGTTGATATTGCACCTGCCTGAGCAACAGCGTGTAGCTGTGCAGCACTTGTTTGATTCAAACCCAGCTGTTTTCGCGGAGCATCCTGGCCTCACTACTCAAGCGGTGCACGATGTCGATGTTGGGGACCACCCGCCCTTTAAATCAGTGCCATACCGTGTTCCCCCTATTAAATTACCAGCACTTAGGGAAGAGCTGGATTATATGCTGAAACGTGGGCTGATTTCTGAGGGTGCAGTAAGGTGGACTTCCCCAGTCACACTGCAGCCCAAACCAGATGGCAAGGTGCGGTTTTGTATAGATTTCCGCAGGTTGAATGGTTTAGCCCCCACAAATGCCTACCCTCTCCCTCGCGTGGACGACAGTGTGGATAAGATAGGAAAAGCCAAGTTCCTCACTAAGATAGACCTTGTTAAGGGTTATTGGCAAGTGCCCTTGTCTGAGCGAGTGTGAGAGGTGTGTGGGTTTGTGGTGGACGGTGCCACATATCGTTGCCATGTTATGCCATACGGGCTGAAAAATGCCCCTGCAACGTTTCAGAAATTAATGAACGACATTGTAGCCGACATTCCCAACTGTACGGTGTACCTAGATGATGTCATAATATACGATGAGGATTTTAACAGTCACTGTGCTCACATCGGACAGCTTTTTAAGAAACTGAATGAAGCAGGTTTGGTGGTAAACCTGGGTAAGTGCGATTTTGTCAAAGCCACAGTTTTGTACCTGGGGTTCGAGGTGGGGATGGGTCAGGTGTGCCCTCCACAGACAAAGATTAAAGCCATCGATCAGTTTCCCCAGCCTACGACTAAGAAACAAATCATGCGGTTTCTAGGTATGATAGGCTATTATCGTCGCTTCATCAAAGGCTATTCGACTGTACTTGCACCTTTAACTGACTTATTATCTAAGGACAAGAAGTTCCGGTGGTCTCCTGAGTGTGCAGAGGCGTTTTCCTTGGTGAAACACCTGTTATGTACCCACCCCATACTCAGGGCCCCGGACTTCAGCAGACCTTTTCAGCTGGCGACTGATGCCAGTGGCGTAGGGGCTGGGGCTGTCTTGTTACAGACAGATGATGAAGGTATCGAACATCCAGTGAGTTTTTACAGTAAAAAATTCAATAGTGCACAAAGGAATTACTCTGTAATTGAAAAAGAACTCCTGGCGATAGTGCTGGCGCTCAGGCACTTCGATGTATATGTTCCTGCTTTCGGACCAGTCGTAGTGGTTTATACCGATCATCACCCTCTGAAATTCTTGAATCAGTTTCATAACCGGAATATGAGGCTGACCAGGTGGTCACTCATGCTTCAGGAGTATAATCTGGACATACGCCATATTGCCGGTTCTGATAACGTGATAGCGGATTGTCTATCAAGGGTGGATGATGTTGGTTAGACTGCCAAAGGATTGAGGGTTGAGTGTGGAGGAAAATAGGCTGTCACTGTAGTTCAGCCGAAAAAAACAAATTAAAAAAGCAAAAACCTTATAAAAACTCTTTATTTTTATAACGTGTAGAATTTTGTATAAGATGTTGTAGCAGTATCTAAGTTGAATGTTTTCGCTTATTGTCGCTAAGTTAGTTGAACTTGCTCGGTGGAGCGCAACAGTCTTTATTTTTTTTATATATAGTGCCTTGTGTCGCAACAGTGTGTGGTACTATGAGAAGCTTTCTGTTAGATATGAAGAACTTAGTCAAGGGTCTTATATCTTGGGGGAGGTGTGACGCTCCTGCATAGTAGCCACGTGCGGGCATGCGCGCGCATCGGCTGCCCAGCCGTTTAGAAACCGGCTGGCAGCAGCCGGCCGGCCGGCTTTTCCTTAGTATATATCCTACGACAATGTAACTAATGTCTGGGATATTCTTATGTTGTTTCACAGCTTGTAGCTGCCCTTATTCTTAACCAACGCATCTTAGTATATTTTATTCTCGATAGTTGATTGTTTCATTATAATATATAAGATGTAAGTTTAGTGAGAGTGGGAGGAGACGAGCGGGAGAGAGAGACCGGCTGGGGGACGTTGCTTCGCGCGGAGAGTCTAGCTTGGGACGAGCCTGATGTGCCACGTGCATTTGTTCGCAACGTTAGGCTTGGTTTCGACTCACGCACGGGGTAGACGATTTTGACCCGGCAACTGTGTTGAGTGTTGCCAAGCCTGGGATGTATTCTGCATGCCTAGGGCGGGGTCCAGACAGATTCAAGACTCAGAGCTCACCTCACTGTCGTACCCTTCGGACCCCCTTGATATCTATCCCTCTCAACCCCACTTAGAAACTTTCTCTCTTACTTTGTATACCTTCTTTCCACTACTTCACCAATCTATTTAATTATCCCATCCCCTTGATAGACCTTATATCTATTATTGTATTAATGACGAGCTCTCAGATAACTAGATAGGATTTTGGGCCTTATGCAGAGACGTAGTTGTTAATGAGACCTAGGAAGCCTTTTTGTTGTCTCATATTTGGTGGTTTCATGCTTGCTAGTGTGTTCTTGTGTCAGGTTAGCAGGGGCTAGACCGGAGGGGAGGCTTTTTGCGATCCTTTAAGTAAAGTCTGCTGGTGCGAGTCCTGTGGACCCGCACGACTTTACTAGGATACCCGTGGGAGTCTGGGGGCATTTTCTTGTCTGTGTCCCTGTGTGTCTAGTGTTGTGTTGTGTGAGGGCCCTTGCCTAGTCCACTCAGCACTGCGCTAGCACGTCTTGCTTTTGTTTTAGGGTCGCCAGGAGAGAGTCAGATACTTGCGATCTGAGTCTCTCAAGAGAGCACCCTTTCAATTAGAGTAATTTGGCGCACAGACTTGGGAACGTCCCTAGGCTAGAGCAGGTGGCTCAGCCCGGGTATCCGAAGCCTATATCCTTCCGGCTAGACCTCTGCCACCTGGCAGATTAACAGCTAGGGGTTTATTATCTCTGTATGCTTGTTATTGTGCCACAGTTTACCGTTTTTGTGAGCATTGTGAGTCAGGGTGTGGCTTAGAGACTCTGTCCGAGCAGGCTTGCCTGACTAAGAGTGAGAAGCACACCTGTATGTGGTTATGTTGCGAGTTGCTGCCTTTATTTAATTATACCTATGCCATTATACACTGTATGGCCTATCACTAGTATTTATTCCTGCTTATTAGTTAAGAGTTCTCTAAATCCGTAACGTATTTTCTTTGCTAAGCATCAGATCCTACAGTAGCCGCATGCAGTTTAGAAACCCGCATCTTGTCTACCTGTACGATGTTTTGAGGACTGTTTGCTTTCACCTTCTTTCACGCAGGGGTGATTAGTTGTATTAATTAACGTAACGTTAAATGTACTTTCTTCTAGTTTGTTATTAAATTGTTTCTGCAATTTAATTCCGTTATCTATCTTTTCCTTGAAGATTTAAGTCAACTTAATTGTGTGATCTTTTATATAGCCTGCTTGACTATCAGCAGTCTATAGTGCGTGCACCCTGTAACTGAGTCATAGGATACCTTGTTGTCCAACGGTTTAGGGTGGTTTGTTGCCTGGGTTTATAGATAAGGGTTGGATCTAGCGTTTTCCGTTGTTGCTTGTTGCCGCATACCTAGTCCAATAGAAAGAGCCCAGTGTTTATATATCCCAGGACGTAACACCATAGATATATATTATAACATTAAGTCGTATATGCTTCCTGTTAGAGAACTCACCAAATTACCAGATTTACTGTAGCAAATCAGTATGTATGTATGCATAGAATGTATGTAATTCTATATATTTCCTTATGTCTGTCTATCTTTCTATCTATCTATTCATCTATCCATGAACCTACAATAGGAACACATCCCAAGCACAATCACACGCACCCCCCCCCCCCCCCCCCCCCCACACACACACAATTGAGTGCTGTGGTAGGACCGTGCAGGGAAGGACAAGATTGGACAGCTTGGGGCAGGAAAGGACAGAACAGGACAGGACAGAACAGGACAGAACAGGACAGAACAGGACAGGACAGAACAGACTATGACAGGTTGGGGTAGGTCAGGGCAGGACAGGACAGGACAAAACAGGAGAAGGTAAGACAACAAAGGAGAGGACATGACAAAACAGGAGAGGACAGGACAAAACAGGAGCGGACAGAACATGACAAGAGAGGACAGAACAATACAGGAAAGGACAGCACAAAACAGGAGAGGACAGAACAAAACAGGAGAGGACAGAAAAAAACAGGAGAGGACAGAACAAAACAGGAGAGGACAGAACAAAACAGGAGAGGACAAAACAAAACAGGAGAGGACAGGACAAAACAGGAGAGGACAGAACATGACAAGAGAGGACAGAACAAAACAGGAGAGGACAGAACAAAACAGGAGAGGACAGAACAAAACAGGAGAGGACAGAACAAAACAGGAGAGGACAGGACAAAACAGGAGAGGACAGAACAAAACAGGAGAGGACAGGACAAAACAGGGGAGGACAGAACAAAACAGGAGAGGACAGAATAAAATAGGAGAGGACAGGACAAAACAGGAGAGGACAGGACAAAACAGGAGAGGACAGAACAAAACAGGAGAGGACAGGACAAAACAGGGGAGGACAGAACAAAACAGGAGAGGACAGGACAAAACAGGAGAGGACATGACAAAACAGTAGAGGACAGAAGAGGACAGGACAAAACAGGAAAGGACAGGACAAAACAGGAGAGGACAGAAGAGGATGGGACAAAACAGGAGAGGACAATACCGGATAGAGCAGGATATTTCAGACCAGAGCACAACATAAAAGAGAAGGGTAGAGTAGGGAAAGACAAGGCAGAACACTAACAGGTAGGGAACACAACAGAAGGGAAGCTAGCGTAGGACCAATCAAGACGAGTACAAATAAAGGAGGAAGGCGGAATCAAATAGAGAATCCTGCTGTTAGACATAGGACCTGGAATGTGGGAATTTAACACAACCATGCAGATGCAATTAGCTATAAAGTTATCTTCGACTAATAAATAGACAATAAAGAGTAAATAATAAATACGTCTAAAGTTCAGCGGTGAGATCGGTTTGTACATTCGGAATAAACGTTTAGATCGTTTCAATATTGTAGTTTTTACCTTAGTCTATAGTCTATTTGGTTTTAACCTGGCGAATATGCACTTGCACTTGGAGGGGGGGGAATGTGTAAATAATCATGGTTGAAGTCTAAAAACTCGCTACGTGTATGAAGGCATAGTCCTCCACGAGACTACAACCTAGTTCTTCAAGTAAGAACCAAGGTTGCTTCCCTTATATCCGGTGGTTACGGTGTCCAACTCTCCCAAATCTACCTGGAGTGAGTGGGTTCGAATCCTGGTTGGGATACCTCTCTCCCAACCAAAAATACTTAGCGCTGTGGACATCAATCCAGAAGGAGAAAGTTATGGATCTTCGAGATATCGGTGTTCTCTGTCCTGTTACTGGTAAATGGATGCCATGAATGAGCAGTGACTTGGAAATGAATATCAACTTTTGTTAAGGGGCTAGTGGATGTTTTTTTTTTGGTCTAATAACCCATCCAATCCCAGCGACGGCTACCAGCCGTCAGTAGATAAGTCACTCCCCAGTCTCAGCGACAGCTGGGAGCCGTCAGTAATGTACTTTCCTTGTAACTGCTTATATCAGGCTGTGCCTGGTACCACGACTGTTTGAGCACTGCTCTCGATATGGCAACACTTCTCAGCTTATATCCAACCCTCTGAAGGCTGGGAGAAACAGTCTTCCTTCATCTCTTGAGGTGGAAGGTTGTTCTATCCTGCCATTTTGGCCACATTGCTTGGGACTTAGGGGGACTTTTATTACTGTATCCTCCGGTACAGTAGGGGTTAATTCATGTATTCATATATTTTTTAGTTTCCTCCCTAGATCTCCATCAAGCTTAGAAAAACACCCCCTAGACCCCCCTTCAAGATAGATTTGTACATTTTTCGGTAGAAAAATGTCCTGGCTGAAGCCCGATTCCTCTTAAAATTACAGGCTCGCTATTGCTCGCTAGGAACTAATCGACACCTAAATGGCACAAAAGGCCTTGATATTGATATGTAAATGGGACAAAAGTTTTTAAAATCGACAAACTAATGGGGCTAACGTCTTAATTTGAAAACTACATGGGCTAAACATGAGGAAGAAGGGGACCAGAAAAACGATCTATCTCCCCTTAAGACATTCAAGTTTCGTCAAGTTGCCGATATCAATGCAAAAGGTTGGCTGAAAAAGAAGAACAAAAGAAGAAAAAGAAGAAGAAGAAGAGAGAGAGAGAGAGAGAGAGAGAGAGAGAGAGAGAGAGAGAGAGAGAGAGAGAGAGAGATCAAAGTAATATAACGAAGACGGTCTAAATAACAAATTTGGTAGTGTAATCCCATCAGACATTTTCCGCCTTTGTTTCATGATTTGACTGTGTGTGTGTGTGTGTGTGTGTGTGTGTGTGTGTGTGTGTGTGAGTGTGTGTGTGCGTGTGTGTTCTCAAATATTTCAAACTGCCTGCTTGCTAAAAAATGTGCTAATGATAGATTAAAATCCTCACAAAATGACGAAGAACGGGTGAAATTTGTAGAGCTACGACGCAAAGCCAAAAAGTTAATTAAGCAAAGTAAAAAGACCTTAGAGTTACATATTGCGAATCAAAGTAAAACAAACCCGAAAGAATTCTATAGTTATATCAAAGAAAAAAGTAGTTACTTCAACTGTTGGACCGTTAGTCGATGAAAAAGGAGAATACACCAAAGACGAAGTACAAATGAGTAATGCCCTCAATACCTTCTTTGCATCAGTTTTTACAACAGAAGACCTCAGTGATATCCCTACACCATCGCCGATTCAGATTGATAATTCAGATGTTCTAAGCAATATCACCGTTACAGAGAGAGAAGTATTGAATTGTTTAGATAAACTCAAGGTAAATAAAACGCCAGGACCTGATACAATCTCGCCTAGAGTTCTAAAGGAAGCTAAGAATGAGCTCTCCAAACCACTGACATTACTATTCAATAAATCCTTGCAGTCTGGAACTATGCCTGATCAGTGGAAGCTAGCCAACGTAACACCGATATTCAAAAAAGGCAGCAAATCCCTACCCAGTAACTATCGTCCAATTAGCTTAACCTCAGTTGTATGTAAAATGCTAGAAACGGTCATACGAGACAGACTCGTAAATCACTTGGAGGAAAATAACATACTTAAAGATACTCAACACGGCTTTCGTAAAAAACGTTCCTGTTTAACAAACCTCTTAGACTTCTTCCACGATATCCTCAACCTCTACGATGAGAGTAAAGCTGTAGATATTATATACCTTGATTTTCAAAAGGCCTTTGACAAAGTTCCCCACAAACGTTTACTGCTAAAACTAAAAGCGCATGGAATACAAGACGGTGTGTTGAAATGGATAGAAAATTGGCTCAGCAACAGAAAGCAAAGGGTAGTCATAAACGGTAAGGCATCTAAATGGACCAATGTAAGTAGCGGGGTACCCCAGGGATCGGTACTAGGACCAATTCTCTTTCTAATTTACATCAACGACATAGATGAGGGTCTCACCTGCACAATCTCAAAATTTGCTGACGATACAAAAATTGCAAATAGCGTACTCTCAAAAGAACAAGTTGACGATATGCAACACAATCTAGATAAATTGTCATGTTGGGCCCAAATTTGGCAAATGAGTTTCAATGCGGATAAATGTAAAGTACTACATGTCGGATACCTAAATGAGAAAGCAAACTATTCGATGAATGGCACTCCGCTTAAGAATGTAAACAGAGAAACTGATCTGGGAGTAACAATATCGAGTAACCTAAAACCGAGTCAACAATGTTCAGAAGTTGTTAAGAAGGCAAACAAATAATTGGCTTTATAGGCAGGTCATTTGAGCATAAATCCAAAGAAGTTATCCTAACCCTTTACAATTCCTTAGTCCGCCCTCTTCTGGAATACTGCGTTCAATCCTGGTGCCCTTATTACCAAAAGATATAAACAAGCTAGAACGAGTTCAACGTAGAGTTACCAAAATGATACCTAGCCTAAAGAACAAACCATACGAAGAGCGTCTTAGAGAATTAAATCTATTTCCTTTAACCCAGCGCAGATTAAGAGGCGACTTAATTCAAGTGTTCAAAATCATCAAAGGCATCGACAATATGAACTGTAGTAAGTACTTCACTATCGACCAATCTAATTACACGCGGGGAAACGGTTGCAAAATTATTGGTAAATCTTTTAACTCGCACGAATCTAAGAATTTCTTCTTCAATCGAGTTGTCAACTTGTGGAATGGGCTTCCCCGAGACGTTATAGACTGCAGCACCGTTGATTCATTTAAATTCCGCCTAGACAAATATCTCGCATCAAACCCGCGACTGACTGCGTTTGTAAATGAATAACTTTATCCTCCCCTCAGTTACTAACCCATCTGTCCCCTACTAACTTCCTAGTCCTGCCACGTTAGTGGCAGGGCAGTAGTTCCCTTTCCAATGTTCCCTTACCCACTCTAAACCACTGTTTGGACACTTGATCCTCAGTGTTTTGGAGGACAAGCAACCTAGAAGGGTCACTAGATCTGTTGTTGCTTGATTTCCTTTGTACTCCTTTGTACTCCTTACGAGGTCCCTCTCTCACTCACTCTCATCTCTCTCTCTCTCTCTTCTTCTTCATCTGCTTTGCTATCCTTTCCTTCCACTGTCCCTTAATCTCGGGTTTGCTATATCTACTAGAATTAAGTCCTACCCACCTCGCTGGCATCGCAAGATCTGTGTGGTCAGTGTATCTATGTAATTATATGTAAATATATGTAAATATCTCAGGACTATAATTGAAGGTACACATACAGAAATAATAGGTGGCCTGCAACCATCAACGACTTGTAATTGAATCTCACTGAATGTGGACAATGGTCGGATAAATTAAATGCCCTAACTTAATGTAAATAAATATCAAATCTCAATATATAATATATAATTACTGTATATATATATATATATATATATATAATTATACTCTACCAACGTCCTTAACATCTAAACACTTACACAATGTAATGTGTAGGGTTAATAAATAATGAATGATTGCAACTACCGGGAATCGAACTCGGGACCCACAAACATGACGACAGTGCTCTACCACTGTACCATCAAAAAGGTTAAAAGGTTTAGCACACCCTCTTCGTACATATACCTTGTCGATATATTGGAACATGCACTGAGTGTTACACTAAACCCAACCTCACTATGATAGTCAAATGGAAGTACTGAAACACGTTGATATAGAATTATGAAGAAATCACAATAACACGACATTGATTTTATATCATTATATTCTACCAACGTCCTTAACATCTAACCATCTTTGGTTAGATGTTAAGGACGTTGGTTGAATATAATGATATACAAATAATGTCGCGTTATTGGCATTTCTTCATAATATATATATATATATATATATATATATATATAGTATATTGAACTATATATATCCCCATTCACACACTCTTCCTCACTTACACACACTCATTCATTCATATGTAGGTAGTAGGGGTAGGCAGCCCCGCCCAGGGAAGTACTACCGCCAAGGTTTCGGGAGACTCAGGGAATAGCCTGAATTCCATTTTCTCTCCCAGGCCTTGGTAGCTGGATACATATCTTTCTGCCTCACACATCAGGGGTATCAGGAAAACCCTCTTTATATAACATACACATCCAACTTCACGAAATTGCCCTACATCGCTATCCTCTATCCATAAAACACTACTCTTCCCACTACATATCATACATGTAACACCATACACTTACCTAATAAATATGGCAGTACAATTGTTAAGAGCAAACCTGGTGGTCCCTCGGATATCCACCCCCGGCAGGGTTGGGTCATTGACACAGGGCCCTCCCGGTCGTCATCATGCGACTGTGTCAAGAGCATTGCAACGTCCCAAAGCTGCTCGTCGGTGCAGCTTTTTCTTTAGTAATATAAGGGGACTTCACTCTAACATCAATTCTGTACACCAATTTCTTCAAGCAGAATCCCCTACTCTCCTTTTTTTGACAGAGACTCAAGTAACATCCACATCTGACACGTCTAGATTTAATTTTCCAGGCTATCGACTGCTCCAAAATTTCAGATCTAAAGGAGGTGTATGTTGCTTCGCAAAATCTGAAATTGCCCTGGAGGAGGTTACTAGTTTCAATTGTCCCTATTTTGATTATTCTATATACAAATTAATTTCTGCTGGTAAATTTAAATACATATGTTGCATCTACCGTTCTCCAAATACTCCTCCAGAGCAAAGTCTTTTTGATTCTCTGTCCTCACAACTCAGTGTCCTCAACTTAAATGCTTCTTCTGAAATCACTGTGTTGGGTGATTTTAATGTCCATAACGTTGAATGACTCACTCATTCAGCCAGGACTGATGATGCTGGTCTTGAATGTGAGCTATTTGCAGACTCATTTAATCTCACTCAACTAGTCAACCAACCCACCCGTGTACCAGATAATCATAATCATAATTCCCACCTACTGGACTTATTTTTAACAACCAATTCAGAAAATTATGATGTTACAGTGAGGTCCCCGCTTGGATCTTCTGATTACTGTCTGATACAGGCCACCTGTCTATCACCTACCACACCTTCCCACTCTGAACCTGTTTTGGTGACTAAATGGCATTACGATAGGGCAAACTGGGAGGGTCTTCAAGGTTTCTTTATTGATATTCCCTGGACCTCTTTCTTTTCTAATGATGCACACTCCACCTTAAGCCACATACAAGATTTTGTAAAAATTGGAATGGAAACTTTTATTCCTCATCAAAAGTACAATAACAGATCTAATTCACCTAAATGGTTTGACCATAATTGTGCTAGAGTAACTGAACAAAAAGCAATAGCCTACAATGCATACACAAGATAAAAAAACACATGAAGCCTTTAATTACTTTAGAAATATCAGAAATCATGCCAAAACTGTATTAAACCTAACTAAATCAAACTCTCTCCACAAACAGGCAAATAAACTTCTAAATAATCCAAATGATAACAAAATATTTTGGTCTACTCTTAACTCATTCCAACTTCACTACTGCTTCATCCATTCCACCATTAAAATCTCCGACTGGCAATCTTGTAAGTGACCCACGAGGTAAAGCTAACCTTCTTGCGGATATTTTCTCCACCAACTCAACCTTAGATGAAATAAATCAAGATGTCCCTGTACTTAATTTTAATTCGCCTGAAATTCCCTCACTTAAGATCCACACCAGACATGTCAAAACTATTTTGCAGAATCTCTCAGTAGATAAGGCTCCTGGTCCAGATGAAATTCCTCCAATAGTACTTAAGAATTGCTCCTTGGTGCTCGCTCCTGTATTGGCAAAAAATTTCCGTCTGTGTACTCATACCTCATGCTTCCCAGTACCCTGGAAAGAAGCAAACATCCATCCAGTTCCTAAAAAAGGTGCCTCTTCAGATCCATCAAACTACAGACCAATAGCTATAACTTCCACTCTTGGTTAAGTCTTTGAAATTATATTAAATAATCACATAATTAAGCATCTTGAGAATAATAAATTAATCAGTGATAGGCAATATGGTTTTAGACGATGTCGATCAACTGCAGACATTCTTTGCCTTCTTACGCATCAAATCAACCAAGCTACAGACCAACATGGTGAAACACATACAATAGCACTGGATATATCAAAGGCATTTGATAGAGTCTGGCATCAATCCTTATTGTCGAAGATGTCACACTACGGCCTTGCATCATTAGTTCCACTAATTTCTTCTTATCTTCATAACAGAAAAATACGTGTAATGGTAGATGGCCTTTATTCTCAATTTCACTCAATAAATGCTGGTGTTCCCCAGGGATTAGTTTTGGCCCCAATTCTGTTCCTCATTCATATCAATGATCTCATATCTACCACTCATAATCCAATACATTCCTACGCAGATGACTCAACACTCCACAGTTCCTTCACATTTACCAATTCTTTCACCCAACCCGATCTTATAAATTCAAAAATAAACACTGCAATTTCTCTGAACCAGGACCTTTCTAGAATTAATGAATGGGGACAAAAGAATCTAGTTTCCTTTAATGCACAGAAAACCAAGTATATTCAATTTTCTAACCGACAGAATCTCACTGACTCCCATATATTTTTTAATGATGTAAATATTCCCACTTCCCCTAGTATTGACATTCTCGGTGTAACATTAACTACTAACTTGAGCTGGATACATTATGTTAGAAGCATTGCTAAGAATGCCTCTAAAAAACTGGGACTCCTGTACAGAGTTCGAGAATTCTTCACTGACGAGCAGTTGGCCGTAATATAAAAGTCATGTGCGTTCGCAGATGGATTACTGTTCACCTCTGTGGGGTGGAAGTGGAGTGGTTGCATTGAGGCAGTTGGACAAAATTCAAAATAAAGCTATTAGATTAATCAATAACCCTGCAATCACACAGGACCTTCCTACATTATCCATACGAAGAAACGTTGCATCCCTTGCATTATTCTACAGATATTTTCACAGCAATTGTTCCGAGGAACTTGCTTCAATTGTGCCTCCTCTCCACATCTTTCCCCGTAGAACTAGGGCAGCTGAGAGCGCCCATGAATTTACACTTTCTCCTCCACAATGCAGAACTTCTGCTTATCAGAATTCATTTATCCCCAGAGCTACTACTCTTTGGAATTCACTTCCCTCGAATTGCTTTCCACAAACTTACAATCTACAAATGTTTAAATCCAGTTGTTACAAACATTTTATGAATGGAGGATGCCTTTAGGCACATGGACCTTTTTGTTTTATCTGTGTTCTTCCTTCCTCCGTTCATTGTCTCTTAAAAAAAAAAAAAAAAAAAATGCTCTTTCTTACACACTCTCTCCCTTACTCACGCAGTTTCTCTCACACACACACACTCTCCCTCCCTCACACACTTTACTTCAAGCATTCTCCATCTTACACACACACACACACACACACACGCACTCCCTCCCTCACACTATTTTCTTCACGCAATCTACCTCACACACACACACACACATATACACACACACACACTCCCTCACTCACACACTTTCCCTCACACATTCTCCCTCACTCAGGGGAAAGGGGGAGGGGAGAATGGTGCACAGAGGGGAGACTGGGGGCAGGGTGGGGGGGGGGAGGAGGGTCTAACAATACACCACAACTAATAACTCCACGGGGGAACGACCCAACTTACAGAGTCACAATGTCAATATAATGGTGTGGAGAGAGAGAGAGAGAGAGAGAGTAAGATTATGAGAGAGAGAGAGAGAGTAAGATTATGAGAGAGAGAGAGAGTAAGATTATGAGAGAGAGAGAGAGAGTAAGATTATGAGAGAGAGAGAGAGAGAGAGAGTAAGATTATGAGAGAGAGAGAGAGAGAGTAAGATTATGAGAGAAAGAGAGAGAGAGAGAGAGTAAGATTATGAGAGAGAGTAAGATTATGAGAGAGAGAGAGAGAGAGAGTAAGATTATGAGAGAGAGAGAGAGAGAGTAAGATTATGAGAGAGTAAGATTATGAGAGAGAGAGTGAGCGTACAGACCCACGATGTAAAAATAATGGTGGAGAGAGAGAGCGTGTGCGTTACCAGACATATTAATATTTATACAGGCGGCTCTCTCCCTACCCACCGTATCCTTCCGCTAAATACTTATAGCAAAACTTGTTATCAGTTAATTATTTCAGCATACAATGAAGTGGGTCTTCCTTATATTCAGGCTGTTAGTATACGATTGCGTTTAGTTGAGGAAAAATGTTAGTTAATGGGGACAAATATTTCTCTTTTGATTCGTAGAGGTTCCTCCAAAATAAAATGCCGTTTTCACTAGCAATTTCGGCAATCCTGAGAGCTGGCAAACGTTTCTGATTGATTTTCATGATGATTCACGTGAATATAATTAACATGAGAATCACTGGAGAAATGACACGTTACTGGATTGTCGAAACTAATGGCGAACACATACATATACCCATAACATTTACAAGACAAATAAATGTTTGCAGAAATATACCCACACATATTACTGCACAGACACACAATAATAAAACATGTTTATATACATAATTCACTAAACGCAAACAACAATACAAATATATATCTACTGTAAATCCGTACGATGGTAAACACCTATACCGGTATCATAAAATATGTAACTACATACACACACACATACATACAAAATAAAGAACCCGTTCACACATACACAAACAATGCATGTAAACGCACATCATTCCTATACATATAGTGATGGCATACACCTATAAATGACCACTTGCGGGTTTTGGTCTATAAGAAAGTTGAGTTGTAGCCTTCCATATTTGGCAGAATTATCAGCTAAAATACGGTCATAATACACTTATAAATACATTCAACCAAATGTATCATGCTTTTTATTCATTACAAACACACATTATTATTGAATGTCTTTTTAATATCGATGTTTACGGCTCCAACTTCCTTATAGCCTGAAACTCGCAAGTGGTCTATTATTTAGACACTATACCCTTGGTAATAATACATTGTAGTTATATGTATATGAGGAGCCAAGCAGGGATCAGTATATACAACAATACAAAACAACAAATACAACAAAATCCTCAAAGTCAAAGACCATCTGGACATGAGAGGCACTCAATTCCTGGCAGCAGCCTCCACGAACCAAGACCACCCACTAAACTACATGGCAACACACCCACAGACACCAAGAAATATCAAAACAACACCCAGCACACGGTATCACACACAATTATTGTCCTCTCTCCCTCCCTGCCCACCCCGAACCAACTTCCAGAAGCACATCCATACTCATATCTCTCACCGATCCATCCACTCACTCACAGACAACACGCAGCTGCATGCACGACCTCCCGAAATCCATCCTTCCGAATCCTCCCTTCCTCGCGAGGACAGAGTCCACCTGGCCAGGCTGAGATGCGGACACCATCCAGCTCTCCTGAGCTATCAGAAGAGACTGGATGACTCCGTTGTCGACACCTGCCCGGATGTAACACAGCACCCCATACCATTAAACACATCATAGAAGACTGCATTTCACACAACCACTTACGCCAACAACACAATCTACACTCAATGAGAGCTCTGTGGGAAAGCCCGATCGTGGCCATGGTCTTTCTCAGGGACTCGGGGCTGTTCGGCCAGGCAGCTTAGGGAACAACAACAACAACAACAACAACAACAATACATGTGACCTACACTCCATCATTGATAATGGAGTAGTGGAGAGATCAGAAGATAGGTGCTTTATGTGAAATATTCTCTCTCTCTCTCTCTCTCTCTATATATATATATATATATATATATATATATATATATATATGGTGTCCCAGGAGGCAAGGGCATAACTTCGGGAAATGATAAAACAAGGTAACACTATCTGATTCGACGTCTGTGGGTTATGATATTTTGTTTGATTATTGTTGAGAATTTTGCTTGCTCTTGCAATTTTCGAGTGATGCATGTTAGTTGGCCCCTAGGCTAACAAACACGCCTTCCCAGACTTTTTTAAACTAAGAACTGCCCACCCTAATCCCCTTCAAGCTAAAGTTGTACATATTTCGATAGAAAAAGTCCCGGTGGAAGGCCAATTTCTTCTAAGTTACAGATTCACTATCGCTCTCTCAGCAAAAATCGACAACTGAATGGGGTGAAGCGTCGCATTATAGCCAAACTAATGGGATGGAACATCTTGAAATCTCTAAACTAATGGAGCGAAACGGGAAATCCAAAAAAAGACTCCCCGCGACCCAAAGGGAGTTAAGCACTGCATAGAGTAGAATTCTCTAGGTCATGGCGATCGAAAACCCTATAATAGAGTCGATTATTACTTGGTCATAAACGGTACAGGCACCTTTAATGTTATCGACACTACCACTACAACGATCTACCCCCCGCCACCCCCCCTTCTCTCTCTCTCGCTCATCCTGACAATCACTATAGGCCTACTCACAAAAATTACAATCATAAGCTTCACAATGACTATAATTATCAATGACGAAAATGTCCATACTTTTTTCGCCTCGTAACCACACAACAATCTTCATCGTCACAACTATCACAATTAGTACGAACATAATCACAATATTCACAACAATATCAACCACATCTGTTTTCCATCCTCTCTGCCTCCCCCCCCCCCCCCCACACACACATATATATATGTATACATAAAGACACACATATATATATATATATATATATATATATATATATATATATATATATATATATATATATATATATAAATATATATATATATAACTGATATATGGTATATAATATATATATATATATATAATATATATATAAATTTACTTTTTATTATATAACGTTGTATAAATAGAACATCAATTATCGGAACAGGAACTCCCGACCTCGCCTTGTATAGCCTCATTTACATATAGAGAGATAGATACAGAGATAGATATATAGATAGATGGAGAGATAGTAAAACAGAGAGACAGGTATATAGCTAGACAAATGAATTAGAATTTATAAATAAATAAATAATATGTAACAAAATACATAATATAGGCAATTATTACACAGACACAACAAATACAAAATTAAATACACACCTACAATATATAAGCTCAACAATGTAAGTAATCATAAATTAACTTAATAAACCATAATTATTAAAACAGGAACCCGCAGACCTTGCCCTTTAAGGGGGCCACCGTTTTTTTTTATCTTTCTCTCCTTTTCTCTCTTTCCCTGGCTTGTATCCATTCGGCCCCATTCAGCTAACTGTGTTAAGACGTTTATCCCCATCCAGGTGTCGATTTCTTCCTGGCGATCGATAGCGAGCCAGCATTGTATGGAGAAATCCGGCTTTGCCGGACACATTCTTCTATCGAAAAATGTACAAATTTAGCTTGCTGTCAAAACAAAAATATATATATGCTGGCTCGCTACCGCTTGCCAGGAAAATATTGACACCTGGATGGGGGTAAACGTCTTAAAACAGTAGGCTGAATAGGGCCGACTGGATACAAGCCAAAGAGAGAGGGAGAGAAAGATACAAAAAGCGAGGCGGGTTCCCTTAAAGCCACGTTTCCATATGCAGATCCTAGGCTTATCCACGTCAGAACTCAAACCTATAGAAGGAAAAATTGCGCCCTCAAAAAAATAAAATAAATAAATAAATAAGAATTACGCTTACTTCTTGTTGTTCTGTCCTTCATATTCACTCCCCCCCCCCCCCCTCCTCCTCTTCCTTTATTTTCTTCTTCGTCTCCTATTTCTACGACGACTACTGCTCCTACTTCTCTATCCCTCCCCCCCCTTTATCCCCTCTACCTCTGCCCCCCTCCACCACCCCCCCTTTTCCTTCGCGATCTGATACACAACCCTGATCTAGCAGACCCTCTCATCCGGTTCTCATTATAGAGAGATTTATGTTTTTGTTTTTTTGTTTTTTCCTTTGGGGTGTTTTTTTTTCTACTGGGGTGTTGTTTGCCTGATTCGGATGTTGTGTACTCTCTCTCTCTCTCTCTCTCTAATGGGGCTAAACATGAGGGAGAAGGGGGGCCAGTAATAAAACTCCTTCAATTTAAGAACATGAACACCTCCCCATATCTCATATGATAAAATACCACACCACTCTCATTAAGGGGTGTATTATTGTGTATTACTGAAGAGTTATTGATAGTCTTGTGGAAGAATTCGACGGGTAGACAGAAGGAGAAATAGGGTCTTGGAGGCATTGCAATATTATAACAAATAAAGGTGTTCACGACATAGGCATAACAATAATGATAATATTAATAATGAAAATGATAAATGTGATGCTTAACTTACATGGATAGCAATGAAATATATGTATAATGTACACGATGACAACACATATATAACGATAGTTTAGATAATAATGATACCTTAGTCTTCGTTGTTATGGATGACCCAATTAGCACAGAAAAAAAAACACCCCACACAACAACACTGGCGATAGGAGAAGAGCATTTTATTCAGTTTAGAAAGGACTTCTAGTAATTATAAGGCTTCGAACGGTCTCATTTAACCCTTTCCACTACCACAGACCTTTCCTAAGCTGCATAAAGTCATCTAAATAGTGATAGGATAAAATATAACAGACGTCACTGGTACAGTAAGGGTTAAAAATATAACAGACGTCGCTGGTACAGTAAGGGTTAAAAATGTAACAGACGTCGCTGGTACAGTAAGGGTTAAAAATGTAACAGACGTCGCTGGTACAGTAAGGGTTAAAAATGTAACAGACGTCGCTGGTACAGTAAGGGTTAAAAATGTAACAGACGTCGCTGGTACAGTAAGGGTTAAAAATGTAACAGACGTCGCTGGTACAGTAAGGGTTAAAAATATAACAGACGTCGCTGGTACAGTAAGGGTTAAAATATAACAGACGTCGCTGGTACAGTAAGGGTTAAAATATAACAGACGTCGCTGGTACAGTAAGGGTTAAAATATAACAGACGTCGCTGGTACAGTAAGGGTTAAAATATAACAGACGTCGCTGGTACAGTAAGGGTTAAAATATAACAGACGTCGCTGGTACAGTAAGGGTTAATATAACAGACGTCGCTGGTACAGTAAGGGTTAAAATATAACAGACGTCGCTGGTACAGTAAGGGTTAAAATATAACAGACGTCGCTGGTACAGTAAGGGTTAAAATATAACAGACGTCGCTGGTACAGTAAGGGTACAGTAAGGGTTAAAATATAACAGACGTCGCTGGTACAGTAAGGGTTAAAATATAACAGACGTCGCTGGTACAGTAAGGGTTAAAAATGTCTCTCAACTACCCTCCCTACCCATCCCTTCACACACACACACACACACACACACAGACAGACACACACACACACACACACACATACACATCTGAGGTCTTAATCATCGATACACACACACACACACCACGGAGGTATTAATTATTGTCACACACGTAGATACACACAAAATATTCACACCCACACCCACACACACACACACACATACTCGATCAAAATTCCAGCACCCCCATACAGACAGACAACCGCATTAACTCAACTAATCACCTGCCTCTGCCTCTAATGACCCATCCGACTCAATAGAGAACGGCTGTAATTGGCCAGTTCGGTGGGTAATGAGGTCGAGCGATCCACTAATTATAGAGCCGATCCGGAACTCTTATTTTTGTTATTGTTTTTCCGGCTGTATTCTGTGGTTATTGTTAATGGTACTTAAGGGGAGACAGACCGTTTTTCTGGACCCCCTTCTCCTTAATGTTTAGCCCTACTAGTTTTGAGATTTTAAGTCTAGGGAGGAAACTAAACAAAATATATAAATAAATGAATGAATAGACCAAACAAACAGCCAGTGTCCCCTTAAGCTACTTATGCATATGAGTACAACAAACAGTCCAATGCTCTATAACTTCCGTCTAGTACAACAAACAGTCCAATGCTCTATAACTTCCGTCTAGTACAACAAACAGTCCAATGCTCTATAACTTCCGTCTAGTACAACAAACAGTCCAATGCTCTATAACTTCCGTCTAGTACAACAAACAGTCCAATGCTCTATAACTTCCGTCTAGTACAACAAACAGTCCAATGCTCTATAACTTCCGTCTAGTACAACAAACAGTCCAATGCTCTATAACTTCCGTCTAGTACAACAAACAGTACAATGCTCTATAACTTCCGTCTAGTACAACAAACAGTCCAATGCTCTATAACTTCCGTCTAGTACAACAAACAGTCCAATGCTCTATAACTTCCGTCTAGTACAACAAACAGTCCAATGCTCTATAACTTCCGTCTAGTACAACAAACAGTCCAATGCTCTATAACTTCCGTCTAGTACAACAAACAGTCCAATGCTCTATAACTTCCGTCTAGTACAACAAACAGTCCAATGCTCTATAACTTCCGTCTAGTACAACAAACAGTCCAATGCTCTATAACTTCCGTCTAGTACAACAACAGTCCAATGCTCTATAACTTCCGTCTAGTACAACAAACAGTCCAATGCTCTATAACTTCCGTCTAGTACAACAAACAGTCCAATGCTCTATAACTTCCGTCTAGTACAACAAACAGTCCAATGCTCTATAACTTCCGTCTAGTACAACAAACAGTCCTGCTCTATAACTTCCGTCTAGTACAACAAACATCCAATGCTCTATAACTTCCGTCTAGTACAACAAACAGTCCAATGCTCTATAACTTCCGTCTAGTACAACAAACAGTCCAATGCTCTATAACTTCCGTCTAGTACAACAAACAGTCCAATGCTCTATAACTTCCGTCTAGTACAACAAACAGTCCAATGCTCTATAACTTCCATCTAGTTTTCGATACCAGTGTCAAATAATAAAATAATAAATAGATACATAAATGATGAAATAAATACGGCCACCTCCTCTTAAGGGGAGGCAGACAGTTTTTCTGGACCCCCTTCTCCCTAATGTTTAGCCCCACTAGTTTTGAAATTATAAGACGTTCGGCCCATTAGTTTGGCGATTTTAACACCTTTCGCCCCATTTCGTTGTCAATTTTAAGACCTTTCGTGCCATTTAGGTGTCGATTATTTCCTGGCGAGCGATATCGAGCCTGCAATTTTAAGAGGAATCGGCCTTCGGCCGGGAATTTTTTCTACCGAAAAATGTACAAATTTATCTTGAATATCTAAGGGGTGTTTTTCTGAGCTTGATGGAGGTCTAGGGAGGAAACTAAACAAATATATGAATAAATGAAGTAATAGACCAAACAAACGGTCTGCCTCCCTTTAAGTGGTTTCTCCATTATTTACCGATTCAGTTACAATTACTACTGAATCTTTTGGGAGTAATCCAAATAATTATCTCTGTCATGTCACTACTCTTCCCTTTCTTCTTCTTCTTTTTCTTCTTCTTCGTGATCGTCGTCGTCGTAGTAATATTCTTCTTCGTCTTCTTCTTCCCCTTCTTCGTTTTCTTGTTGTTGTTGTTGTTCTTCTTCTTCTTCCTCTTCTTCGTCTTTTTCTCCCTCTTCTCCCTCCTCTTGCTCCTACTCATCCTCTTCCTCTTCCTCCTCCTCCTCCTCCTCCTCTTCCAATCCGGTGCCAAACCCGGATATACCGAGCCGAATCATTGTGCGTCATGTAATTACTATAATGTCAGTGAAGTTAACGGTTAAGGGAGCCCACCTCGCTTTTTTTATCTTTCTCTCTCTCTCTCTCTTTGGCTTGTATCCATTCGGCCCCATTCAGCCTACTGTTTTAAGACGTTTACCTCTATCCAGGTGTCAATATTATATTGTTGTTTTGACAGCAAGCTAAATTTGTAAATTTTTCGATAGAAAAATGTCTCCGGCGAAGCCGGACTATTCCATACAATACTGGCTCGCTATCGCTCGCCAGGAAGAAATTGACACCTGGATGGGGGTAAACATCATAAAACAGTAGGCTGAATGGGGCCGAATATATACAAGCCAAAGAGAGAGAGAAAGATAAAAGAAGCAGGTGACCCCCCTTCATGAGGCAATAAGCGGGTTTTAATTAATTGGTCTCTCCATTCTCATTCCTCTCTTCTGGATGACGGAAATGAGGCAGTGAATTTGATTTGCCGGGATTTTGTTTTGTATTATTATTTTTCTTGCTTAGGTAATGAGGCCAAGGTTATGTTTGCGTAATATGTGTGTGTGTGTGTGTGTGTGTGTTTGTGTGTGTGTGTGTGTGTGTGTGTGTGTGTGTGTGTGTGTGTGTGTGTGTGTGTGTGTGTGTGTGTGTGTGTGTTAAACTAAGGTTGTAGTGCAGATGTAAATGCAAGAAATCATAATTAGCAAACTTTCTAACGCGAGCCGTGGCATAGTCAGTAGAGCGTTGGCTGCTGATCAAAGGGTCGGTGGATCGAGCCCGCACTGTCAAAATGTTATTGGTAGATGTCAAGCCCGGGCAACTTGACCTAGCGATTCGTGACAAACGCCTAATGTTCATGGCCACCCTTTCTCGGAATTACGGCGTCGGCGTCTGACAAAAAATAAAATAAAATACATAAATAAATAAAAAAATAGAAAAATAAATACAAAACTTTAACCTTCACAAACTCTCGTACGATTTGTATTCCTGCTATATATCGACGCTTACGGCTCCATCTTCCTTATAGCCCCAACACTCGCAAGGCGCCCATGAATTTACACTTTCTCCTCCACAATGCAGAACTTCTGCTTATCAAAATTCATGTATCCCCAGAACTACTACTCTTTGGAATTCACTTCCCTCGAGTTGCTTTCCACAAACTTACAATCTACAAAAGTTTAAATCCAGTTGTTACAAACATTTTATGAATGGAGGATGCCTTTAGGCACATGGACCTTTTTGTTTTATCTGTGTTTTTCCTTCCTCCGTTCATTGTCTCTTAAAACAAACAAAAAAAAAGATAAATTCTCTACATTTCGCATACAGCAAGGGGAAGTATTTGTTTTGGTTTGTTTTCTGAATCCCCTCCTCCTTCATGTTTAGCCCCATTAGTTTCCAAATGTTAAGACTTTCGCCCATTTCTTTGTCAATATTAAGACCTTTCGTGCCCTACAGGTGTCAATTTTGTTTACTGGCGAGCGATAGCGAGCCTGTAATTTATAGGGACCGGCCTTCACCTGGGAAATTTGTCTACCGAAAAATGTACAGATTTATGTCGAAGGGGAATCTTTGGGATGTTTTCTAAGCTTGATAGAGTTCTAGAGAGCAAACTAAAACACACACACACACACACTCACACACACACACACACACACACACACATATATATATATATATAACGGTAATAATAGAAAATAAATAAATAAATACAATAACGTCCCCTTAACTGGTACTTTACCTCCTTATTACCAGTCCCACAAGGCACCACTGGGGCAGGGAGCTAGGGAATACCATCTCAGCACAGGATATCATGGGTTGCCAGTACTTACCTGTGGAATAAAGAACATATACTACTGTTAGGATAAAGAACGTTGGAAAATATAAATAAAAACAAAATATATATATACGGTATATATATATATATATATATATATATATATATATATATATATATATATATATATATATATATATATATATATATATATATTAGTTTCCTCCCCAGACCTCTATCAAGCTTTAAAAAAACACCCCCAAGATCACTCTTCGAGATATATTGTTTTCATTTTTCGGCACAAAAGTGTCCCGGCCGAAGGCAAATTCCTAGTAAATTACAAAATATCGACACCTAAATGGCACAGGACTTAATGTTGACAAAGAAATGGGGCGAACGTCTTAAAATCTCAAATTTAATGGGGATAAACATAAGGGAGTAAGGGGTCCAGAAAAATAAAACAAATACCTCCCTTTGATGATGATAAAGAAGGAGAAAGAAAATTAAAAGTACATCACCGGTACAGAAGGGGTTAATTGACTGTATATGACCTAATCACCTGCTCTCACTACTATGTTCAAATCTCAACTCCATAGGAAAAAAGAAGTTTAAAATATATGTGCAGCTCTAACGGATATTCGTATTTACATGATACAACTCTATTCTGGTTAAAATATATACATGTTCTATCTATCTATCTATCTAATCAGGCCCAATCCCCACTTTTCCGATTTTTTTTGGGGGGCGGGGGGGGGGAGGGGGGTTGCCGACTCAAGACAGAGCCAGCATAGGGACAACACAAAACACAATAGAAAACAATACAAATATATAAAATATATAAAATATATAAATGTTAATGATCATAATTAATGTTAATTTACACATTTAAAAATACAATTGATTTTATTCGTCGAGAAAGCTGATAAGAGGATTACGCATCAAGTTAAGTAGGGGCATATTATTTGTACTAATATATATATATATATATTCTCTTTTAAACATACGAGGTTAAAGGCAATAGCAGTTTCAGCATTCAGGATTTTATTGTTACAGCTTTCAATAGTTCTAACAATTTTCCTCTGGGGTTCAGAGATGAGGTACAACAGGTTAGCAAAATTCATGGTGGATCCAACGTTTCACAAGTAAACATCTTGCATCTTCAGGGAATGGAGAGGTAATGATTAGAATAAGGACAAAGCAACATATTTATACAAAATTCGAGGATCAAGAATAGGTAGGTGGGCGGAGCTACTGGGTGTGGGGTGGCTGTTCATTGGTGGAAGGCAGTCTATTCGCGAGACGGGCACTAAATCTTATCGGTGGTTGGTTGTTGGCTGTGGGTGGCTGTGATTGGTTGGTGTTGTCAGTTGTGTGCTGAGCGCGGAAAGGTAAGGGAGGGGGCACAGGGCGAAAGGAAGGGGGGCAGTATGCCTGTAGCGCTTGCCTGAAGGAAGAATTTGAAGGTCTTGTGTTTGGTTGTTGATGCTGGGGTTGAGAGTTTGGATGTATAGAGCTTCTAAAATAGCTAGTCTTCTGGGGTCTGATTCTTTGTCGAGTATGGTGGTTTGTTTGTCTAGGTCGGCGCGAGTTAGGGCAAGATGGGCAAGATGCTATTGCCTTTAACCTCGTATGTTTAAAAGAGAATATATATATATATATATTAGTACAAATAATATGCCCCATAGTGATCTTTTATAGCGCCAGATTGAAGGTGGAGGGTTAGTCGACGGGAAAGGCGAGTCTGTGTCATTCCAACATAGGATAGGGGTCCCCAGTCCCCAGAGGTGCAAATATGCTGGTATATCACATGATCGTCTTTCGGTTGGTTGGTGGAAATGGGGCGGTTACGGAGGACAAGGTTGGAGGTCTTAGGAGATTTGTAGTAAATAATGAGTTTTATTTTATTGGCAGGGTTGGTGGGGAGGACGTTTTTGTGAATTATTTCTTTCATAATGGATTCGTCTGTTGTGTGGTCGGAAGATATGTAGTTTCTGTAGAAAAATGTAATGTCATTGGCCGGGTTGGTGCTAGGGGGGTCTTGTTTGTACCATTTTTCTAGGTGGTGGTTGATGGCATTGGTGACGTCAGTGTTGGAATACCCATTGTTGACTAGGACCTGGGTGAGCCTTTCCAATTCATTGTGTGTGTCATTCCAGGAGGTGCAATGCGTGAGGGCTCTCCTGACATAGGCGGCGATGGTGGACTGATGGTATCGTTTAGGGCATTCACTTTCCCCATTAAGACATTGGCCATTGTTAGTAGGTTTGGTGTACACTGTAGTTTTGAAGCCGTGGTCGTGGAGGGAGACAAGGAGGTCGAGGAAGGGTAGATGTCCATCGGTGGTTTCTTCGTATGTGAAGTTGAGTCCGGAGGCGGCCATGAAGCGCTGCTGGAGGTCCCTGAGTTCGCCCAGGTCCTTCACCCGCACGAAGATATCATCGATGTACCTGCAGTAGACAGTGGGCCGGTGGGCAGCCAGGAGTTCCTCTTCGATAGTTCCCATGAAGAAATTGGCGAACAGGACCCCCAGGGGGCTTCCCATCGCTACACCGTCGATTTGCTGGTACATATTCCCGCGGGGGCAGAGGAAAGGGGACTCCTTGGTACATAGTTCCAAGAGCGTCTTCAGGGCCTTCTCCGGGATGTCCAGGGCATTAGGGCAGTGGTAAACTCGACGTAGGATAAAATCTATGGTCTTGTCAACGGGCACGTTGGTAAACAAACTCTCTACGTCGAGGGAGGCGATGATGTGGTCGTTAGCAGGGGGGGCATCTCGTAGAATTTCTAGGAAGTCATAAGCAGAGTTGAGGTTGTATTGCCGAGGAACAAAAGGGGTGAGGAGTTTGTTCAGGGCCTTGGCGGTCTGGTAGGTAGCAGTAGGGATCTGTGATATGATGGGGCGGAGGGGGTTCCCGGGTTTGTGGGTTTTTATAGTACCGAAGGCATAACCTGGGGTGAATTCGCCGATGAGTTTCTTCAGGTGTACGCCATCGGCTTTGGCGTTGATAGCAGTGATGGTGGTGTTGGCTTTCCTTTTTATTTCGTCAGTAGGATTGCGAGTGATCCTTTTGAATTTGTTTTTATCACTAAGAATGTCGTCCATTTTCCGTAGGTATTCTTCTTTTCCGTGTATCACAAGGCAGGAGGCCTTATCAGCTCGTCGGATGATGATGTTGAAGTTCTCTTTAAGTTGTTTAGCGGCTTTGAAGTGGTGTTTGTTGAGGAGCTTGCTTTGGTGGGATCCCCTGGTTTTGGCGGCTTCTGCTAGTAGGGTGGGTTGTAGGGCTGGGGTGGTGGTGACCTCCAACCTTGTCCTCCGTAACCGCCCCATTTCCACCAACCAACCGAAAGACGATCATGTGATATACCAGCATATTTGCACCTCTGGGGACTGTGGACCCCTATCCTATGTTGGAATGACACAGACTCGCCTTTCCCGTCGACTAACCCTCCACCTTCAATCTGGCGCTATAAAAGATCACTATCAAGCCCCCCACCATCTTGCCCTAACTCGCGCCGACCTAGACAAACAAACTACCATATTCGACAAAGAATCAGACCCCAGAAGACTAGCTATTTTAGAAGCTCTATACATCCAAACTCTCAACCCCAGCATCAACAACCAAACACAAGACCTTCAAATTCTTCCTTCAGGCAAGCGCTACAGGCATACTGCCCCCCTTCCTCTCGCCCTGTGCCCCCCTCCCTTACCTTTCCGCACTCAGCACACAACTGACAACACCAACCAATCACAGCCAACAACCAACCACCGATAAGATTTAGTGCCCGTCTCGCGAATAGACTGCCTTCCACCAATGAACAGCCATCCCACACCCAGTAGCTCCGCCCACCTACCTATTCTTGATCCTCGAATTTTGTATAAATATGTTGCTTTGTCCTTATTCTAATCATCCACTCAGCTCAGCTCTTCACCTGGCAGCAACACCTCTACCTTCTCTCACCATGGCCACCCAGGAAGAACCCACCACCTTTTCTGGAGTGGTTAAGTGGTTTCACCAAAAGAGGGGATTTGGATTCATCACCAGAAACCAGGATAAAATTGATTTCTTCATCCACAGGAAGAACATTGTGCCTAACATCGATAGCACAACAACGTCACTAGGTGAAGGAGAGAAAGTGCAATTTACAACCAAGGAGGGAAGGAAGGGCAAGGAGGCAGCAGGAGTAACAGGACCACATGGCAGACCAGTAATTGGCTCCAAACTATCACAAGGAAGGCAGAAGCAACCCACTACCACCGGATTGAAGTCTGGCCTCAAGACTGACGTCATTACAGTCATTGTCCACACAGCCATTGACCACACAGATCGAACGACCATGGGTTCAAAACCACCGTCTACATTAAACCAACTAACACAGGACAATGCCTCAACGGCGATAGTGAATGCCCCCGCCGTTATCTTCTATCTTCCATCTCCGCCTATGTTAGGAGAGCCCTCACGCACTGCTCTACCTGGGCCGACACCCACCAGGAACTAGAAAGACTATCCCAAGTTTTAGTAAATAACGGATACTCCAACTCCGACATCTCCAGCACCATCAACCACCATCTTGAAAAATGGTACACCCAAAGACCCTCCCAACATTGACCCCCCCAATGAAATTAAGATCTTCTACCGCAATTACATGTCCTCTGAACACAAAAATGACGAGGCCGTCTTAAAAGAAATAATCTCCAAGCATGTCCACCCAACCAACCCGGAAAACAAAATCAAATTAATAATTTATTACAAATCCCCCAAGACCTCCAACCTCGTTCTCCGCAACAAACCTGCCTCCACCAAGATAAAGAGCCCGATGACCGACGATCACGTCATTTACCAACATACCTGTAATTATGAGGACTGTGGACCTCATTCCTATATTGGTATGACGCAGACTCGTCTTTCACGTCGGCTAACTCTTCACCTTCAGGCTGGAGCCATCAAAGACCACTATCTCACCCCTAACCACCCTCACCTCACACGCAACGAGTTAGAGAAACACACCACCATACTCGATAAAGAAAGTGACCCAAGGAGATTACCTATACTCGAAGCTTTATATATCCAAGCCTTACATCCCAACATCAACAACCAAACTCTGGACCTTCAGATCCTTCCTTCTGCCAAAAGGCACTTTCCTACAGGACCTAACACCCCTCCTCGCCCCCCGGTGCCCTTGATGCAGCCCCCCACGCTACCCCCTTCAGCTTCGTCTTCCGCAGGCGCCACACAACTTAGGCCACGCCCCTCGACACGCAGCCAATCAGCTTCGACCCCACCAACCGACCACCATCCCGCATCCAGTGCGCATGCGTGAAGCGGTTCCCCCCTTTCTCTTTTCCAGAATCCCCCTCCATCAATAGTAAATTTTTGCCCCTTGTTTTTCGCCTCCTCTGATCCTCCACCCTCTATATATACCCTTCCTGTTTACCTTTTATATCATTCCATCCTTACTTGATAATGCTGGTTGTCCAGTGAAACGCGTCGTATATCCTGTATCATAATTTACATTTATGTAACCCTGTACCACCATGAATTTTGCTCATCTCCTTCATCTACTTCCTGCCACCCAGCGAAAACTCATCAGAGACCTGGAAACTTTGAATAATAACATTTCCAACGCAGAAATTGCCATTTCTTTCAACCTCGTATGTATTAAAGAGAATATATATATATATATATATATATATATATATATATATATATATATATATATTTCTAATGAGGGAAATGGCCAATATAGTGGGTAATATCCATGTTAAATATACTGTTTCTTTTCAATTGACGGTAAATTGCAAAGTTCTCAAGATTTATCAGATATTGTGAAGAGTTTGTAGTAAAAAGATGGTGCTAATGATATAAACATGCTCTTAATATGCTGCAAAGACGTAGTAGTTTCCTTTTATTCAGTTAAGTATCGATAAATTAGCTGCTAAGGGATTCAATTTATCGTCAGTTGAAAAGAAACACAGTATATAGCTTTGTGTTTCCCTTGATATGGTTTCCTCTTTATGGGGAGACAGACCATTTTTCTGGACCCCCTTCTCCCTAATGTTTAGCCCCACTAGTTTTGAGATTTTAAGACGTTGGTTCCATTAGTTTGGGGATTTTATGACCTTTCACCCCATTTCTTTGTCAATATTAGGACCCTTCGTGCCATTTAGATGTTGATTATTTCCTGGCAAGCGATAGCGCGCCAGTAATTTTAAGAGGAATCGGCCTTTGGCCGGGACATTTTTCTACCGAAAAATGTACAAATCTATCTTGCAGGTGGTTCTAGAGGGTGTTTTTCTAAGTTTGATGGAGGTCTAGAGAGAAAACTAAGAAATAAAGGAATACATGAATTAGGCTATTAGGAAAAAAAAAAAAAAAAAAAAAATGGTCCGTCCCACCTTAAGGTCCCCTATACGGTCATAACTGCTGGCATTCTTACCAGCTTCCCCGCCTTCACGGACTCCTTCATATAATACACTGTTGGGAGGCTTTGGTTCTCCTTCACGGACTCCTTCATATAATACACTGTTGGGAGGCTTTGGTTCTCCTTCACGGACTCCTTCATATAATACACTGTTGGGAGGCTTTGGTTCTCCTTCACGGACTCCTTCATATAATACACTGTTGGGAGGCTTTGGTTCTCCTTCACGGACTCCTTCATATAATACACTGTTGGGAGGCTTTGGTTCTCCTTCACGGACTCCTTCATATAATACACTGTTGGGAGGCTTTGGTTCTCCTTCACGGACTCCTTCATATAATACACTGTTGGGAGGCTTTGGTTCTCCTTCACGGACTCCTTCATATAATACACTGTTGGGAGGCTTTGGTTCTCCTTCACGGACTCCTTCATATAATACACTGTTGGGAGGCTTTGGTTCTCCTTCACGGACTCCTTCATATAATACACTGTTGGGAGGCTTTGGTTCTTACCAGCTTCCCCTCCTTCACGGACTCCTTCATATAATACACTGTTGGGAGGCTTTGGTTCTTACCAGCTTCCCCTCCTTCACGGACTCCTTCATATAATACACTGTTGGGAGGCTTTGGTTCTCCTTCACGGACTCCTTCATATAATACACTGTTGGGAGGCTTTGGTTCTCCTTCACGGACTCCTTCATATAATACACTGTTGGGAGGCTTTGGTTCTCCTTCACGGACTCCTTCATATAATAAACTGTTGGGAGGCTTTGGTTCTCCTTCACGGACTCCTTCATATAATACACTGTTGGGAGGCTTTGGTTCTCCTTCACGGACTCCTTCATATAATACACTGTTGGGAGGCTTTGGTTCTCCTTCACGGACTCCTTCATATAATACACTGTTGGGAGGCTTTGGTTCTCCTTCACGGACTCCTTCATATAATACACTGTTGGGAGGCTTTGGTTCTCCTTCACGGACTCCTTCATATAATACACTGTTGGGAGGCTTTGGTTCTCCTTCACGGACTCCTTCATATAATACACTGTTGGGAGGCTTTGGTTCTCCTTCACGGACTCCTTCATATAATACACTGTTGGGAGGCTTTGGTTCTCCTTCACGGACTCCTTCATATAATACACTGTTGGGAGGCTTTGGTTCTCCTTCACGGACTCCTTCATATAATACACTGTTGGGAGGCTTTGGTTCTCCTTCACGGACTCCTTCATATAATACACTGTTGGGAGGCTTTGGTTCTCCTTCACGGACTCCTTCATATAATACACTGTTGGGAGGCTTTGGTTCTCCTTCACGGACTCCTTCATATAATACACTGTTGGGAGGCTTTGGTTCTTACCAGCTTCCCCTCCTTCACGGACTCCTTCATATAATACACTGTTGGGAGGCTTTGGTTCTTACCAGCTTCCCCTCCTTCACGGACTCCTTCATATAATACACTGTTGGGAGGCTTTGGTTCTCCTTCACGGACTCCTTCATATAATACACTGTTGGGAGGCTTTGGTTCTCCTTCACGGACTCCTTCATATAATACACTGTTGGGAGGCTTTGGTTCTCCTTCACGGACTCCTTCATATAATACACTGTTGGGAGGCTTTGGTTCTCCTTCACGGACTCCTTCATATAATACACTGTTGGGAGGCTTTGGTTCTCCTTCACGGACTCCTTCATATAATACACTGTTGGGAGGCTTTGGTTCTCCTTCACGGACTCCTTCATATAATACACTGTTGGGAGGCTTTGGTTCTTACCAGCTTCCCCTCCTTCACGGACTCCTTCATATAATACACTGTTGGGAGGCTTTGGTTCTTACCAGCTTCCCCTCCTTCACGGACTCCTTCATATAATACACTGTTGGGAGGCTTTGGTTCTCCTTCACGGACTCCTTCATATAATACACTGTTGGGAGGCTTTGGTTCTCCTTCACGGACTCCTTCATATAATACACTGTTGGGAGGCTTTGGTTCTCCTTCACGGACTCCTTCATATAATACACTGTTGGGAGGCTTTGGTTCTCCTTCACGGACTCCTTCATATAATACACTGTTGGGAGGCTTTGGTTCTCCTTCACGGACTCCTTCATAATACACTGTTGGGAGGCTTTGGTTCTTACCAGCTTCCCCTCCTTCACGGACTCCTTCATATAATACACTGTTGGGAGGCTTTGGTTCTCCTTCACGGACTCCTTCATATAATACACTGTTGGGAGGCTTTGGTTCTCCTTCACGGACTCCTTCATATAATACACTGTTGGGAGGCTTTGGTTCTCCTTCACGGACTCCTTCATATAATACACTGTTGGGAGGCTTTGGTTCTCCTTCAACGGACTCCTTCATATAATACACTGTTGGGAGGCTTTGGTTCTCCTTCACGGACTCCTTCATATAATACACTGTTGGGAGGCTTTGGTTCTCCTTCACGGACTCCTTCATATAATACACTGTTGGGAGGCTTTGGTTCTCCTTCACGGACTCCTTCATATAATACACTGTTGGGAGGCTTTGGTTCTCCTTCACGGACTCCTTCATATAATACACTGTTGGGAGGCTTTGGTTCTTACCAGCTTCCCCTCCTTCACGGACTCCTTCATATAATACACTGTTGGGAGGCTTTGGTTCTCCTTCACGGACTCTTCATATAATACACTGTTGGGAGGCTTTGGTTCTCCTTCACGGACTCCTTCATATAATACACTGTTGGGAGGCTTTGGTTCTCCTTCACGGACTCCTTCATATAATACACTGTTGGGAGGCTTTGGTTCTCCTTCACGGACTCCTTCATATAATACACTGTTGGGAGGCTTTGGTTCTTACCAGCTTCCCCTCCTTCACGGACTCCTTCATATAATACACTGTTGGGAGGCTTTGGTTCTCCTTCACGGACTCCTTCATATAATACACTGTTGGGAGGCTTTGGTTCTCCTTCACGGACTCCTTCATATAATACACTGTTGGGAGGCTTGGTTCTCCTTCACGGACTCCTTCATATAATACACTGTTGGGAGGCTTTGGTTCTCCTTCACGGACTCCTTCATATAATACACTGTTGGGAGGCTTTGGTTCTCCTTCACGGACTAATTCATATAATACACTGTTGGGAGGCTTTGGTTCTTACCAGCTTCCCCTCCTTCACGGACTCCTTCATATAATACACTGTTGGGAGGCTTTGGTTCTTACCAGCTTCCCCTCCTTCACGGACTCCTTCATATAATACACTGTTGGGAGGCTTTGGTTCTCCTTCACGGACTCCTTCATATAATACACTGTTGGGAGGCTTTGGTTCTCCTTCACGGACTCCTTCATATAATACACTGTTGGGAGGCTTTGGTTCTCCTTCACGGACTCCTTCATATAATACACTGTTGGGAGGCTTTGGTTCTCCTTCACGGACTCCTTCATATAATACACTGTTGGGAGGCTTTGGTTCTTACCAGCTTCCCCTCCTTCACGGACTCCTTCATATAATACACTGTTGGGAGGCTTTGGTTCTCCTTCACGGACTCCTTCATATAATACACTGTTGGGAGGCTTTGGTTCTCCTTCACGGACTCCTTCATATAATACACTGTTGGGAGGCTTTGGTTCTCCTTCACGGACTCCTTCATATAATACACTGTTGGGAGGCTTTGGTTCTCCTTCACGGACTCCTTCATATAATACACTGTTGGGAGGCTTTGGTTCTCCTTCACGGACTCCTTCATATAATACACTGTTGGGAGGCTTTGGTTCTCCTTCACGGACTCCTTCATATAATACACTGTTGGGAGGCTTTGGTTCTTATATTATTGAGGGTTTTCATTGATCTGGTTTGCCCCTCCTCCCCCCCAAAAAAAAAATAAATAAAATAAAATATATATATACAGTAAATTACTACACTATAATAAATCAGCTGGTGTGATATACGCCACACGTCTCCCACTCGCCCTTATTATCGTGCTCCTGTAAGGGTAGACGCTAAGGCGTAATTAAAGGGGAGATGAGTAATTTTTTTGGCCGATTTTTTCATTTATTTATTATTTTTTGTTTTCTCCCTAGACCTCCATCAAACTTAAAGAACACTCTCTAGAGCCCCATTCAAGATAAATGTGTACATTTTTTTCGATAGAAAAATGTCCAGACCGAAGGCCGCTTTCTCTTAAAATTACAGGCTCGCTATCGCTCGCCAGGAAAAAAACGACACATAAATGGCACGAGAGGTCTTTATATTGGTATAGAAATGGTACGAAAGGATTAAATATCGACAAACTAATGGGGCGAACTTTTTAAAATCTGAAAACTAATGATGCTAAACATGAGGAACAAGGGGAGCCAGAAAAACGACCCATCTCCCCTTTATTAGCTTCCAGGTCGGTGTTTTCTGTTGCCGGGAGAGACTAACTGAACCCTATCTGCTGCCAATTTTTTTTTTTTTTTTTTACCCTCCTGTTTCACTTTATGATGTTGGAGATTTTAAAGCACTTAATTAGTTTGGCAATTATAAGACGCATCACCCCATTCTGGTGTCGAGCTATACTAGGTGAGCGACAGCGAGCCTGCAATTTAGGAGAAACTAGACTTCAGCCAGGAAATGTTTTCCCCCGAAATATATTCATATATAGTTTCGAGAGAGGTGGTGGTGGTGGTGGTAGTGGTGATGGTGGTGGTTGTTGTTGTTGTGGCGGTGGTGGTACTGGAGGTGGTGGTGGTGGTGGTGGTGGTGGTGGTGGTGGTGGTGGTACTGGAGGTGGTGGTGGTGGTGGTAGTGGTGGTAGTAGTAGATTGGTGGTGGTGGTGGTGGTAATGGTTGTGGTAGTGGTTGTGGTAGTGGTGGTGGTGGTGTTGGTGGTAGTAGTGATGTGCGGTGGTGGTGGTGGTAGTGGTGGTGATGGTGGTGGTTGTGTTAGTAGTGGTAGTGATGGTTGTAGTGGTAATGGTTGTGGGGGTGATGGTGGTGGTAGTGGTGGTGATGGTGGTGGTTGTGTTAGTAGTGGTAGTGATGGTTGTAGTGGTAGTGATGGTGGTGGTGGTAGTGATGATGGTGGTAGTGGTGGTGATGGTGGTAGTGGTGGTGATGGTGGTGGTTGTGTTAGTAGTGGTAATGCTATATTATTGAGGGTTATGATGACTTGTGCCAATATCAAACAATTAATATATAGTTTGCACCATAGACCATACAATATCCAAGAACCCATTTAGGCTGAACACAAATATAGAACACGATAAGAGAATGAGAGATAATTGAAATAAAGGACGTTAAGGGAATATATATTATGTGGAGGGGAAGGCCTTTGGGAAATTGTGTAGAAGATTAATTTAGGGGAAAGTTAGAAGGGGGAGAGAGAGAGAGAGGCAGAGAGAGAGAGAGTGTGTGTGTGTGAGAGAGAGAGAGAGATAGATAGATAGATAGATAGCTAGAGAGAGAGTGGGATAAAGACAGAGAAGTGAGAGTGAGTTTTAGTGAGAGTGAGAGAGGAAGTGAGGAGACACCAGGGCACATTGAAGAGAATATATGTTCACCGGTCCTCGTGTGTGTGTGTGTGTGTTTTATGTATGTATGCGCGTGTGTGTGTGTGTGTGTGTGTGTGTGTGTATGGGTGTGTAAGAGAAAGTACACACAGCCAAACAGACAGACGGATCGACAGACACAGACACAAAAACAGACACCCATATAGTAACATACATGAACATATCACAGACACAAACGCGTATACAGGAATATGCCTTGGAGGCGAAACAAAGCGAACTAAAAAGAATGAGGTTAGAGTCATACATTTTAGAAACAAAGAATATATAAGTGTCCATCAAATAACATGAGAAAGAATGAAGATCCGAATATGCTAATAACAATATTAATGTGAATGGTGTATGAATATTAAACAACCAATAATCGAATCAACTGAATCACAACGGTAGCGAAGGAGAGAAGAAAATGTGTAGTCAAAATCGGATAACTAAACAAATATTGAAAAAGAACGAACAATGCTGGCGATATATAAAAAAAAAAAAAAAAAAACGGAACAGGATGGAAAATAAATATTCAAAACATAATTACATTAAGCAGATCTGAATACATTATGCTAGCGAAATAAGGAAGATATACGAATAGGAACTAAGATAATATGACAAATAATTAAGAAGACCATGTTATGTTAGTGATTAAGGAAATAAACAAATCAAACTATAATGTTAGATAATGAAAAATATCAAATTATGTTGATGACAAGAAGAAATAGAAATATAAAAAAGGAAAGAAAAAATATATAGAATATTAATGCTACCGAAATAATGTACACAAACGTAGACAATTAAGATAACAATAAATAATAAAGACAATCAAAGATACAAGATGCAATGGGGAAATGAAAACAAATGGGATATATAAATTGTTAAAAATGAGACAAAGTAAATGCTATTTTAGAAGGTATGGGTAAAATCCCCCCCCCCAAAAAACAACAACAACAACACAAAAACCAAAAACAAAAATAAAATAAAAAATAATAAAATTATAAATAAAAATAAAATAAAAAATAAGAAGAAAGAAAGACAGACAGAAATCAGTAATGCAAGAGAGATAAACTCCTATGAATTCTCGGGCATTTGAACACCATATTTCGCCTTGATCCGTCGTTTGTCAGCCGATCTATCTTGGCTGCTATTAATTTGTCCTTCTAGAATCTAGATCTCTGGCTGTCTGGGTATGTATCTCATTAGTTTATGTTTCTCTGTCTGTTTATCTATATACACACATATGCACACACACTCAGGTTAGCCGAGTGGTCTAGGGTTGATGAGCGCTGACCACAATGACGAGGGTTCGAATCCCCCAGAATCCTAAAGGTTATTTCAGCTATCCCGATGAAGAGGATTGCATCATGGACCCTTCCTAACCAAGCTGCTAAACTATCAGCCTGTGGTAGCCTACACGTACTTCTCATCAGTGCATCTGCTCATGTACTATGGCGGGAACTCAGCACCTCCCGGTCTCCAAAGGTCGCATGTGACCTCGTAGTTAAGGTAGAATAAGCTTTGTACTGTACCTAGGTTATGAACAAACTCTGTAGATTTTCAGCCTCACGGCTGCAAGTGAGCAATAAACCGACAATTATTAGTACTATTGATATTATCATTAAGCACACACATAAATATATATACTGTATATATATATATATACCGTATATATATATATATATATATATCCCCAACTTTGTAATTTTCGGAAAGAAGAGCAAAGGTCACTGTTACACTGCTAGAAGAAGGGAGACATTACTAAGCATGTCAGGTTTGCATTTACCAGTAATATTATAATTAATATACCGTTCCTCATGCGGGAAACACGGCTAACATATGCTATACTGTATATCTGCTTCATATAACAAAAATACACTTACATTAAAAATATACTATTACTCTTCTTAAACGGAGAAGAATATGGACAAAATATAATCTTAAAAAGTATTTACTTACAAACAAAGCATGAAGCGAGGAAAAATACTGCTTGAGGAAATACACATTCAAAAAGACACTAAGAAAAAGAAAAATTCACACAGATCTTGAAAAATCAGACATATTAAACTAATATGAAAGCATGGATACAGGAATACACACCAAGATAAAAGAAGAAAGGGGAGTGAACAGAATCATAAGAGTATTAAGAGGGGTCACCGGTTTTTTTTTTATCTTTCTCTCCTTTTCTCTCTTTTCCTGGCTTCTATCCGATTTCTTCCTGGCGAGCGATAGCGAGCCAGCATTGTATGGAGAAATCCGGTTTCGCCGGAGACATTTTTCTATCGAAAAATTTACAAATTTAGCTTGCTGTCAAAACAAATATATATATATGCTGGCTCGCTACCGCTCGCCAGGAAAATATTAACACCTGGATGGGGGTAAACGTCCTAAAATAGTAGGCTGAATGGGGCCGAATGGATACAAGCTAAAGAGAGAGGGAGAGAAAGAGAAAAAACGCGAGGTGGGCTCCCTTAAGAGAAAGGCTGCAGAGGGGAGAAATGATTGAGATCAAAAGACGGTGGCATTTATTCCTCTAGGTGAATTTTCAGACTGGATCACCTTGAGGGATTAAATAAATAAATAAATAAATATTTATTTATTGGAACAAAACTTATGTGGCCAACTGTACATAACATAACCTACATGGAATTGCATATATTTGCATGGAGAACAAGTAAGAGGTCGACGAGATCTTATAATTGATTGTATAATATATTATGCAATTTAGAAAAAAGGATTGTTGTCCCTGTTATGGCTCTGTCTCGAGTCGGCCACAAAACAAAGGGGAATGTGCCTGAGTATATAGATAGATAGATATAATTTTGTAACAAATAGGAATTGTGAATGTGGGGTTTGTGTTTTTATGGATATTGTTGAGGGCTTGGAAGCTTAGGGGAGATGGGTCGTTTTTGTTGTCTATTAATTCATGTATGCAGTATATACCTTTATTACTTAGTTTCCTCGCTAGACCTCCATCAAGCTTAGAAAAACACCCCCTTTCAAGATAAATTTGTACATTTTTCGGTAGAAAAATGTCTCGGCCGAAGTCCGATTCCTCTTAAAATTTCAGGCTCGCTATTGCTCGCCAGGAAAAATCGACACCTAAATGGCACGAACAGTCTTATAATTGACAACGAAAAGTGTTAAAATCGCCAAACTAATGGGCCGAACGTCATATAATCTCAAAACAAATGGGGCTTAACACGAGGGATAAAGGGGACCATAAAAACGACCCATCTCCCCTTAACCCTATCAGTAAACTATGACGCGTTTCTTATTTTTATACACTAGCTAATACAACGCTTTTTATCTTTCACGGCGTAGGAGAGATATGCGAGAGTTAACCCTTTGAATACCAGCGACGTGTGTTATATTGTATTCTAGCTATATTTAGACGATATTAAGCAGCTTGGGAAGGATCTGTGGTAGTTAAATGAGTTGATTGAGATAGTTTGAAGCCTTATTATTGCTAGAGGTCCTTGCTAAGCTGAATAGAATAGTCTAATCATTGCCAGAATATAATAAAAAGGTTGTCACCGGTACAGTACGGATTAAAATGGAGTGTTTGAAATACCCTGTACCATATTCAATTCCTAAAGGTTTTAAATTAAGAGAGCCCACCTCGCCTTTTTTTCTCTATCTCTCCCTCTCTCTTTGACTTGTATCCATACGGCCCCATTCAGCCTACTTTTTAAAAGACGCTTACCCCCACCCAGGTGTATTTGTATTTTGGCAGCAAGCTAAATTTGTACATTTTTGGATAGAATAATGTCTCCGGAAGCCGGATTTCTCCATACAATGTGGGCTCGCTTTCGCTCGACAGGAAGAAATCAACACCAGGATGGGAATAAACGTCTTAAAACAGTTGGCTGAATGGGGCCGAATGGATACAAGCCAGGGAAAAAGAGAAAAGGAGAGAAAAAAAACCCGGTGACTCCTCTTAATGAGTGTGGCTACTAATCAGTTATAAGGTGCTAAAAGTGGATACTTTAATTAGTTCACCATAATACTACGCTCTACAAATATATGGGTATGAATAAGATCATTAAGGGCAGGCACACATTTTTTCGGGACCTACTTCTCCCTCGTGTTTATCCCTATTAGTTTTGAGATTTTAAGACGTTCGCCCCATTAGTTTGGCGTTTTTCAGACCTTTTGTCCCATTTCTTTGCCAATAATAAGACCTTTCGTGCCATTTAGGTGTCAATTTTTTTCCCTGACGAGCGACAACGATCCTGTATTTTAAGACCGTATTTTTTCTACCGAAAAATGTACAAATATATATCGAAGGGTGGTTTTGGGTGTGTTTTTTTTTAAAGCTTGATAGAGGTTTAGAGAGCAAACTAACCCCTTCCTTAAACCATTGAGCCGAACCAGTAATTCATGCTTACAATACCGTCTGGGTCCCCTTAATGAAGTCCCTAATAATATGACCTTGTAAAGGCATTTATTGGCAGAAATACACCCACGTTACACAAGGATAAAGAGGAACGTCCACCATCCATACACCCCATAATTGACCACTTGCGAGTTTCAGGCTATAAGGAAGTTGGAGCCGCGCACATCGGTATTAAACAGAAATGCAATAATAATGTAAGTCACAGATGGATAACAAGTATGCTTAACCCCTTCTGTACCGGCGACATCTTTTCTACTTTATTTCAGCTGCATTTAGACGTTTTGAAGTAGCTTAGGAAGGATCTATGGTAGCTAAAAAGATACATTGAGATAGTCTGTTGGTTTTTAATGGGTAGACATCCTTCCTAAGCTGAATTAAATCGGCTAATAGTAGCCAAAATAAAGTGAGAAGGGCGTCACCGGTACAGAAGGGGTTAAATTGATAGGTTGAGTTTATTATTTTACTACAACTGGTAATTTTGCTAAATATCGATGTCTACAGCTCCAACTTCCTTATAGCCTGAAACTCGCAAGTGGTCTATTGCACATACCTATTGCATACCCTTTTTCGTTATTTCTGTCCTTTTCTCTCTTTCTCTGGCTTGTATCCATTCGGCCCCATTCAGCCAACTATTGTAAGACGTTTATCCCCATCTAGGTGTCGATTTCTTCCTGGCGAGCGATAGCGAGCTAGCATTATATGAAGAAATCCGGCTTCGCCGGAGAAATTTTTCTATCGAAAAATGTACAAATTTAGCCTGCTGTCTAACAAAAATAAAAAATATGCTGGCTCGCTACCGCTCACCAGTAAGAAATTGACACCTGGATGGGGATAAACTTCTTAAAACAGTAGGCTGAATGGGGCCAAATGGATACAAGCCAGAGAAAGATAGAAAAGGAAAGAACAAAAACAGGTCACCCCCCTTAATTTAATACAGTACACACCCGCTCAATTGACCACTTGCGAGTTTTAGGCTACAAGGAAGTTGGAGCCGTAGACGTAGATATTTAGCAGAATAACTAGCTATAATACGGTTTTAGTGATGTAATTAAACCATAAAACCAAATTCAACATTCGATTCATCCATCAGAAACCTACATAATTAGTGTATTTGTGTTTAATATCCATGTTTATAGCCCGAACTTCCTTATAGCCTGAAACTCGCAAGTGGTTAATTAGCACCGTATTAATCGGTATAATGTTGGGCCTTCGTGAGCTTCTGCCTGCCATTATATATATATATATGCCTCATTAAGGGGAGATGTCCATTTGAGGGACTTTTTTCTTGACTCCTTTCTCCCTCATGTTTAGCCCCATTGTTTTTCTAATTTTAAGACGTTTGCCCCATTATTTTGACTATTTTAAGAACTTTCAACCCATTTCTGTCAATTTTAAAACCTTTCGTGCCATTTAGGTGTCGATTTTATCCTGGCGAGCGATAGCGAGCCTGTAATTTAAGAGGAACCGGCTTTCAGCCGGGAAATTTTTCTACCGAAAAATGTACAAATTTATCTTGAAAGGGGCTCAAGGGGGTGTAATCTTAAGCTTGAAGGATATCTAGGGACCAAACTAAAAACCTCCCCTTAAGCCGCTGTCACACACCGCTTTTTCCGTCAATTTCCCATGGGCAACTTTTGTTCTCGTATCATTTCGGGACATTTTCGCACGGGTATCGGCATGTAGACTGTAGGGAGATTATGTTAGCCGGCTGAATTCTGATGAAGTGTAATTTGCTAAGGTTCCAGACCATAATTGCCCGTAAAAATTGCTCGAAAATGCGCTCGTATGACACCTACTTTACTCTATGCTGAAACTCTAATTAGTCAATTTTATTTGGCTGAACTGGCCTCATTACCGATAATCTGACCTCAACAATATATTCGGCTTAACTGGCCTCATCACTGATAATCTTGACTTAAGGGAGCCCACCTCGTTTTTTTCTCTTTCTCTCCCTCTCTCTTTGGTTTGTATCCATTCGGCCCCATTCAGCCTACTGTTTTAAGACGTTTACCCCCATCCAGGTGTCAATATTTTCCTGGCGAGCGGTAGCGAGCCAGCATATATATATTTTGTTTTGACAGCAAGCTAAATTTGTACATTTTTCGATAGAAAAATGTCTCCGGCGAAGCCGAATTTCTCCATACAATGCTGGCTGGCTATCGCTCGCCAGGAAGAAATCGACACCTAGATGAGGATAAACGTCTTAAAACAGTTGGCTGAATGGGGCCGAATGGATACAAGCCAGGGAAAGAGAGAAAAGGAGAGAAAGATAAAAAAAAAACGGTGCCCCCCTTAAAGTCTTCTAAGGTTAGCCAGAATACTAATAGCGTGAAGCCATAGTAGTGAAGGGGGCTATAATGACCACACATACCAGACCACCATCTAATGATAATGTACGACAGGTTGGGAGAGAGGTAGCCTGACCAGGATTCGAACCCCCTCACTCCAGGTATATTTGGGAGAGTCGGGCCCCGTAACCACGAGCGGAGTCTAAAACCGGTATCACACAAGAGCTTTTATAGTCAACATTCGATGATCAACATTTTTCTGGCAACATTTCTGGAGTATTTTGCACTGGTATCGGAAACTAGACTGATGGTAGATGAATTTAGGTACCCGAAAAAGTGTAAATGTTGACCTCATAGGCTGCCAGACCAGTGTTGAGGATAAATATTGAGGGAAAAAGCGCTCGTGTGATACCGGCTTAACGTGGCCGAGTGGTTACGGTGCCCGACTCTCCCAAATATATAACTGGAGTGAGTGGGTTCGAATCCTGGTCAGGATACCTCTCTTCCAGCAGATCACCAGCAAACACCCTGGTACCAAGCTGGCCTTAAGGGGGGTCACCGGCTTTTTTTTAATCTTTCTCTACTTTTCTCTCTTTCCCTGGCTTGTATCCATTCGGCCCCATTCAGCCAGTTTATCCCCATCCAGGCGTTGATTTCTTCCTGGCGAGCGATAGCGAGCCAGCATTGTATGGAGAAATCCGGCTTCGCCGTAGACATTTTTCTATCAAAATTTACAAATTTAGCTTGCTGTCAATACAAAAATATATATATGCTGGCTCGCTATCGCTCGCCAGGAAAATATTGACACCTGGATGGGGGTAAAAGTCTTAAAACAGTAGGCTAAATGGGGCCGAATGGATACAAGCCAAAGAGAGAGGGAGAGAAAGAGAAAAAAAATCGAGGTGGGCTCCCTTAATTGACTCCTAATTGCTTGCCAACAGATCCGGGCTAAATTGCGGACCACACACAGCCGATAATATACGTGGCCAGTGGGTTCACCTGCAAGGGATTTCGTCTACAAGTGATTTCGTCCACAGATGATTTCGTCCACAAGTGAGTTCGCCCACAAGTGATTTTACTCAAGTTATTTTTTCCTCAAATGTGTGCACTATACAGTAATTTCGCCCACAAGCGAATTAACCCACACATGAAATTTGCCCACAAATGAGTTTGCTCACAGGTGATTTCGCCTACAAATTATTTCGTTCCACAGTCTATTAAACCCACGCTAGAGTTGATTGTCTTCACTTCCAATTCAGCTAGTGTAATTTAGGCGATGTACAAAATAAAGCTAAGTTAACATTAAAGTTGGGTTAAGGTAAGATAAGGTTAGGTTAATAGGAAATTTCACTTTTTGGTTCACTTTTTGGGCGATTTTTGCATGTATTCATTATTTTTCTACTTTCCTCCCTAGACCTCCATCAAATTAAAAAAAACATCCATTGGATCCCCCTTCTAGATTAATTTGTACATTTTTCGGTGGAAAAGTGTTCCGGCCAAAGGCCGGTTCTTCCAACATTACAGGCTCACTATCGTTCGCCAGGGAAAAAATCGACACCTAAATAGCACGAAAGGTCTAAATATTGACGAAGAAATTGGGTGAAAGGTCTTAATATCGACTAACTAATGGGGCAAACATCTTAACTTCTGAAAACTAATGGGGCTAAACATGAGGGAGAAAGTGGTCCAGAAACCGGCCAATACCCCCTTAAGCACAGTAAGGTAAGGTACGGCAATATACATACATACTTACATACATACATACATACATACATACATACTTACATACATACAAGTTTAAAGACCGTTTTCTCCAGAGAGAGTGTGGTTACAGTCTCACGTCCTAAAAAGTTCTTTATTTTGAGATCAGAACGGAGTACCAGATCCCACATCTTTCTAGGTCTACCACTACACGCAGATCCCCCCACGTTCACAGTCCGGCATTTCTTTACCCAGTTCTGATCAACCATTCTCTCCACGTGCCCAAACCAACCAAGTCCGCTTGTGCGCATCATATCACTGATACTCTTAATGCCCAGACGCCTTCTTAATTCCTTACTCGATATCCCGTCCCTGAGGTTAATCCCACGTATCCATCTAAACCATTCTCTTCTCTTTCCGTTCCATTCTATTGATATCTTTCGCTCTAATCGGCCACGTCTCCGATGCATAGGTCATCGCACTCCTAACATACAAGGTATACAGTACATTTTCCCTTTAAGGTGAAGTGAGAGTCCTCTCATGGTTATGAGTGGCAACAGCTCTCTAAACTTCCCCCAGCCACTTCTGACTCTAGCAATGGAGCCATCTTCAGTGCCACCTCTTGCAGAAACCGTATCGCCCAAATAGCAGAATTTATTCACACAATACAGCACTACACTGCCGAAATCAACACTAACAGGGGATCATTTAACAAAAATTCTGCCTTGCACACTGCTCATTCAAAGTTTATAATTCTTGTCAAAGGTCATCTTTTTCCGTTACATCTGTCGTGTACCCAGTCACTACAGACGCAACATTGAATTGAGTAACTTCCCAGCCTCTTTCCACATAGTACGCATGGATAGTATCCGCTTCTTTCCATAGTTCCATGCCCTACTCCACTTATCATGACCTTTGTATTATCTATATTAACTCTTAGTCCCTTGTTTCCCATACCCTTCCCCCATCTATTGAACTTTACCTCTGCTTCCTGCGCACTATCTGCGATAAGAGCTAATTCATCTGCATATAACAACTCCCATGGGAGTCCTGTTCTAAAGTCCCTTGACAGTGCTTCCAGGACCAAAACAAAAAGGAATGGGTGCAGTACTGAACCTTGGTGAACTCCAACTATCACTGGGAACTCTTCGCTCAGACCCTCATTCACTCTAACTGCTGACCATGACCCCTCTAACATTTTCATTATCACACGCATCAACCTTTCTTCTACTCCAAGTTTTCTCATACCCTATTGCATTACTTCCTTTGGCTGCTTTGGCACCAGGTCAAAGGCCTTTTCCAGGTCTACAGGGTTAAAAACCTCTCTTGCAGTTGCCTAAAAATTAAGATAGTATCAGTTATGCCAAGTCCCGGCATACATCCAAACTACATGTCGCTGATGGAAACACTTTTCCTAATCATGCATTCAAAAACCTTTCACTGACTTTCATGACTTGGGTCTAAGGAATCACTCTTGCCTTTGTATATATTTACTACAATTAAGCTAAGGTAAGGTAAGGTAAGATAATTAAGGCAAAGTATGATAAGGCACCGTAAGGTTAGGTTAAACTAAGGAAATATAAGTAAAGGTAAGGTAAGGCAAAGTAAGATAAGGTACCGCAAGGTTAGGTTAAGCTAAGTTAATATAAGTAAAGGTAAGGTAGTTAAGGCAAAGTAAGGTGAGGCACCGTAAGGTAAGGTATAGTAAAGTTAGGTAAAGCTAAGGTAAAGGGAAGGTAAGATAATTAAAGTAAAGTAAGGTAAGGCATAGTAAGGTGCTAAGGTAAAGGGAAGGTAAGATAATTAAGGTAAAGTAAGGTAAGGTATAGTAAGGTTAGATTAAGCTAAGGTAAAGGGAAGGTAAGATAATTAAGGTAAAGTAAGGTAAGGTGATGTAACAGTAGATGCGGTTAGGCTAGATGTGGGCGAAATGGCTTTAGACGAGGTAACCTGAATCCCCATCTCCTCCCATAGCCTTAACAGATACAAACAGGAACCAAATTTAACCCCCCTCTGCCCCCCCCCCCCCACCAGCCCCAAACCACCACCTCCACCCCCCTCTTCCGTATTGTCTCTCTCTTCAGCCCAACCAACCCGTTCCCCACAAGTCCCAAACCTCCACCCCACCAGCCCCAAACCCCCACCCCCTCTTCCGAATTGTCTCTCTCTTCACCCCAACCAGGCCCCCCCCCCCCCCCCCCTGCCGTATTGTCTCTCTCTCTCATCAAACGCCAATTGGGACAGAGATCAAGTCATTGTCCGAGTAGTGGTGGCCCAAATTAGGTTCAGTGTTCGTATGTTTGGCTGTCATTGTTCAAGGATTAACCCTTTCGGAGCGGTGGGGTCGCGCTCCTGTCATTTTCGCGATGGTAGACGATTGTATTCAGCTTTGGTCGAAATCAGGTGTGCAAGAGAGAGAGAGAGAGAGATTTACATAATTATATTTAAATATATTTACATATATTTAAATATATTTACATAGATACACTGACCACACAGACCTTATGATCCCAGCACAGAGAGAGAGAGAGAGAGAGAGAGAGAGAGAGAGAGAGAGAGAGAGAGAGAGAGAGAGAGAGAGAGAGAGAGAGAGAGAGAGAGGGCGGGGATGGGAAGGGGATGTAATAGGACATAATTATGCATAGCCGACACATGACCTGGACGGAGAGTGTCTCATTTGATACGTATACGAGCAGAGTAGGCCTCGCATATTCACGAGTACAGCTACCTACAGTATATATATATATATATATATATATATATATATATATATATATATATATATATATATATATATATATATATATATATATATATATATATATATATATATATATATACTGTATATATATATATATGAGTGTGTGTGTCTCTGTGCGTGTCTGTGTTCATGCGGTGCAAAACTATATATGCAAATGGCTTATGTATCAAAACTCTAGTAGTTTACCTCATAAAACAACCATTTGTTCATTCAAATTAAATATATAGAGATCCAGCTCTCCATTTGTACCTAGCAACCAATCTATCAATAAAGTAGACGTGCCGTTTTGCCCAAAATCAAAACGGCATACCCAACTCTGCGATGGGTTACCATCATCACTACTAATACCATCATCAATCACAATCAACATAATCACTACTACTGCCATCATCACTACAATTGCCACAATCATCACGAGTACTGTCATCATCACCATTACTATGATCATCACTACTACAATTACAATTATCACTACTACTCTCACCATCATCACTGTCCATTGTCACTAGCATCTTAATCACTACTATCATCATTGATACTACAACTATCAACCATCATTACTAATATCATCACCACCATCTTACAATCATCATTACTACTGTTAACATCATCACTACTACTATAACCATCATCATTACTACTGTCACAAATATTACCATAATTTATTCTACTGTCACCATCATCACTACTAATGCCATCATCACCATTACTATGAACTTAATTACCACAACTATCGTCATCATCACTACAAATTTCACCATCCTCACTACTACTCACCATCATCACTAATACTCACACCATCGTCACTACTGTCATTATTATCACTACAACTATCATCATTACTTGTCACCATCATCACTACTATTATGACCATCATTACTACTACTGTCACCATCATATCTACTACTGTCATCATCATCACTACTGTCATCATCATCAATACAACTACAACCATCATCACTACAATTATCACCATTATCACTACTATCACCATAAATCCAAATATTACTACCATCACTTCTAATGCCAACTAAACTAACTTAACCTAGCAAATGCATAGCGAGATGTTTTCGCTCCCAGAACGCCATCATTGCTGGGAGGGGGGTCCCGGGAGGGTTGTGGGGGGGGGGGGGTCCAGGAGGTGGGGGGGGGGGGCAAACCCATATTTTGGACCTAAAATCATAACTATTGCATACATTCAAAACATCTTTTTTGACTGACGTTTGCATTCACGCAACAAATGTTCGTGTGAAATTTTGTGAAAATCCGTCCAACGGTCTAGGAGGAGTTCCGAGACAGACGGACGACGACGACGACGACGACGACAGACATTTTTTTCGTGTGGTACCCACTATACGGGGGGGGGGGGGGGGGGGGGGGGGGATACCAAACTCTGCTTACGCAGAGTTGATTATTTTCCAGTACCGAGTTTAAATGGGAGGTAGTCGCTTTTTCTGGACCCCCTTCTCCCTCATGTTTAGCATATTAGTTTTGAAATGTTAAGATGTTCGTTCCATTAGTTTGTCGATCTTAAGACCTTGCACCCCATTTCTTTGTCAATATTTGGACCTTTCGTGCCATGTAGGTGTCGATTTTTTCCTGACGAGCGATAGCGAGCATGTACTTGTAGAAGGAATCGGCCTTCGGCCGGGACATTTTTCTACCGAAAAACGTACAAATTTATCTTGAAAGGGCGTTTAGGGGGTGTTATTTTAGCTTGATGGAGGTCTAGCGAGAAAACTGAAAAAAAAAATGATAAGTAAATACAGAGACCAAAAAACAAGCACTACCCCCTTAATGAACCATGTATTAATAGGGAATAAAAAGTGGCTGCCTCCCTATAACTTGGCTCTAATGGTTATTAATAATCGTGTTGCAACGAATGGCGCACTGTGTTGTTGTCCAATTGGCCCCATAATTCCCATAATTCGGAGTCCTCGATATATATACGGTTGGCCAAATACGTTGTGTCGTCGTTGTCATTACGTTTTCCTCGCTGTGTGGTGTCTTAATGTCTGTCAGATGTTGAATAGGGTGGGTAAGTGTAGGAATATGTTTGTATATATCACTCAAAAAAGAAGAAATCATGTGTAAATATTGCTGATACCAATTATTGATCAAAAACATAATGGGTGGCGAGACATCACTTATTAGGCCGACTGTACGGTTGGCCAAATACGTTGTGTCGCCGTTGTCATTACATTTTCCTCGCTGTGTGGTGTCTTAATGTCTGTCAGATGTTGAATAGGGTGGGTCAAGATAGGAACACGCTTATATATCTCACTCGAAACGATACATTAATGCTTAGATAGTGGCCATACCAATTACTGATCGAAATATACTCGGTGGCGCGACATAACTTATTTGGCCGACTGTACGTGACAATAAGCTCGCGGGCATTACGGATTTATACAATAGAAAGGGGTATATTTATAATGTGATGCACATATTATCGAGTACTCTGATTTAAGGGGAGATATGGTTCGTTTTTCCGGACCCCCTTCTCCCTCGAGCTCAGTCCCATTAGTTTTGAGATTTTAAATAATAATAATAATAATAATAATAATATTTATTCAGTTAGCAATTTACAGAGTTGGTACCACATAGTATGTTACAAATATGACATGTACCAGCCTTGCATAATTCCAACTAAGGATAGCCCAATAAGGCCGTTAGGCGTATTTCCATTGGGGTCCTTGTGGGAATAGGTTAGCTGGGGAAATGGGGAGGATAAAGAAATAGATACTTTAGAGAAAGTATTTCTAGGGGGTTATTTTAAGATACCTTACATCCTATAGTAAATATCAGTAATCCGTAATCAGTAATCATTTCAGTTTGGTTTGTCTATCTCTTATGTCGTATTTAGTAGTAGACATAAGCTTGGTGCTCCCTTCTCGCAGCTGTCCGGTTCAGGTGTTCCTTCAGGCTACGTCTGAAGGAATACAGTGTTCTCTTTTCACGGATTGACTGGGGTAGGTCGTTCCAGTCTTTGATGGCAGTGAAGAAGAATGTTTGCTTACCCTGTCCTTGGATTCTCGGGACCTTAAAATTAAACATCCTGTTTCTTGTATTATGTCCACTCCTCTCATTTGCTTTAACAAAATCATTTTTAGATACTCTGGAGCTCTGTCATAGAAATTTTGAAGGCATTAGTGAGCCTGATTTGTTTGGCCCTGTCAGAGACATTGAGCATACCTAGTGACTGAAGTTGTTCCTGGCCAACATGTGATCTGGGTCCTAGGTTCAGCATGAACCTAACCATTTTATTTTGAGTGACCTGAAGTTTGTGCTGTGCAGATTTAGATGATGCAGAGTACCAGGATGACACAATAGTCAAAATGACATTGAACAAGCGCTTGGCAGAGGGTCTTTTTGGTCGCCGCGGGCAAGCATCCCACCTGTCTATACAGGTATTTTATGCGTGCTCTACACTTACTCAGGATAGATTCCAAAATTGTTTCACCTGACAAACTTGCGTCCAGTTTTAGTCCGAGATATTTAACTTGTGACACTGATGTTATAGGAATATCATTACAGTTGACCGAGAAGCCCACAATGTCTTTCAGTTTGCGTTTTGTTCCACAAAAGATGGCTTCCGTCTTGCCCAGGTGAAGAGTACAAAGGAGTACAAAGGAAATCAAGCAACAACAGGTCTAGTGACCCTTCTAGGCTGCTTGTCCTCCAAAACACTGAGGATCAAGTGTCCAAACAGTGGTTTAGAGTGGGTAAGGGAACATTGGAAAGGGAACTACTGCCCTGCCACTAACGTGGCAGGACTAGGAAGTTAGTAGGGGACATATGGGTTAGTAACTGAGGGGAGGATAAAATAAAGTTATTCATTTACAAACGCAGTCAGACGCGGGTTTGATGCGAGATATTTGTCTAGGCGGAATTTAAATGAATCAACGGTGCTGCAGTCTATAACGTCTCGGGGAAGCCCATTCCACAAGTTGACAACTCGATTGAAGAAGAAATTCTTAGATTCGTGTGAGTTAAAAGATTTACCAATAATTTTGCAACCGTTTCCCCGCGTGTAATTAGATTGGTCGATAGTGAAGTACTTACTACAGTTCATATTGTCGATGCCTTTGATGATTTTGAACACTTGAATTAAGTCACCTCTTAATCTGCGCTGGGTTAAAGGAAATAGATTTAATTCTCTAAGACGCTCTTCGTATGGTTTGTTCTTTAGGCTAGGTATCATTTTGGTAACTCTACGTTGAACTCGTTCTAGCTTGTTTATGTCTTTTTGGTAATAAGGGCACCAGCATTGAACGCAGTATTCCAGAAGAGGGCGGACTAAGGAATTGTAAAGGGTTAGGATTACGTCTTTGGATTTATGCTCAAATGATCTGCCTATAAAGCCAATTATTTTGTTTGCCTTCTTAACAACTTCTGAACATTGTTGACTCGGTTTTAGGTTACTCGATATTGTTACTCCCAGATCGGTTTCTCTGTTTACATTCTTAAGCTGAGTGCCATTCATCGAATAGTTTGCTTTCTCATTTAGGTATCCGATATGTAGTACTTTACATTTATCCGCATTGAAACTCATTTGCCAAATTTGGGCCCAATGTGACAATTTATCTAGATTGTGTTGCATATCGTCAACTTGATCTTTTGGGAGTACGCTATTTGCAATTTTTGTATCGTCAGCAAATTTTGAGATTGTACAGGTGAGACCCTCATCTATGTCATTGATGTAAATTAGAAAGAGAATTGGTCCTAGTACCGATCCCTGGGGTACCCCGCTACTTACATTGGTCCATTTAGATGCCTTACCGTTTATGACTACTCTTTGCTTTCTGTCGCTGAGCCAATTTTCTATCCATTTCAACACACCGTCTTGTATTCCATGCGCTTTTAGTTTTAGCAGTAACGTTTGTGGGGAACTTTGTCAAAGGCCTTTTGAAAATCAAGGTATATAATATCTACAGCTTTACTCTCATCGTAGAGGTTGAGGATATCGTGGAAGAAGTCTAAGAGGTTTGTTAAACAGGAACGTTTTTTACGAAAGCCGTGTTGAGTATCTTTAAGTATGTTATTTTCCTCTAAGTGATTTACGAGTCTGTCTCTTATGACCGTTTCTAGCATTTTACATACAACTGAGGTTAAGCTAATTGGACGATAGTTACTGGGTAGGGATTTGCGGCCTTTTTTGAATATCGGTGTTACGTTGGCTATCTTCCACTGATCAGGCATAGTTCCAGACTGCAAGGATTTATTGAATAGTAATGTCAGTGGTTTGGAGAGCTCATCCTTAGCTTCCTTTAGAACTCTAGGCGAGATTGTATCAGGTCCAGGCGTTTTATTTACCTTGAGTTTATCTAAACAATTCAATACTTCTCTCTCTGTAACGGTGATATTGCTTAGAACATCTGAATTATCAATCTGAATCGGCGATGGTGTAGGGATATCACCGAGGTCTTCTGTTGTAAAAACTGATGCAAAGAAGGTATTGAGGGCATTACTCATTTGTACTTCGTCTTTGGTGTATTCTCCATTTTCATCGACTAACGGTCCAACAGTTGAAGTAACTACTTTTTTCTTTCTGATATAACTATAGAATTCTTTCGGGTTTGTTTTACTTTGATTCGCAATATGTAACTCTAGGGTCTTTTTACTTTGCTTAATTAACTTTTTGGCTTTGCGTCGTAGCTCTACAAATTTCACCCGTTCTTCGTCATTTTGTGAGGATTTTAATCTATCATTAGCAAATTTTTTAGCAAGCAGGCAGTTTGAAATATCTTTATTCCACCATTTGGGCTTATTATTATGGCCTGGATGCCGTATTTTCGATGGTATGCAGTCTTGCACTGCTTTTAGGTAAGTGGTTTCGAATAACTTCCAAGATGTATTTATGTCGTTATTGTTAATTAAAAAGCTCCAGTCAGTTTCTTTAAACATTGCTCTAAGTTTATGAAAGTTTGCTTTCTTGAAATTAGGGACTTTTTCGATGCTACTATTTGGTTCGTTACTAGTAAAGTTTAAAGTGAAAGTTATCGTACGATGGTCGCTGTTACTGAATTCATCACCAACATTCAAATTCTCTATTAATTCTTCTTTTGTTGCAAGTACAATGTCAAGAACGTTATTACCACGGGTCGGTGTTCGAACAAATTGATAAAGCGAACTCTCTTGCAAGTTCGTATACAAGTCATGTCCGGAGTGTGAAGTAAGAGTATCGCCCCACTTGGTCACAGGTAAATTAAAGTCGCCAAAAAATACGGTATCTTGTGAGTTACTTACATCTGCAATTTGTTCATAAATTTCTCGGTCAGTTTGCACTGATTGAGCTGGAGGTCTGTATATTAATGCAAGTATTATTTTTGTACCTTTATTATTCTTTATTAGCACAAAAGATGTGTCGACGTTCACAATTTGAGGTTTTGACAAGAGGGTCGGGTTAAGACTTTCTTTGATATAAAATAAAACGCCACCTCCATTTTTATTTATTCGGCTTTTCTCAAACATTACATAACCGGGAAGTGAATACTCTGCTAAAAAGTCTCTATCTACTGTATTGAGCCAAGATTCTGTTATACCAATCACATCATAATTTTCAGTAAACACTAGTTCCTCTAAATCTGAAAATTTATTGCGTATGCTACGAGCGTTTGCATAGAAAACCTTTAAAGTTGCGGTTTTAGATCTCGCAGAACGTTCTTTAATCAAATTTTTGGTTCTGATCGGATCTACATTTACATTCATGGCTGACATCGGTCCTCGGTCGTTATCCCTGGCGGTTTTGAATTTGGGTCGTGTTGGTGGAGCTTTATCCAAATTCGCGGTTCTTGACAGATTAGCATTTAATTCCTTCGCAGGTTGCCGCCCTCGCTGTCTTCGGTCCTCCTTCCTGGTTGTCCTGTGCTGAGTCGATTTCTTCTCCGAAAATCCTTCACCGCATCGTTGAGAAGACGCCCAAAACGTGCTGCTCCCACCTGGTTCAGATGAACTCCATCGTCCGAAAACAAATAGTCATCGTAGTAGAAATTGTCCCAGGTGTCGATGAATCCCACGTTTTCCTTCCTGCAGAGGTTTGCTAGACAACGATTTGTGCTGGTGGCTATGTTGTAAAATCGGCTCTCTACACCAAGCCGGGGGACGATTCCTGAGACGATGATCCTTGATGACTTCTCCTTAATCGACTTGATCAGCTGCTGGTACTTTAAAAGCAAATCTTCCGACCGGGTTCGCTGTACATCGTTGGATCCAACGTGGATGACGTACATTGTATTAGCAGGGGCCAGCTTAGATACTTCGTCAACTGCAGCAACTACGTCGTCCACACCACCACCAGGGATACAAAAACGCTTCCTGGTCTTAGGTGCTCTGGCACCTAAGAGATAGTCTATTGTCCACTAGCCATTCACTACATGATTCTAGTTGTTTGGAAAGTGAAGCAGCAATACTTATTGGATCTTTTCCTGAAACCAGAAGCACGCTGTCTTCTGCATACAGTAATAATTTACATGAGACGCTCAGTTCCATGTCGTTCACATAACAGAGAAAGAGTAAGGGACCAAGGATGCTTCCCTGCGGGACCCCACAGTTAATTGGCATAGGATCAGATATATTATCATCAATTTTGATTCTTTGGGTTCTACCACTAAGATAAGATTTAAACCAGTTCACAGACCCTATGCCCATTGCTTGTAGTTTATAACATCGGATATCATGGTCTACTGTGTCAAACGCTTTTTGTAGATCAAGAAGAACCATACCGGTGTAGTTACCTTTAGACATTTCTTTACGAATGTGATCCGTTAAGTGAATGAGACAGGAGTCTGTAGAGTACATGCATCTGAAACCTGATTGAAACTTATAGAATAGATCATTTTGTTTGAGATAGTGTTCAATTTGGGTGTATACCGCTCTTTCAAGGATTTTAGATATAATACATAATATGCTAACTGGTCTGTAGTTGCCAACTTCTAGTTTATTTCCTTTCTTGAATAGAGGGGTTACAATAGCTTCCTTCAGTTCAGCAGGTACAGTGTTGGTGTTAATTGACAAGTTGATGATGTGGGTTAGGGGGCCTGCTATACCAATGGCTCCATCTCGTAGAAATTTGGCAGGAATTTTGTCTGGTCCTGTGCTTTTATGTACATTTAGGTTAGACAGCTCGTCAAAGGTGTATTTTGGTGTAACATTTTGCAATCCAAATGTGTTCGGGTGTATGTCTTTATCTCTGTAGAAATTTCGAAAGGTGGCCTTTGTTGTCGTGTATTTATTGAGAGGTTGAGGTAGGTTCTGTGCAAGTGTGTTTGCTATGGAGGTGAAGAAGGAGTTGAAGTAGGTTGAAATTTGTCGTTTATCGTGGCAAACCTGATCATTAATGGTGAGAGCAATATTAGTGTTAGACGAATCCCTTGTCTTGTTGCTGTAGCATGTTGTTTTTAGGTGCCTCCATAGTTTCTTTGGGTTATTCTGATATTCCTCTGCCTTATTGTGAAAATAATTAGTTTTCGCTGATTTTATTTTCCTACTTAGTTTATTCCTGGCCCTGTTGAACTCATGTTTCAGACCTTGATCTTGTCTATGTTTCGCTAGCCTTTTTAACAGATTGTCTCTGTGTTCCAGATGGTGTAGTATGTCATTGTTGATCCATGGGTCTGACCTTGCTTTAATTCGTATGTCTTTCAGAGGAGCTATTTCGTCTAGGATGTTTGTGATGATGGTTCTGAAGCCAACCCATGCGTCATTAACGTTTGTACTTCCAAACACTGGAAACCAGTCTGTACTCCATAAAATGTCCAGAAATTTTTCTTTATTGTAGTTTCTGAGTGACCTTGTTTTGATAACCTTATGATTCTCTAGGGTAATTTTTGTGGTTTTCCGTGTGCAATATGTGACGAAGTGATCACTTATCCCAGTCTGTATAACCCCTGATTGGGATATTTTGTCCTCTCTGTTACAGTTTATGTGGTCTAATATTGTGGCAGTGTTCTCAGAGATACGTGTGGGGGTTGTGATGAGTTGTTTGTGATTGTGCATTGTCAGTATATGCCTATATTCTCGTACAAGCCTATTATTTCGTTGTTTGTAACACAGGTTAAAATCCCCTAGTATGATGGATTCATTCTGAGGGTCTAGCGATGACAAAGTTCGTTCAAATTTGGTCAAGAATTGTTTGTCGTCTGGTGGCCTATAGCCCCAATTGTGATAGGTCTTGTCCTCGGCAGGTGTAGGTCGATCCACAGAGCTTCGTGATTTTCTACATGGAGGTCGGTCCTAGTTGTGTGTGTGAGGTTGTGTTTTACATACAGACATACTCCTCCCCCATGCCTATTGCGATCATTCCTAACCATATTGAAACCCTGAATGTTTATTTCACCATCGTTTATACTTGAATCCAGCCAGGTTTCTGTGATTGCAATTATTGAAGCTTTGGCCTTATTAGCTAACAAGTTTATTTTTGACAATTTATGGAACATTGATCTGGCGTTAATGTGGATAAGATGGAGCCCTTTGTTGGTGAACACTCTGTATTCATCTTTGATTTTGAATGTGTCCTGGCTGGATTCTGAGTTGTTAATACTAATTGGTTCATTTACATTAATATTCGGTAATGAATGCAAGGCACACATGTTGCATAGGAATTCCCGTTCTTTACTGTTGGTCTTCTTAGAGATGCACTTCATGTGAGCTACAGTTTTACACTTAACACAGTTTAGGATCCTTTGTTTTCTTGTTATGAGTGATTCACATATTTCACAAATGATTTTAGGACCTTTAATAGCTACTTCCCTACATTTATCGCATTCCAATTCTTTTCTGCTAGTAACGTAAGTACATCGATCGTGTACTGTTTCATTACAACTACTACATTGTGACGTTGTACTCCTTTTGTTGAATCCAATATCGCACACTATACATATTTTCCTGTTACTGTTCATCGTACGTCTGGCGGTGTGGTGATCAGCTGAGCGCCGTGAGCGGCTGCTGGTGTGTGAGCGCGTGAGATGGGGACAGGTTGTGGCTCCCCCTTGCTGTATTTGTTGTTTGATGTCCTTGTTCTTGGCCGTTGTTGCTGCTTTATTGTTGATGTTGTTGCGACTGATCCCTTCTTTTTTAGCTGTTCTGGTTGCATGTTGAGCTACCTGGGTCGCCGATAGTGTTGGGTTGTGTTGTAGTAGGTTTGGTTGATTTGTTGTGCAGCGGCGTCGTGTTGTGGGGGGTGGGTTTTTTTTCTTGTCTTTCTTGTTCGATGCTGTTACTTCATTGTCGATGTGTTTGCTAGAGCTTCCTGCTTTTTTGGGTGTTCTGGTTGCATGTTGTGTTACTTGGGTCACCGATATCTGTGGTAGTGATGATACAGTTGAGGGTAATGTTGAGTAGGTAGAGTGTTGGCACTGTGCTGGCGGTTGCCCTGCGGTCTTGGTTGGGAGTTGAAGCGTAACGGGAGACTGGGGTGCCTGCTTGTCCAGTTTGTTATAACGAATTTTACTGCTAGGGACTGTTGAAATGTCGGTGTCTGCCTTACTTGATTTGTGGTGAGGTGTAAGACGTTCGGCCGATTAGTTTGGTGATTCTAACACCTTTCGCCCCATTTCTTTGTCAATTTTAAGACGTGATGTGCCATTTAGGTGTCATTTTTTTCCTGGCGAGTGATAGCGAGCCTGTAATTTTTAGAATGTTTTAAGATTTTTTTTACCGAAAAATGTACATACCGGTATATATCTTGAAGGAGTGTTTTTTTTTTTTTTTTTAAGCTTGATGGAGGCCTGGGGAAGAAACTTAGAAGAAGAAAACAATATATATATACAGTATATATATATATATATATATAGTTGTATATAGGCCTACAGTATATATACATATATATATATATATATATATATATATATATATATAAGCATACAAATACGCCCATCCCCCCCTTAACATAGCAATAATCTCTCGGGTCAGTATGGATACATAGACCAGCGCTGTATGGGTTATTGCACATTAATATATGGAAGTACTATGGCACGAGCACAATGCAAATAATATTGAAGAGTAACATAACATTTAGTACATAGCATATTAAATAGTATGAATGTACGGTGGCGCTAATAAGTCATGTATCACCTGTCATTACGTTTGGCTCGCTCTGTGCTGTATTAATGTCTGTCAAATGTTGAATAGAGTGGGTAAGTGTAGGAACATGTTTGTATATCTCATTCGAAACAAATAAATCAAGTTTTAGATATTGCTGATACCAATTATTGATCAAAACATATACATGGTGCCGAGACATCACTTATTTGGCCGACTGTACACAGCATATTAAATAGTATGAATGTACTTGACAATACACTCTCGTATATTACAAATGTATACGACAAGATGTACACATTAGTTATACGACAAGATGTACACATTAGTTATACAACAAGATGTACACATTAGTTATACAACAAGATGTACACATTAGTTATACAACAAGATGTACACATTAGTTATACAACAAGATGTACTCATTAGTTATACAACAAGATGTACACATTATTATACAACAAGATGTACACATTAGTTATACAACAAGATGTACACATTAGTTATACAACAAGATGTACACATTAGTTATACAACAAGATGTACTCATTAGTTATACAACAAGATGTACACATTAGTTATACAAAAAGATGTACACATTAGTTTCATGCACACATTTTGAAGTACTCGAAATTGACAGTTCATTAGACTCGAATAATATATAAAGGAAAGCGATATCACATTTAATGCCCATATTTTGAAGTATATAATCTAAATCTATGCTTCACTTAACACTCACACATTAAAAACATACAGACACAGAACAGAATGTTAATGTACATGAACTGCATACTTAAAATTGGAACTTGATTTGATACTCATATTTTGAAGTAATTGATACATACGCGGCAATGAGATTTCACCAAAAAAAAAGCAAAACAAAACAAGGGAAGACAGATCAAATTAGTTTGCAAAGAAAACACTCAAATATGGAACATTTAAATATTATATATGACATTCAACCCCATGTGTATTTATTATTTTGTCCTTGTTATTGTCCTTTATAATATATCCTGTCCTCTTCACCTCTACCAATTTCCTCTCTCTCCTTTTACTTCCTCTCTACCTCTTAGCTCCTTTCTATATTTGTCTTCCCATTCCTATTTTCTTCCTTCTCCTATTATCTTCCTGATCTTCCCTTCCTCTTTTTTTCCCTTCTCCTACACTTTTTTGTCTTCACTTACACTTTTCTTCCTTCTCTTACACTTTTCTTTATTTTTTACACCTTTCTTCTCTTACACTTTTCTTTCTTCTCTTACAGTTTTCTTTATTTTTTACCTTTCTTCTCTTACACGTTTCTTTCTTCTCTTACACTGTTCTTTCTTCTCTTACACTTTTCTTTCTTCTCTTACACGTTTCTTTCTTCTCTTACACTTTTCTTTCTTCTCTTACATTTTTCTTTCTTCTCTTACACTTATCTTTCTTCTCTTACACGTTTCTTTCTTCTCTTACACTTTTCTTTCTTCTCTTACACGTTTCTTGGTCTCTTACACTTTTCTTTCTTCTCTTACACTTTACTTCCTTCTCTTACACTTTTCTTTCTTCTCTTACACTTTTCTTTCTTCTCTTACACGTTTCTTCTTCTCTTTCTTCTCTTACACTTTTCTTTCTTCTCTTACACGTTTCTTTCTTCTCTTACACGTTTCTTTCTTCTCTTACACTTTTCTTTCTTCTCTTACACTTTCTTCCTTCTCTTACACTTTTCTTCCTTCTCTTACACTTTTCTTCCTTCTCTTACACTTTTCTTTCTTCTCTTACACGTTTCTTTCTTCTCTTACACTTTTCTTTCTTCTCTTACACTTTTCTTTCTTCTCTTACATTTTTCTTTCTTATCTTACACTTTTCTTCCTTCTCTTACACTTTTCTTTCTTCTCTTACACTTTTCTTTCTTTTTGTACACATTTCTTTCTTCTCTTACACTATTCTTTCTTTGTGTACACCTTTCTTCCTTATCTTACACTATTCTTATTCCACTTCATCTCCTCCTCCTCCGTTCGCCTTACCCTTCTTCCCTTTCCTCTTATTTTTCCTTCTTCCATTCTCCTTTTATTCTCTTACTCTTTTCTCCTTCCTCTTCATCTCTTCCTCCTCCTTCTCTTTTTATCTTCCCCTTCCTTTTCCTCCTCTGTTTTATCTTCCTCTTCCTCCCTTCTTTCCGCCCATGAATCTCCCTCACTTAACTCCTCCTCACCAATCTCCCTCCAATGTTTCCTGTTAATCTTGCCCGTCTCTCTCTCTCTCTCTATCTCACTCTCACTTTCACACACACTCTCTCTCACTCTCACTTTCATACACACATACACTCTCTCTCTCTCAGTCACTTCCTCTGCCGACGTCCGGTATGTGTCAGGGTGAAGAACGTGCTATACCGAGAACACCTATTATAACACACTCACCCTCACACTCACTCACTCACTCTCTCTCTCTCCACACACATGTTCACTCTCACTCTCTCTCACTCTGCCTCTCTCTCTCTTAACTGTACAACATATTGATAATTTCCATCTAAGTTTGTGTCCTTCAGATTCCTTTTACCTGCTATTGCTCTTGTTTTGTCGATACCCTGCACCTCTCTCTCCCTATCTTAACTGTACAACATATTGATAATTTCCATCTTAGTTTGTCTCTCCACACACAACACACACATATACACACACACACACACTCACTCTCACACTCTCTCTCTCTCCCTTACTTGTACTACATATTGATAATTTCCATCTAAGTTTGTCTCCTTCATATTCCTCTTACCTGCTGTTGCACTTGTTTTATCGATACCCCACCTCTCCCCCCCCCCTATCTCTCTCTCTCTCTCTCTCTCTCTCTCTCTCTCTCTCTCTCTCTCTCTCTCTCTCTCTCTCCCCTGCCGGTCGTTATCTTCACGTCCCTGTGTCGCCGTATTTTACCGGTAGCTGGTCAAGACGGTGCTCAGAGGTTTTGGAGGCAGAGGAGGTATTTATTAGTTATGCCGAGGGAGGTAAGGAGGTGGGGGGAGGAGGATGGTGGGGGTAGGTGGGGTTGTTAGTGGGGTGGGGGTGGTGGTAGTGTTGTTGTAGTTCCCAAAACTGTCTGGCCGAGCAGTCCCAAGTCAGGTTGACCGAAGCCGTGCCAGATGCTCGGGCCCCCGAAGGGGCCAGGGTGAAATGAGATATGTCTCTGAGAGGGCAGCAGAGGAGGGGTGGTAGTGTTGGTGATAGTGGGGGTGGTGATGCAAGGGTGGGGGAGGTAGTGAAGTGGAGTGGGGTGGTAGTAGTGGTGGTGGTGTTTATGTGGGGATGGGGGCGGTGGGGGGTAGGGGTAGGGGTGGTGATGGTGGGGGGGTTTATGTGGGGGTGATGGAAAGGAGGGAAGGGGGTGTCATTTAAAGTTTGAAGAGGTTCGTTATCTCGACTCTCTTCTTGAGGTCTCGGTAGGTCTTATTGTCTGACTATTTGAATCTGTCTGCTTCGCTCTGACTTAATTTCTGCCAGTCAGTTAGTCAGCTAGTCAGTTAAGTCAGCTAGTCAGCTAGTCAGTTAAGTCAGCTAGTCAGTTAAGTCAGCTAGTCAGTTAAGTCAGCTAGTCAGTTAGTCAGCTAATCAGTTAAGTCAGCTAGTCAGTTAAGTCAGTTAGTCAGCTAGTCAGTTAGTCAGCTAGTCATTTAGTCTGTCAGTCAGTATGTATGTATGTCTGCCTGTCTCTCTTGCTATCTAACTCTAACTCTCTCTCACTCTCTCTCTCACTCTCTTCTCCCTCCCTCTATCTATCTACCTATATATCTATCTATCTATCTATCTATCTATATATATCTATCAATCTATCTATTCATCAATCTATCTATCTATCTATCTATCTATCTATCTACTTCTCTTTCTCTCCCTCTGGTGCTGCTAGCAGTAAGGCCCATAATCACACTCACTAACCATGGCCCATTGCCCTCTATTGCTCGTGTAGGTGACAGCGAGAGCACAGATTTGCATATTCTTCTCTGCAACATTTTTGAACAGATTTTTCGAAACAGTCCTTGTGTTCTCCCGAATTTCTCTGTACAGTCGACAGGATTTCCAAGCTTCTTTTGTTTATGGCATTTAATTAAGGGGAGATGGGTCGTTTTTCTAGATTCCTTTCTCCCTCATGTTTAGCCCCATTAGATTTCAAATTTTTAGATGTTTGCCCCATTAGTTTGTCGATTTTATGAACTTTCACCCCATTTCCTTGTCAATTTTAAGACCTTTCGTGCTATTTAGGTGTCGAGTATTTTTCCTGGCGAACGATAGTAAGCCTGTAATTTTGGAAGAACCGGCCTTTGGCCGGCATATTTTTCTACTGAAAAATTTAAACATTTATCTAGAAGGGTGATCTAATGGATGTTTTTTGTTTTAAGTTTGATGGAGGTCAAGCTTGGAAACTAAAAAAATAAATGAATATGTAAATTAATAGACCAACAAGAAATAGCCACTATCCTCTTAACCCGTTCAGTACCGGCGACATATTTTGTATTTGATTTCAGCTATATTTAGACGATTTTATATAGCATAGGAAGGATATCTGGTAGCTAAAAGAATTAATCGAGATGGTCTGTAGCCTTTTTATGGGTAGACATCCTTTGTAAGTTGAATACAATCGTCTAGTAGTTGTCAAAATATAACGAAAAGGCCGTACCGGTACAGAAGGGGTTAAGCTATTTATACATACTACAAATGAGAAATGCAAAAGACAGAAATAAACAAACTAGTGGGTAGGTTAAGGGGGAGGTAGTTGCTTTGTCTTCCTCATGTTAGTCCCATTAGCTTTGAGATATTAAGACGTTTCTTCCATTAGTCTGACAATATTAAGACCTTTCTCCCCATGTCTTTGTCAATAATAAGATTTGTTTTATTATTTAGGTGTCGATTTTTTTCCTGGCAAGCGATAGCGAACCTGTAAATTAGGAGGAACCGGCAATTTGGCCTGGAAATCTTTCTGCCGAAAAAATGTACAAATATAACTTGAAGGGGGATCCTGGGGTTGTTAGTTTTAAAGTTTGATGGAGGTCTAGGGAGGAAACTAGAAAAATAATAAAACATGAAAACATCGACCAAAAAGTGAACCATCCCCCCTGAATCTCCAATGATGGCTTCACAAACCCAACACTCATATTAAATGTGTCAAGGAACATTTGTGAACACTTGTCTATCTGGAACTATCGGTGAACAGGTCTGCTTGTCGACCATAATGACTGTTTTTCTATATTTTCTTTTGCTTGCAGAGCTTCCGTTTTAAAGAGGGGATGGTTCACTTTTTGGTCGATTTTTCCTTTATTTATTATTTTTCTAGTTTCCTTCCTAGACCTCCATAAAAATAAAACATGTTTGTACATTTTTCGGTAGAAAAATTTCCCGGCCGAAGGCCGATTCTTCCTAGATTACAGGCTCACTATCGCTCGCCAGGAAAATGTCGACACTTAAATGGCACGATAAGTCTTAATATTGACAAAGAAAAGGGGCGAAAGGTCATCAAATCGCCAAACTAATGGGCCGTATGTCTTTAAATCGCCAAACTAAAGGGACTAAGCATGAGGGAGAAGGGGGACCAGAAAAGTGACCCATCCCCCCTTAATTACTTGTGCTAGCATAATCAGCAACACTCCGCTGGGGATATATAAGTTGAGTGTGCAAGACAAACTAATTAAACTAACTAAACTAACACAACTAACAAACTATATATTCTGTAAAGTACACTATTTAGTTTTCTACTTTCCTCCCTACACCTCCATCAAACTTAAAAAAAGACATTCATTAGATCCCCTGTCTAGATTAATTTGTACAATTTTCGGTAGGCCGAGTTCTTCCAAAATTACAGGTTCACTAGATCGTCAGGAAACAAATTGACACCTAAATAGCACGAAAGGTCTTAATATTGACAAATAAATAAGGCGAAAGGTCATAAAATCGCCAAACTAATTGGACAAACATCTTAAAATCTGAAAACTAAAGGGGCTAAGCATGAGGGAGAAGGGTGTTGAAAAAAATGGCCCATCTCCCCTTAAGCTAATGATAATAACAAAATACATATACATTTTCTATAAATTAGATATAATATATTAATACATGCAGATACATACATAAATTATAGTAATTATAGATACATTAACACACTATAGATAAATTATATGCTGTGTGTAAAATATAGTCTTCATTACTTTTCCTTTAAAAATCGATGGATGAATAAATTCAGATACGTGTATAATGAATAATATAATCTGGCAAGGCATGACAGCTTATGTTCGTAGGTTAGCAAAACAATCTGTGAAACATGTTTAAAGAGTATTATATATATATATAACCTGTAAGCATAATACTTTTATCACTGAATGAAGTCAAATTTGCAATGTGATCAAGTTCAGTGAGATAACAATACTTGTTTCATATACATTTAGTAGCTTATATAACAATACTTGTTTCATATACATTTAGTAGCTTAGATAACAATACTTGTTTCATATACATTTAGTAGCTTAGATAACAATACTTGTTTCATATACATTTAGTAGCTTATATAACAATACTTGTTTCATATACATTTAGTAACTTAGATAACAATACTTGTTTCATATACATTTAGTAGCTTATATAACAATACTTGTTTCATATACATTTAGTAGCTTATATAACAATACTTGTTTCATATACATTTAGTAGCTTAGATAACAATACTTGTTTCATATACATTTAGTAGCTTAGATAACAATACTTGTTTCATATACATTTAGTAGCTTAGATAACAATACTTGGTTCATATACATTTAGTAGCTTAGATAACAATACTTGTTTCATATACATTTAGTAGCTTATATAACAATACTTGTTTCATATACATTTAGTAGCATATATAACAATACTTGTTTCATATACATTTAGTAGCTTATATAACAATACTTGTTTCATATACATTTAGTAACTTAGATAACAATACTTGTTTCATATACATTTAGTAGCTTATATAACAATACTTGTTTCATATACATTTAGTAGCTTATATAACAATACTTGTTTCATATACATTTAGTAGCTTAGATAACAATACTTGTTTCATATACATTTAGTAGCTTAGATAACAATACTTGTTTCATATACATTTAGTAGCTTAGATAACAATACTTGTTTCATATACATTTAGTAGCTTAGATAACAATACTTGTTTCATATACATTTAGTAGCATATATAACAATACTTGTTTCATATACATTTAGTAGCTTATATAACAATACTTGTTTCATATACATTTAGTAGCTTAGATAACAATACTTGTTTCATATACATTTAGTAGCTTATATAACAATACTTGTTTCATATACATTTAGTAGCTTATAACAATACTTGTTTCATATACATTTAGTAGCTTATATAACAATACTTGTTTCATATACATTTAGTAGCTTATATAACAATACTTGTTTCATATACATTTAGTAGCTTATATAACAATACTTGTTTCATATACATTTAGTAGCTTATATAACAATACTGTTTCATATACATTTAGTAGCTTATATAACAATACTTGTTTCATATACATTTAGTAGCTTATATAACAATACTTGTTTCATATACATTTAGTAGCTTATATAATAAGTTACAAGAATAACAAATACACTTTGTGATTATGTTAAAAGCGCTTGTGATGCAGGTAGTCACTACTTATTATAATACAAAACTGTTTATGTGGCAAAGATCCTTAAACCAAATTTACATGATCGCATACAATTTAGTATGTTAGTGTCGAACAAACCCGAGTGCCTTCTACTGATGAAACACACACGCACACACACACACACATACACATATACACACACACACACACACACACATACTCTCTCTCTCTCTCTCTCTCTCTCACACAGGCCAGAATATCGGCCAGACACTCGAGCTCCGATCATTTATTAAATTGTAAACCGGAGAGGCTATTTATTATCAACCCCAAAATTATTGCTTTCCTGGGGACAAAATTATTTACGGAGGCTAGCTTCGCTGCTACAGACTCGACATAATGTTTAAATGTGGAAAGGAATAGGAATTTATATGTGGCTCTTGAAATTACGAACCAAGATGCCAATAATTCAGGTATATATATATATATATATATATATATATATATATATATATAGTATATATATATATATATATAGTATATATATATATATATACATATATATATATATATACAGTATATATTATATATATATATATATATATATATATATATATCTATATATATATATATATATATATATATATATATCTATATATATATATATATATTATTATATATATTATATATATATATATATATATATATATATATATACCACACTGAAGTAAAGGTCAAAGGCTAAGGTCAATGTCAATTGTAGAGATGGAGTCAAAATGTTACCGTCAATTATGGGTTCTGTTTATTTATACAAAGTCGTCTGGCACATATAATGATACTGGATTAGCATAATATATTAATAAGTTAAGTGCAATTCCCTGGACTTGTAATTTTCACCTTACTGTTTTAAAATGGCCTAAGTTAAGGAAACATTAATTCTACATGCCATGACAGGGAATTGACCAAAAGTTAAGTTGTTGCAATAGAAACCAAATGCTCGGTAAATAACACTGAAAATACCTTGGCTCTATTATCTCCCTAGGTCCTTTCTTCCGGGGTGTGTGTGTGTGTGTGTGTGTTTTTTTTTTTTTTTTTTTCTATAATCCAACTACTCCCTCTCAGGCATAGGCTGATAGCCTTTACACTCTACCGCTGAACACGGTGAGGCCCGTGAGGTCTTGTTCCAGTCTAGGGAGTGAGACATGCGAAGCACCTACTTACGGCTCGAACCCAACTCCATCTCTGAAGCTGCCCTGCCTCTGCGCTTCACAGTCTCACTCCCCAGGCTCGGACCCTCACTCTCAGAACGCCACCTATTGAGCAATTAACTCACTAGGCATTGCCCCCCTGTAGCATATTTTGAATATGGGAATATTCATGCAGTGCTATTTAATCAGGGAACAATGAAGGTATTTTGTTTTGGCATTTCGGTGTGCTGTGGCAATGCACTGATACTAGGTACAGCACAAATTCCATCCCAATAATATCTTCCCATTGACATATTGGGATTCGAACCCGGGTCCATTGGATTACCAGGCCAGTGGCAAGACCACTCTGTGTGTGTGTGTGCATGTGTGAGTATTAGCAGCCACTGACCTTTTGTTATGCTTCCCCGATATTCACTGCACGGGTTACGTTACTGTTACTACCGTACCCCGAGAGTCATCGGTAGTGTGGGGGGGGGGGGTATTGTTGTGCAACTCCCCCTCACCCCAACACTCTCCACCATATCTCTCTCTCTCTCTCACATTATATATATATATATATATATATATATATAGAGTATGTGTGTGTGTGTGTGTGTGTGTTTTCACAGAACTTGGTATCCACTTAGATTGCATTCTTTCAGTTCCTTCCTAAATGGCAACAACTTGCTTATTAATACAATCAGAATTATATATGAAATAGCGGAGCAGGTATTTCAGGGGGTTGATCATCATTTTATCATATTGCTATACCCTGTTCATGATGGGTAGGCCATAAACGTTTTAAGACGCTTACCCCCATCCAGGTGTCAATATTTTCCTGGCGAGCGGTAGCGAGCCAGTATATATATATTTTTGTTTTGACAGCAAGTTAAATTTGTACATTTTTCGATAGAAAAATGTCTCCGGCGAAGCCGGACTTCTCCATATAATGCTGGCTCGCTATCGCTCGCCAGGAAGAAATTGACACCTGGATGGGGATAATCGTCTTAAAACAGTTGGCTGAATGGGGCCGAATGGATAACCCCTTTCCCCGAATATCCCTCCTCGACACATCATCATTTTATCATACTGCTATACCCTCTTCATTATAGGTAGGCTAGATATCCTGACCTCTATCCCCTGTAACTCAATAAGGGCTAGAACAAATGGGCTGTAACTTTCCACACATACTCCCTGGTTGACTCGTCCCAAATGATAGAAATATTAGCTTGATTAGTCTCGTCCTTGTCGAGTTATGAGAGGTTGGGGGCGGAATTGCTGGCCTACTATACTCTGTTTCATTTCATATTGCGATAAATTGAATCCCTTAGCAGCTAATTTATCGATACTTAATGGAAAAAATATGAAACCACTATGTCTCTGCATCCCATTAAGACCAAGTTTATATAATTAGCACCATATTTCACTACACAATCATCATAATAACTGAGAAATCTTGATGGGAACTTTGCAATTTACTGTCAGTTGAAAAGAAACCGGGTATAGGAACTGGGTGGTATGTCCCCCTTAAGGGAGCCCACCTCGCTTATTTTATCTTTCTTTCCCTCTCTCTTTGGCTTGTATCCATTCGGCCCCATTCAGCCTATTGTTTCAAGACGTTTATCCCCATCCAGGTGTCGATATTTTCCTGACGAGCGGTAGCGAGCCAGCATATATATATTTTTGTTTTGACAGCAAGCTAAATGTGTACATTTTTCGATAGAAAAATCTCTCCGGCGAAGCCAGATTTATCCATACAATGCTGGCTCGCTATCGCTCGCCAGGAAAAAATTGACACCTGGATGGGGATAAACGTCTTACAGTGCTAAATGGGGCCGAATGGATACAAGCCAGAGAAAGAGAGAAAAGGAGAAAGATAAAAACAAGCAGGTGACCCCCCTTAAACCCTTTCCGCGAACATCCCTCGATACACGTTCATCAGAAATTGGATGCATAAATTGAGCACCCCTTCCATATGGATATACTGTCAACAAATATGGGCTTAGAAAAGGTATGAAGAGGGTAAATAAAGTGTCCATAAATATATAGACTTATAGCAGTATATTGGTAGTCATGGAGCCCTGTTGGAGGCAACGATTTAATTCAACTTAATTACTTATTATGTTTTTTCCACCAACCAACTTCACCTCTAAACTCAATTAATGACATCAACAAATACATGTGGCACTCCAAGGACTCGAACCTAGGATACTCACATCGAAATTCCGCGCACTTATGCATTACGCTATCAAGACAGTATTACCGGAATAACCTATCAACTAACGGGAAACATATATTGATATAGTGTACAGCAGACATATGATTGAAGGGCTAAAATACTATATTGGAACTAGACATAAATTCTTAATTCCTGTCTTGCTTACATATAGATATTTCACATAATTGTTCTCATTTACTACTTCTGCCATTTTACTAATCAATATAAGTAGTGTTAATTCTATTCTTCCTTTTTCCCATTCACCCCTATTCTTCTTGTTTACCCATTATCCTTTCTTCACTCTTTTTTGTCAATAAACATTCTCTCTCTCTCTCTCTCAAATCACCTGTGTCCTCTCCCCCCTAATGTTTACCGCCAACAAAAGCGTAAGTGGGCGCTGCTGTAAACACGCGCTTGTCATTTGTTTACACCCGCGGGAGGCCTTGCGCGGGTAGTGACGTCACTTTGTTTACATTCCAAACCCCCCCCCCTCCCATCCCCCAACCTTCCTCGTGAATCATAAAATGGGGTTGGGGTGGGGGGACTGGGCATACTTTAGTGCACTCGTAAAGTAAACCATGTGGACAAACTTGTTACTAAAAAAAAACAAAACATACCTCTTTCTCTCCCTCCTCTTGCTTAGAGTTTTGTCCACTCTTTCTTTCCTATCTAAACCCAGGAAAACCCTTCCTTCTCCTCAAGCCCTACTTATTAAAACAAACACATATACGTACTGTACCATTTTAAAACAGATATATTATTTTAAATTCAAATAACATGTTAATTAATCAGTACTTTTTTAACATTTGTTAAGAAAGAGTACGGGTGTCTTACTTTGCTCGAGTACTCCTGCTAATCTATGCGATAAAAAGGACACTGTATTTTGTTTTCCTTAGCGTCACCTTCTTTATTTACCTGAGGGGGGGGGGGGGGGGCTTCCTTCCGAACTTTCCTAATATTCTTTATCACATGCCTACAGTAGAGGTTAGCAGAGTCACGGGATGGAGAGAAGACAGGGAAGCAAGACATTGAGGAGGCAGTAATAGGGTAGGGGGTTGTGGGTGGGGGTAGATGGGGGGGGGGGGGAGAGGTAAAGGGGTGGTGGAAGGGGTAGGAGTGGGCGTAGTGTGGGAAGAGGTGGAGATGATAGGGGTGGTGGTAGTGGGGTGGCGGCGTGGGTGTGTGGGAGGGGAGATGGTATTGTGGGTGGGGGGGGAGGTTGGGGTTGGGTTGGGGTGGTAGTGGTGGAGGAGAAAGGTATGGGTATGTATGTGGGAGAGGAATTAGCGGTTGAGCGGTGGGGGTGGGTGTGGGAGAGGAAGTGTGGGGGTGGGGTAGAGGTGGAGATCGTAGAAGTAGGGTGGTGGGGTGGGGGTGGGGATGGAGATAGAGGTGGACATGACAGGAATGGGGTGACGGGGTTAGTGTGGGTGTGGGAGAGAAAGTGGTGGGGGTAAAGGCGGGGATGGTAGGAATGGAGTCGGGTAGGGGTAGAGGTGGAGTGGTGGAGGTGATGATGGTAGGAATGGGGTCTGGGTGAGTGTGGGTGTGGGAGAGGAAGTGGTTGGGGTGGAGATGGTAGGAAAGGGTTGGGGTGGGGGTGGAAGTAACAGTGGTGGGGGTGGAGATGGTAGGAATGGAGTGTGGGAGAGGAAGTGGTGGGGGTAGGATATAAAGTGGTGGGGCTATAGGTGGAGATGGTAGGAAGGGGGTGGGGGGGTGGGGGTGGAGATGGTAGGAATGGGGTGGTGGGGTGGGGTTTGGGGGCGGAAAAAAGTGGTGGGGGTAAGGTGGAGAGGGTAGGAATGGGGTGGGGTGAGTGTGGGGGTAGGAGAGGAAGTGGTGGGGATATGGGTGGAGATGGTAGGAATGGGTTGGCACAGGCTGTGGGAATACCGTTGCGGCCAAGTATTTTAGACACGGTTTACTTATTCTACTGGGTCTGTTAGTTTGGCTTGCGGCCGGGAGAACAGAAGGGCTCTCTGTTATTTTACCGTTAACAGAGAAGGGGCTTGTGACGAGGGCACAACCGTTTCTCTGTGGTGACGAGAGAGAGAGAGAGAGAGAGAGATGAATAGATAGATGGATGGACGGATGAAAACCCCAAATTCTCCATTTATCTACCCGTCAAGAACTCCCACAGGACTATTCCTTATACTTTAACAATACAAAAAACAACCCTTCATCTTCTCTCAGTATTCTCGGTGTCTCTTTTTCTTCTGATCTCTCTTGGAAAGACTATATTGCCAATCTTGCTAAAAACGGCTTCCCAGAAGCTGGGTGTGCTCAACAGCCTCAAGGGGTTCTTCACTCATGCACAGCTTCTTGCTCTGTACATGGGCACAGTGTATCCTTGTATTGAGTATTGTTCACATGTGTGGGGAGGATCCTCTCACACAGCACTTCTAGACAAAGTAGAAAAGAAAGTCTTTCGTCTCATCAACTCCCGTTCACTCACCGATTCTCTGCAATCTCTCTCTCTCTTTGCCGCAATGTTGCATCTCTTTCACTATTCTATCACTATTACAATAAGCAGTGTTCCTCAGAGCTCTCTCAGTGTATACCACCTCCTCTACGTAGGGTACGTAGTACTTGCTTTGCAACACAATCCCACCCCTACTCTGTGCAACTCTCCAACCCAAGAGTGAAACGATACTCCCAATCTTTCTTCTATTCAACAGCTGAGCTCTGGAACTCTCTCCCTGAATCCATCTTTCCCTAATCATATGACTTATATTGCTTCAAACTCCAGACATTTTGGCTCGAACATTCCTTGATTTTGGCCCTGTCACTCTTTCAACTCTGGGGGAGGCACTCGTCACAAGCAGTTTTTTTTTGTGTCCCTCATCCACATAGACAAAATTACCCACCCACACACCCAGACACACACACACGAGTTCACACATATACAAACACACCCAAACACAAACACACATACATGACGACGACAAACAATACAAGATAATAACAATAGAGGTCAAACAACAACTTATATATATATCCCTTCCACACATATGGACCATACGTGACCCCAATAACAAGCAGCTCCAGGTCTGTTGGTGATAGAAACCCTTGGAGTACAAACACTTAACCCTTTCAGCACCATGACGTCCTTTTACCTTTGATCCTGGCTAAAATTAAATACTTTTATGATGCTTAAGAAGGACCTGTGTTACTAAGAGGGCTTATGGAGATCATATTTACCCATTTGAGTCGTATAGGTACATTACAAACTACAGAGAATCGTCTAATGGTAACCAGAATATGATGAAAGTTACGTAAAGGTGGTGAAGGGGTTAAAATCAACAACACTCTGCGATCCTCCTCCACATTAATCCTTTTTGTTTTACCAGCGCGTCTTTCTCATTATATTCTGGCAACTATCAGACGATTTTATTCAGGTTAGGAAGGATATCTACCCACTAAAAGACTACAGATTATCTCAATTAATGCCCTTAGCTACCATATATCCCTCCTAAGCTTAATCAAATCGTCTAAATGCATCTGCAATCAAATTTATAAGACGTCGCCTGTACATTAGTGGTTCACGACCATATTCATAACACTAGCTAATCCGAGTAGGCCCTATTCAGGATTATTGAGGTACCTGTTGTTATATAAATTTTACGTCAACAACAACAACAGCAGCAACAACAATAACAGTCGAAACCACAAAGATCAAGAATTATCACCAAGTTATATTCATTGTGGTAAGCGACAAACATACACACACAAACACAACAATATCAACAGCAACAATAGCAAATACAAAATACATAACAACAACAACAACAACAACAATAACTTCACAAACAAAAACACTAACTCAAACAACAAAGCCGGTGTTCCTTCAAATCAAAGTCGCCGAAGTCAAGAATAAATGACAAAAGAATGGAGGTAGGTGTGTTTGTGTGTGTGTGAGAGAGAGAGAGAGAGAGAGAGAGAGAGAGAGAGAGAGAGAGAGAGAGAGAGAGAGAGAGAGAGAGAGAGAGAGAGAGTTATCGGAGTCGTTGGCATCATGATCACCGCAAAACTCTCCACATGAACTTTTCCAATTTCAAGTTTGTCACATTTAGCGTTGGTTAGAAAGTCAACTCGTGCGATTACTTCCAGTGAGACGCAGAAATAAACAATTAAGGGGACAGTGGTTATTTTTTTTGGGGGTCTGATTATTTATATACTAATTTATTTGTTAGTTTCCTCCCTATACCTTAAAATAAAATGCACACATTAATCTAGAAGGGGGATCTAATGGATGTTTAGTTTTAAGCTTGATGGAGGCCTTGGGAGGAAACTAAAACAAAAAAAAAAAAATTTATGAAATAATCGACTTAAAACTAAAAAATAAACCATCCCCCTTAATAACTTTGTCGCCTAAGTCAATCCATCTTCAGTTTAGTTTCCGATGCTAGTGTAAAAGATCCTAAAAATATTGCCGGATTTTTTTTGAACCCACTGAAAATTGACGATAAAACCTCTCGTGTGGCACCCCCTTAACCCTTTAAGTACCAGCGACGTCTGTTATACTTTATTCTAGCTATATTTAGACGATATCAGACAGCTTAAGAAGGATCTGTGGTAGTTAAAAGGGTTGGTTGAGATAGTTTGAAGTCTTATTTTTGCTAAAGGTTCTTCCTAAGCTGAAAAATATTGCCTAGCATAATCATTGCCAGAAAAATATTAAAGGATGTCACCGGTACTGTGCGGGTTAAGGGGACCGCCCTCTTTTTAGGGTTAAAAAACTTAAAATCCTGAAAATGCCATTAGGTGCTTACTCAACATCCCTTCATAAGCCAGCGAATTGTTATTGGTGAAAACCCATTGGATTTTGTTTTGTTTTTGTTATGTTTTCCAAACTTGTCCTGTATTTCTAAAAACGTTATACTGTATAGCGAACTTTGAAAATGACAGGCTCAGTAACTACTGGTCGTGCGAGGATCGTACATATATAAATGGAAAGAGCGTAAAATACTCTACAACCTCCCAAAAGCTTTATCTTTTACTCTTCCGTGTTCGTGCGAAACAAAATTGTAAAACAACAAACAGTTAAAAATGTTCACCTAATTACCTTAGACTTTTTCTCAAAAAGTATTTTGGCAACTTTGAGATCTATCTAGTCTGTTATTATTGGGCCTTCAGGGATGTTTTATATACCATTGCAAAGTGCATAGGAAACTCTACAATATCTGTAAATTCGATTTACTCTAGCCAACTCTGTTTGTTTGCAGCATGTCGTCAAAGTAGTAAAGTTCTACAAAATAAATTCACCTTAATTCATAATCACCTAAATCCAATATAAAAAGTTATTAACAATAACTACAGACACACTTTTTGTGAGTTGTTTGATCACATACAACAGGTGCTATAGGGATTTCTGTAGAAGATACGTTTTAGTAGTGCTATAGTTTTCAAACTTTGTTTACCTAAATTGAAAGATAAACAAACAAAATCCTTGACCTAGTGTCATAGTCACACATACCTGTGCCAAATTGCATTTAAATTGAAAGTAAGACCTGGAAGTTGGGCAATAAACAGGGCGGTCCCGTTAAGGAGAGGCTTGGTTTTTCTGGACCCCCTTCTCATGTTTAGCACCCATTACTTATGAGATATTAAGAAGTTCGATACAGTAGTTTGGCGATTTTAAGACTTTTGTCTATATTTTCCTGGCGAGCGGTAGCAAGCCTGTATTTTAGGAGGAACTGGCCTACCGAAGAATGTACACATTTATCTCGTAGGGGTGGGGGGGGGGGTCTAGGGGGCATTTTATTTAGCTTGATGGAGGTGGGAGGAAACTAAAGAAAATAATAACTCAATATGTAAGTGAATGAATAAATACACATTTCCCCTTAACACATACACACACACATATATATACCCCCCCCCCCCCCCCCACACACTCCCTCTCATTCTATCCTTCCACGAAGCAGTCCACATATCTTTCTCGTCCCCTTCCCCTCCCTCTCTCTCTCTTCTCTTTTATATTCTTACACTATCTTCTTCCTTCCCTCTCTCTTACCCTCTAACATTATGACCTCTCTCTCGTCCTCTTCCCCTCTCTCTCTCTCTCTCTCTCTCTCTCTCTCTCTCTCTCTCTCTCTCTCTCTCTCTCTCTCTCTCTCTCTCAATACTAATCAAACTCGCGGAAATGGAATTAATTTAAAAACCAAAAAGGCAAACCTAGATGTCACAAAGAGTTTCTTCACCTACAGCGTGGCGATAGAGTGGAATAAACTACCAGCGAGAGTGGTGGAGAGCGACACAATAAACGCTTTCAAGGGAAGGCTTGACCTCTATCTACACAGGGCTGGGGTGATATGAAAAAGTTTTTTTTTTTATGTATGTATGTATGTATGTATGTATGTATGTATGTGTATGTGTGTGCACTGTACAGTATGTATATACTGTATAATTTATGTATGTATGTATATATGTATGTGTATATGTGTATATATGTATGTATATGTGTATATATATACTGTATATGTATAGTTTGTAAGGCCAGACTGCCTAGTAAGGACCTTGAGGTCTGTGTGGTCTGTGTATCTATGTAGCTCTATGTAGCTCTCTCTCTCTCTCTCTCTCTCGTCCTCTTTCCCTCTCTCTCTGTCTCTCTCTTTCTCTCTTTCTCGTCCTCTCTCTCTCTCTCTCTCTCTCTCTCTCTCTCTCTCTCTCTCTCTCTCGCTCGCTCTTTTCTTCTCTATTATTTGCTTACATTATTCTTTTTCCATCTCTCTCACCCTCCAACCCACCCTCTCTCTCTCTGTCTAACCTTTCTTCACTATAATTGGCCGAGGAAAGCCAAACACGATGTCACAAAACATGTTTTCACCTACAGTGTAGTTAACGAGTGGAACAAATTGTCGGGGAACGTGGTGCAATGTGATACAAGCATTCAAAAGGAGTCTAGACATTATTTTTGAGGTTGGGATAATATAAGTATAAAAAAAAAAAAAAAAAAAAAAAACACAGAAACAAAGTTAAGTATCCGTAGTAATGACTATTTTCAAAATTCGATCTTTACTATAAATATCTCGGTAGAAATTGTCTCATTCTGTTGGGGGCCTTGTTTTTCAACTGTATTTCATGCCGACCCTTGGTCAAAGGGAGTGGTGGCCCTGGTGGGTGGGTAGAAAGCCTTCTGCTTTGCTATCCTTACCTCCCACTTAGTAGCAAATTTTGTTAGAATTAAGTCCGGACTGCCTACTCGGGACCGGAAGGTCTCTGCAGTCTGTGCATATATGTAACTCTATGTAACTCTTCCATCTCTCTCTCAGCCTCTAACATTATGACCTCTCTCTCGCGCACACACACACACATCCAAACACACTCCACCCCTCCCTCACACACACACACACACACATCCAACCCCCCCCCCCCCTCCCCACACACACACACACACTCTCTCTCTCTCTATCTTTCTCTGGTGTGTGAAAGGAGTTACCAAGGGAATAAGCTGAGTGTCACGGAAGGCCTTTGTTGATGTTCGCTGGTAAGATAACTGCAACCCACTCTCTTATGTTTAACTCTCTCTCTCTCTCTCTCTCTGCACCATTTCAGTATCCTGTATCCTGGATCCACCGAAACATCAAGAATAAAATATACACCCCCTAGCTCATAACCAACTCATAATCGGCCATGTTCACCGTTGTGGAATGGATGTGGGAGTGGTTGCATTATTGAGGCAGTTGGACAACATGCAAAATAAAGCAATTAGATTAATCAATAACCCTGCAATCACGCAAGATCATCCTCCATTATTCATACAAAGAGATGTTGCATCCTTTGCATTACTCTACATATATTTTCATGGTAAATGTTCAGAGGAACTTGCTTCAATTTTACCACCTCTCCGCATCTTTCCTCGCAGAACTAGGGCAGTTGGAAATACCCATGAATTCACTCTCTCTCTCTTCCACAATGTAGAACTTCCGCTTATCAAAATTCATTTGTCCCAAGAACTTCCACTCTCTGGAATTCACTTCCTTGGAGTTATTTCCCACAAATTTACAACCCACAACAGTTTAAGTCCAATTGTTACAAACATGTTATGAATGTAGGATACCTTTAAGCACATGGACCTTTGTTGGTGTGTCTTTGTTTTTCCTTCCTTTAAAAAAAAAAAAAAAAACCAGTGGGGATTGGGCCTGAGTATATTAAACTGTAGATAGATAGATAAATATATACCATCTCTTAAACGATAATTGTGACGATGGAATGGTAGCACTCGCCAGAAACCATGTGTGGTGTATACAAATGAGGTATCACTCTCTAGAGCGGCAACAAGTTATTTACCAAAACTCCATTCGATAGCCTTTGGGCCTCGTTAGAAATACAGGCTACTGAAAACCCAATGGATGAAACATGAAATAGTTTCCCTGTTCCCTCGACATACCATTAATAGTTGTTATCTGTCTTCTCGTAAGGGGATTTTTTTTTTATGGACCCACTTCTCCCTCATGTTTAGTCCCATCAGTTTTGAAAATTTAAGAAGTTGGTCCTATTTATTTGACAATTATAGGAGACCTTTCGTCCCATTTCTCTGTCAATAATAAGACCTTTCGTGCCATTTAGGTGCCAATTTTGTCCTGGTAAATACCCTATTCATAATGCATCTATCAATTGGATGATTTCACATTGTTAACGTAACTTACTCCTATATATCTACTATGTAAAATAGTAAGAATATAATGAAAGATAAAAATCCAGTAATTTTTTTTTATATTCTGCGACAACGTGGAATTGTGTATCTGGGCCGGAAGTACTTAAGCTCTTTTATTGCCTCTTCTAAATTTGAATAAAAGTTCCATATTGAAAAGACACCCTTGCAGCACGAATTGAGCCATCGTCTGAAGTAAGAGTGAGTGAGTGAGTGTGTGTGTGTGTGTGTGTGTGTGTGTGTGTGTGTGTGTGTGTGTGTGTGTGTGTGTGTGTGTGTGTGTGTGTGTGTGTGTGTGTGTGTGTGTGTGCGTACATGTGTATGTGTGTGCCCATACACCTGTTTAACAAACCTCTTAGACTTCTTCCACGATATCCTCAACCTCTACGATGAGAGTAAAGCTGTAGATATTATATACCTTGATTTTCAAAAGGCCTTTGACAAAGTTCTCCACAAACGTTTACTGCTAAAACTAAAAGCGCATGGAATACAAGACGGTGTGTTGAAATGGATAGAAAATTGGCTCAGCGACAGAAAGCAAAGAGTAGTCATAAATGATAAGGCATCTAAATGGACCAATGTAAGTAGCGGGGTACCCCAGGGATCGGTACTAGGACCAATTCTCTTTCTAATTTACATCAACGACATAGATGAGGGTCTCACCTGTACAATCTCAAAATTTGCTGACGATACAAAAATTGCAAATAGCGTACTCTCAAAAGATCAAGTTGACGATATGCAACACAATCTAGATAAATTGTCACATTGGGCCCAAATTTGGCAAATGAGTTTCAATGCGGATAAATGTAAAGTACTACATATCGGATACCTAAATGAGAAAGCAAACTATTCGATGAATGGCACTCAGCTTAAGAATGTAAACAGAGAAACCGATCTGGGAGTAACAATATCGAGTAACCTAAAACCGAGTCAACAATGTTCAGAAGTTGTTAAGAAGGCAAACAAAATTGGCTTTATAGGCAGATCATTTGAGCATAAATCCAAAGACGTAATCCTAACCCTTTACAATTCCTTAGTCCGCCCTCTTCTGGAATACTGCATTCAATGCTGGTGCCCTTATTACCAAAAGACATAAACAAGCTAGAACGAGTTCAACGTAGAGTTACCAAAATGATACCTAGCCTAAAGAACAAACCATACGAAGAGCGTCTTAGAGAATTAAATCTATTTCCTTTAACCCAGCGCAGATTAAGAGGTGACTTAATTCAAGTGTTCAAAATCATCAAAGGCATCGACAATATGAACTGTAGTAAGTACTTCACTATCGACCAATCTAATTACACGCGGGGAAACGGTTGCAAAATTATTGGTAAATCTTTTAACTCACACGAATCTAAGAATTTCTTCTTCAATCGAGTTGTCAACTTGTGGAATGGGCTTCCCCGAGACGTTATAGACTGCAGCACCGTTGATTCATTTAAATTCCGCCTAGACAAATATCTCGCATCAAACCCGCGACTGACTGCGTTTGTAAATGAATAACTTTATTTTATCCTCCCCTCAGTTACTAACCCATATGTCCCCTACTAACTGCCTAGTCCTGCCACGTTAGTGGCTGGGCAGTAGTTCCCTTTCCAATGTTCCCTTACCCACTCTAAACCACTGTTTGGACACTTGATCCTCAGTGTTTTGGAGGACAAGCAGCCTAGAAGGGTCACTAGATCTGTTGTTGCTTGATTTCCTGTGTACTCCTTTGTACCTGCACGTAATGTGTTAAATGTGTATTCATCAACCAATGCATGTAAATTTAACGCACACACACACGCACACACATACACACACACACACACACACACACACACACACACTATGAGCGTTTGATATATATTTTTATGAAATACATTTTCTTAACTTAGATTACGTCATCTAAATCTAAAAAAAAAAATCTCTCTCTCTGATACGGCCTCTCCTTCATTATGCTGTTTAGTTTTGGTCTCCAACACTCAGGAAAGATATAGATCGACTAGGCTTATAAAGAGTTCAATATAGGGCTACACATTTTATTACATTGATTATAATACTGAACTATGAGGGCCAGTTGAGAGCTCTTGATCTTTTTTTAACTGGAAACACACAAGCTACGAGGTCAACTCATTGAATCCTTTAAGGTAAGAGATGCGTTTGCCAATGTCGATCATAGCAACATGTTTATTAAATACAACACGCAACCATGGCAGGAAATTGGAATTTAAAAGGTTCAGCACTACAGTATAGTCTGTTTCTTTTGAACTGGAGGAAAATTGCAAAGTTCCCATCAAGATTTCTCAGTTATATTCAAGATGTTAATGTTAAATATGGCGCTAATTATATAAACTTGGTCTTAATGTGATGCAGAGACATAGTAGCTTCATATTCTTCCATTAACTATCGATAAATCAGTTGCTATGCCTGGTTCTGAGCAGCTATGGGATTCAATTTACCGTCAGATGAAATTAAACCGACCATAGTGTATGTGGTCACTTTTTTTTCACATATATGATATGTTATACCTGGAACAAACTCTCCAAAAAAGTTGTAATTTTTTTTTTCAGTAGAGCAATTTAAGAAGAGAGTAAATAGAATTTTGCACACTCTGCAATGAGAGTATCGCTCAGGAATTTGCAGCAAGATCTTCAAGAAACTCATTATTCTTTGTAACTCAATCTCACTCACTTTCACTCTCACTCCCAGACACTTGATCACCTCTTGTTAGCCTTCCAGCTCTGGTAACAAGTATACTTTCTCTAGTTCACTGTCTATATTAATCGCTCTCTCTCATTCTCACTCTCTCTTTCTCCCACTTCCATAACACCTACACACACCCTATCTCTCTGGTAACCGTTGTTGCCAGCTCTCTCTCTCTCTCTCTCTCATAACACCACCTTTAAGGGGGAAGGTATATTTTTTGTGGTCGATTATTTCATTTTTTTTTTTTTTTTTTTTTTTAGTTTCCTCCCTAGACCTCCATCAAACTTAGAAAAACATTTATTAGATGCCCCTTCTAGATTAATTTGTAAATGTTTCGGCCGGGACGGTTCTTCCAAAATTACAGGCTCACTATGGTTCGCCAAGAAAAAAAATCGACACCTAAATGGCACGAAAGGTCTTAATATTGGCAAAGAAATAGGGCTAAAGGTCTCAAAATCGACAAAATAATGGAACGAACGTCTTAAAATCTCAAAATAAATATGCTAAACACGAGGGAGAAAGGGGTCCAGAAAAAGCGACTACCTCCCCCTTTAGAGACCCCCATAGCCTATTTGACGGCGGGCCTTCTCTTTACCCTCACATTTACCCAATATCGGCCCTTCGGTTACTTCTTTCCTCTCGTTGTTTTCCTTCCACCTCTTCGATCACTTGTTGTCATTCTCCCTGTCCTACTTGTGGCATAAATTGTCCTATAATATCCTCCAGTTCTCTCTCTCTCTCTCTCTCTCTATATATATATATATATATATACTGTACATATATATATACTGTATATATAGTGCGTGTACTGAATTACCGTGTTAGGGGCGTATAATCAGTGTGAACAAAATACCCCTGTCTCTCTCTCTCTCTCGCTCTATGTATCTCTCTTTGTTTAGCCTATATTTCATTGTATATCGCACTCTCTTTTCATGTCAGTCTTTCCGCTTTATTTACCATCTCTCTCGTTTCGTGGTGCCTCTTATTTCGCCTCGCCTTTTCATCTCTCTTCTCATTATTTGTATTTGTTTGTTACTACCTCCCTCATTCCTGTTGGCCGTGTGCTCTTCTTGGTGTCTGTCTTTGTATGGTGTTTGTTTGTTTGTGTCTGTGTCAGAGTTATGATATATGGTTACTCTAGTACAATGGAGCCTCTTCCTCTCACTCACTCTCCCTCTCTCTCTCTCTCTTTATATAATTATACACTGTGTATATATATATATATATATATATATATATAAAAGAGAGAGAGAGAGATAGAGAGAGGAGAGGTAGAGGTACGTTATCCAAGACCATTCTATACATCTCTTTCACTACGCCAGATTCCAGTTTCTTCTCATTACACCCGAAGAGTCTTGGCTCTCTCACATAACTTCTTATTTTCCTAGTTCAATTTCCTGGAGTTGCCTTCAGTATTTTCATTGTATACCTCCAGAGGGAAGTTCTCGGGCAGTAGTATGTACGGGGAAAGCTAGTAGGTATTGTAGTGTGCATAGGCTATCTATTCTTATATTAAACTCTTCAGTACCAAAACGCAATTTTTTCGGCATAATATGAAGCATATGTTTTTCAGGTATTTCTAATTGGGATGATCTCGCTTGGAGGTAGCTAGAATATACAACATATATAGCAACAAGAAGAACATCTATCTATCTATCTATTGCCTGACGCTGCGATCCCTCATGCAACTGTCCCCAGTCAGTCGACACCCCTGCTCCCAACCAGCACCGCCTTCATTCCTATACTTTTTCACTCCATCCTTCCACCTCTCTCTCGGTTCACATTATGTATGTGACTCTTGTATTCAGCTAACTATGACCTCAATAACCGTTGATGTAATGAAGAATGTGAAGTGTCCCTCATATGATTGTAATATATTTGTGGTACTATTATTGCATAATAATTAATGTAGTTCGAAATATTAGTCACATCTTGTATGTAATAATTGTATTCAGCTACCTATGATCTCAATAACCATTGATGTAAGAAAACATGAATAGCCTCCTCATATGATTGCACTAGTTTTGTAGTGCTATTATTTACCTGTCAATTAATAATTCAGTCATTTTTTTTTTTTTTTTTTTTTTCATGAGCACGTATATACAGCATATGTGGCAATCAAATGAGGAAACTATAATAACACCAGACGACGATACTGTTGCTACAGTAGAATAATGCTCTTTGAGCAGTATGTATTGCCTTACCAGTGGTTGTCCCCTTATTATTATTATTATTTTATTATTATTATTGAAATACCACAGGAACGAAAATTCCTGGGAGCGAAACTTCCACCCCCAACGAGATCTCTCTCTTTCTACCACCTCCCTCCACATGTTACACGTCTCGTTAATCACAGTCTTCTAATATACAAATCACATTTCCTTACCCCCTGACATTCTTGAAATACCCACTAAGTATATTCAATTAGATACCAACCATGCAGACTATAATACGTTCGTTGTGTATGGGTACGAGGCGATCTCAAGACACCTTAGCTCCCAGTGCACAACGAACCGGATCATGATTATGTCCGCCTGTATTAAATTATGTATTATGTTGATTTATACCATTGCCTATTTTTGTAATAATTGTATTCAGCTAACTATGATCTCAATAATCATTGATGTAATGAAAATATGAATAGTCTCCTCATACGATTGCACTAGTTCTGTAGTGCTATTATTTACAACCTGTCAATTAATAATTCAGTCACTACAAGCTTGCTTGCTTGCTTTTTTTTTTTTTTTTTTTTTTTTTTTTTTTTTTTTTTTTTTTTTTTTTTAATGAAATACGTATATACAGACCATGTGACAATTAAATGAGGAAACTATAATAACGCATCTGAATAATGCCAACCTGACTTATAAACACAAATATGAATGTAACCAGACGACGATGCTGTTGTTTCAGTGGAATAATGGCTCTTTGAGCAGTATGTATCGCCTTACTAGTGGTTGTCCCCTCACAGGATGGGGGGCGCTGCTCAATAAACTCGCCCCTCGGGGCAAAATCAAATCTCTCGGTTTACCTCTCCCTCTCTGTCCTTCGCTCTCGTACACCCTCTTAGTCATTCTCTCGCTTCCCATACGTTCCATATGGCTGAATCATCTCATGGTGTTCCTTTTCACACGTTCCAGCACATCTACCTCCACACCACACCTCCCTCTTACTTCCTCATTCGTCTATCTATCCCTCCATGTAACTCTGCACGCACTTCTCAAGTAACTTATTTCCACCCCTCTCACTCTTGGTCTGAGTCTCTCCACCAACGTCTATGCTTCTCTTCCATAAGTCAGTGTCGAGATTACCACACTGTCATGCAAGGACTTCTTCACTTCCATGCTGACCACCATATATCTTATTACTGCTTTCAGCATTCCTACAACCCTCTTCCCCTGTTGCAACAACAATAATAATAATAATAATAATAATAATAATAATCTATCTATCTATCTATTGCCTGACGCCGTGATCCCCGAAGGGGTGGACACGAATGAACCGCCCCCATGCACCTCAGTCCCCAGTCAGTCGACGCCCCTCCTCCCAACCAGCACTGCCTTCATTCATATAAAAAAGGAGTACAAAGGAAATCAAGCAACAACAGGTCTAGTGACCCTTCTAGGCTGCTTGTCCTCCAAAACACTGAGGATCAAGTGTCCAAACAGTGGTTTAGAGTGGGTAAGGGAACATTGGAAAGGGAACTACTGCCCTGGAACTAATGTCCGTGGCAGGATTGGGAAGTTAGTAGGGGACAGATGGGTTAGTTACTGAGGGGAGGATAAAATAAAGTTATTCATTTACAAATGCAGTCAGTCGCGGGTTTGATGCAAGATATTTGTCTAAGCGAAGTTTAAATGAATCAACGGTGCTGCAGTCTATAACATCTCGGGAAAGCCCATTCCATAAGTTGACAACTCGATTGAAGAAGACATTTTTAGCTTAGTGTGAGTTAAAAGATTTAACAATAATTTTGCACCCGTTTCCCCGCGTATAATTAGATTGGTCGATAGTGAAGCACTTACTACAGTTCATATTGTCGATGCCTTTGATGATTTTGAACACTTGAATTAAAGGTTAGGATAACCACTTTGGATTTATGGTCAAATGACCTGCCTATAAAGCCAATTATTTTGTTTGCCTTCTTAACAACTTCTGAACATTGTTGACTCGGTTTTAGGTTACTCGATATTGTTACTCCCAGATCGGTTTCTCTGTTTACATTCTTAAGCTGAGTGCCATTCATCAAATAGTTTGCTTTCTCATTTTGGTATCCGATATGTAGTACTTTACATTTATCCGCATTGAAACTCATTTGCCAAATTTGGGCCCAACATGACAACTTATCTAGATTGTGTTGCATATCGTCAACTTGTTCTTTTGAGAGTACGCTATTTGCAATTTTTGTATCGTCAGTAAATTTTGAGATTGTACAGGTGAGACCCTCATCTATGTCGTCGATGTAAATTAGAAAGAGAATTGGTCCTAGTACTGATACCTGGGGTACCCCGCTACTTACATTGGTCCATTTAGATGACTTACCGTTTATGACTACTCTTTGCTTTCTGTCGCTGAGCCAATTTTCTATCCATTTCAACACACCGTCTTGTATTCCATGCGCGTTTAGTTTTAGCAGTAAATGTTTGTGGGGAACTTTGTCAAAGGCCTTTTGAAAATCAAGGTATATAATATCTACAGCTTTACTCTCATCGTAGAGGTTGAGGATATCGTGGAAGAAGTCTAAGAGGGTTGTTAAACAGGAACGTTTTTTACGAAAGCCGTGTTGAGTATCTTTAAGTATGTTATTTTCCTCTAAGTGATTTACGAGTCTGTCTCTTATGAGTGTTTCTAGCATATTACATACAACTGAGGTTAAGCTAATTGGACGATAATTACTGGGTAGGGATTTGCTGCCTTTTTTGAATATCGGTGTTACGTTGGCTAGCTTCCACTGATCAGGCATAGTTCCAGACAGCAAGGATTTATTGAATAGCAATGTCAGTGGTTTAGAGAGCTCATCCTTAGCTTCCTTTAGGACTCTAGGTGAGATTGTATCAGATCCAGGTGTTTTATTTACCTTGAGTTTATCTAAACAATTCAATACTTCTCTCTCTGTAACAGTGATATTGCTTAGAACATCTGAATTATCAATCTACTTCCTCACTCCATCCTTCCACCTCTCCCTCGGTGTACCTCTCCCTCTCTGTCCTTCCACCTCGCTCTCGTACACCCTCTTAGTCAATCTCTCGCTTCCAATACGTTCCATATGGCCAAACCATCTCAAGTTGTTCCTTTTCACACTTTCCAGCACATCGACCTCCACACCACACCTCCTTCTTACTTCCTCATTCGTCTGTCTATCCCTCCATGTAACTCCGCACGCACTTCTCAAGTAACTCATTTCCACCGCTCTCATTCTTGGTCTGAGTCTCTTCCCGAACGTCCATGCTTCGCTTCCGTAAGTTAGTGTCGGGATTACCACACTGTCATGCAAGGACTTCTTCACTTCCATACTGACCACTCTATTTCTTGTTACTGCTTTCAACGTTCCTACAACCCTTTTCCCCTGTTGCACCCTCTCCCGCACTTCTTCATCCATAGTCCCATCTTTACTAACACACTTCCTGATAATCTCCATAGCCTGACCGTTCAACTTCACCTCACACTCTGTGACTTCACCCCTTTCGAAGACCATAACCTTGCTCTTCCCCGCATTCTCTTTCAAATTCCGTTTTTCGCACACTGTTCCAAACTCATTTACCAGACCCTGCAACTCCCATTCATTATCGCTCATCAGAACTGTATCATCCGCAAACAGCAGTATAGGCAGCTTCCACTCATTTCCCTCCCTTTTCAGCGATACACCAACATCCACTGCTCTTCCTAGTATTTCTTTCATGACTCCATCCATATATACAGTAAACAACCACGGGGACATCACACACCCCTGTTTCAACCCAACACTCAGGTCAAAGAACTCGCTCTGCTCTTTCTCCAAACGTACTGCCGCCTTTGCACCCTCATACATGCTCTTCACTGCTTTCAGCAACTTGCCATCTACTCCGTATATTCTAAGTACTTTCCACATGCCTTCTCTATCCATTCTGTCATAGGCCTTCTCCAAGTCCATAAAGGCAACATACACCTTTTGTTTCTTCTCCAGATATTTCTCCACAACACAATTCAGGGTAAAAATCTGATCTACTCATCCTCTTCCCTTCCTAAAACCTCCCTGCTCGTCGCCTATTCATTTCTCCGTTCTCACTCTCACTCTCTCAATCACTACACTACTGTACACCTTCCCTACTACGCTTAAAAGACATATTACTCTACTCGGTGGTTACCACACACTCATATTTCCCCTTTGCCCTTATATAGGGGAACTATTATGCCAGTCTTCCAGTCATCGGGTGCATTCCCCTTCTCCCATGCTAGTTTGCACATTTTCCATACCCATTCGATCACTATCTCACCACCATACCTCAACATTTCCCCACACACTCCATCTGTTCCTGGTGCTTTCCCCAACTTCACTCTTTTCATGGCTTCCCACACTTCTGACCTCCTGATCCCCACCTCCTCCTCCACTACTTCTCCTCTTCTCCATCCCATACCCCATCCAACTATTTTTGCTGGCTCTTCATTCCTTATATTTAGCAACTCGTTGAAGTACTCCCTCCATCTTTCGACTCTCTCTTGCTTCTCGGCTAGCATTCTCCCATTCTTATCTTTCACACTCTTACTGTTTCCCTGGCTACCTTCCCTAACTTTCTTGACTTCTTTCCAGAACAGTTTCTTACACTCCTTCCATTTTACACTCAGATTCCTTCCAAATTCCTCATCTACGCTTCTCTTACTTTCCTTCACTACTCTCTTCACCACTCTCTTTCTCTCCACGTACCTCGCTCGTCTCTGCCTCTCCAAATCTTCATAATAATAATAATAATAATAATAATAATAATAATAATAAAATAATATAATAATGATAAAACAAAACAAATAATAATAATATTTATAATGGTGTGAGGTGTTATTACCAGCACACAAACATTTCTATGTTTATAATTACTTTAGTTAAGGAATTCTAATTATATTAAACAAAATGTTCCCTTCATTGTTGGGTTCATAATATTTTTATCTTTCCTGTATATCTCCATTTACGTTCCACCAAAATATCATATTGTTGTGGCCTTAAGGGGGGACACAGGCCTTTTTTCTCTCCTTTTCTCTCTTTATCTGGCTTGTATCTTTTCGGCCCCATTGAGCCTACTGGTTTAAGACGTTTACTCCCATCCAGGTGTCAATATTTTCCTGGCGAGCGGTAGCGAGCCAGCATATATATATTTTTGTTTTGACAGCAAGCTAAATTTGTACATTTTTCGATAGCAAAATGTCTCCGGCGAAGCCGGATTTCTCCATACAATGCTGGCTCGCTTTCGCTCGCCAGGAAGAAATCGACACCTGATGGCGATAAACGTCTTAAACCAGTTGGCTGAATGGGGCTGAGTGGATACAAGCCAGAGAAAGAGAGAAAAGAAGAGAAAGATATAAATAAACCGGTGACCCCCCCTTAATTAACTTCGCTGAGGCGGTATTTTATGTCTTCCTTTCTAAACACTTATTTCAAGGGTCTTTCCATTGAAATTTAGTACCGGTATATTTCATGTTATAACAAGCAATATATTGGTTTTCGTTTGCTCCCCAGACCTCTATCAAGCTTAAAAAAAACACCATCCCAAAGACCCCCCTTCGAGATAATTTTGTACATTTTTCGGTAGACAAATATCCCGGTTCCTCCTAAAATACAGGCTCGATATTGCTCGCCAGGAAGAAATCGAAACCTAAATGACACGAAAGGTCTTAATATCGACAAAGAAATGGACGAAAGTATTAACATTTTAAAACTAATGGTGTTAAACATGAAGGAGAAGGGGGTTCAGAAAAATAAAATAATACTTCCCCTTAAACTTCACCCCCCCCCCCACCCTTCTCGTTTTCTCTCTTCGTACCCCTTCAAACTTCCTCCGCTATTTCATCCCTTTGCCGTTTATGTCTGTTTTTCCTCTGCTTTTCCTGCTTTTTTTCTCTCATCGTAGCCCTTCAAATTTCATCCACTATAATAGCACTTTCCTGTATACTGTATGTCTGCCTTTCCTCTCCTCAGGGTATTGAACCGGAGCCTCTTTGTTTGAAGACTTGAAGGAATACAAGAAAATTACCATGATAGCGTAATGCATAAGTACGCGGAATTTCGATGTAAGTATCATAGGTTCGAGTCCTTGGAGTGCCACATGTATTTGTTGATTTCATAGGCTTCGAACTAGCTCACTTTTAACCATTTTACTACCACAGATCCTTCTTAAACTGCTCAAAATCGTCTAAATATAGCTAAACTAAAAATGACAACGACGTCGCCGGTATAGAAGGGGTTAACAAAAAAATGACAAAACACTATCTGATAATGTTCTTCCGCGCGTCCTCAGTGTTTCCGTCGACATAAACGCTCCCTTCCTCTAATACTGTATTATTTCACTCTTAAGGGGAGGAAGACAATTTTCTGGACCTCCTTCTCCCTCATCTTTAGCCCAATTAGTTTTGAGACTTTAAGACGTTCGGCCCATTAGTTTGGCGATTTTACCACCTTTCGCCCCATTTTCTTGTCAACTTAAAGACCTTTTGTGCCATTTAGGTGTCGATTTTTTCCTGGCGAGCGACAGCGAGCCTGTAATTTTAGGAGGAATCGACCTTTGGCCTGGACATTTTTCTACCGAAAAATTTACAAATCTATCTAGGGGGTGTTTTTCTAAGCTTGAGGGATGTCTAGCGAGGAAACTAAGAATTTATGAATGAATGAATTTATAGACCAAAAAAGCAGTCAGATTACTTGATTGCTGTTGCTCGCCAGGGAAAAATCGAAAAAGGGGAGGTGTGGTGGAGTGGTCTTGCCACTGGACTGGTAATCCAATGGACCCGGGTTCGAATCCCGATATGTCAATGGGAAGATATTATTGGGATGGAATTTGTGCTGTACCTAGTATCAGTGCATAACCACAAAGCCCACCGAAACGCCAAATAAATACGGTACCCTCATTGTTCCCTGATTAAATAGCACTGTATGAAAATTCCCATATTCAAAATATGCTATAGGGGGACAATGCCTAGTGAGTTCATTGCTCTATAGGTGGCGTTCTGGAGTGAGGGTCCGAGTCTAGGGGATGAGACAGTGAAGCACTGGAGCGAGACAGCTTCAGAGATGAGACTGCTTCGAGCCGTGAGTGAGCAACTAAGCCCCATGCATCCTGCGAAGGCAAGATGGCAGGGGCTGGTTACAGCTAAAAAGTGCTTCACATGTCTCACCCCCTAGACTGGAACGAAACAGATTATAGTTACCAATACCCAATCCTCCTTCTCCTCCTCTTCCTCTTCCTCCTTCTCTCTCTCTCTCTCTCTCTCTCTCTCTCTCTCTCTCTCTCTCTCTCTCTCGGCTGTAATGACAACCACTTAATCACTCGTCCATCCTGAGTCAAGGTAACACAAGGACCCACACTTCAACATTCTCACGTTAACATTCACACTTCAACATTCACACTTCAACATTCACACTTCAACATTCATACTTCACCATTCTCACTTAAACATTCTCACTTTAACATTCACACTTCAACATTCATACTTCAACATTCTCACTTCAACATTCACACTTCAACATTCATACTTCAACATTAATACTTCAACATTCTCACTTCAACATTCGTACTTCAACATTCATACTTCAACATTCTCACTTCAATATTCACACTTCAACATTCATACTTCAACATTCACACTTTAACATTTACAGGTGCACATTTGAACATTATACAGTATATTCACACATCATCAAACACATGAAACATTAACTCTTCATTTGTTATACACTTATACACTTTACAATTCCCACTTCACTTTTACTCTTCACACTTAATTTTCATATTCACAAAGAGAATTTACAGTTTACATTCATACTTCGCATTTACTATTTGCATTTACCAGCATTCACTATTTTAAAGTAGGTTTTCTTAATTAATGGACATAATCGTAATTGTATAACATTTGAGCGTGTCTGCGATGGAGCTACGCCCAGCCAACTGAAATGCCATATAATATAATTCTAATATAAGACACGTCGCTGGTACTCATAGGGTTAAGTAGCTGATTTTTCAATACGTACTGGACATAGATGAAAGTACCTGGCCTCTACGTCATATTACTGTCAAGCTTTCATAATTAACCACATATTCCACTACTAAATCTTCGTAATAGCTTAGTAATCAAGGTGGAATCATGAAAATTTACCATCAGCTGAAAATAAACAGACTATATAGTACCGGGACTTCATGATATACCAAGCCCTACACTATTCCCCAGACATTCCCTAACCATATCACTCCCTACACTATTCCCCAAGATTCCCTAACCATATATCACTCCCTACACTATTCCCCAAGATTCCCTAACCATATATCACTCCCTACACTATTCCCCAAGATTCCCTAACCATATATCACTCCCTACACTATTCCCCAAGATTCCCTAACCATATATCACCCCCTACACTATTCCCCAAGATTCCCTAACCATATATCACCTCGTACACTATTCCCCAAAATTCCCTAACCATATATCACTCCCTACACTATTCCCCAAGATTCCCTAACCATATATCACTCCCTACACTATTCCCCAAGATTCCCTAACCATATATCACTCCCTACACTATTCCCCAAGATTCCCTAACCATATATCACTCCCTACACTATTCCCCAAGATTCCCTAACCATATATCACTCCCTACACTATTCCCCAAGATTCCCTAACCATATATCACTCCCTACACTATTCCCCAAGATTCCCTAACCATATATCACCCCCTACACTATTCCCAAAGATTCCCTAACCATATATCACTCCCTACACTATTCCCCAAGATTCCCTAACCATATATCACTCCCTACACTATTCCCAAAGATTCCCTAACCATATATCACCCCCTACACTATTCCCCAAGATTCCCTAACCATATATCACTCCCTACACTATTCCCAAAGATTCCCTAACCATATATCACTCCCTACACTATTCCCCAAGATTCCCTAACCATATATCACTCCCTACACTATTCCCCAAGATTCCCTAACCATATATCACCCCCTACACTATTCCCCAAGATTCCCTAACCATATATCACCTCGTACACTATTCCCCAAAATTCCCTAACCATATATCACTCCCTACACTATTCCCCAAGATTCCATAACCATATATCACCCCCTACACTATTCCCCAAGATTCCCTAACTATATATCACTCCCTACACTATTCTCCAGACATTCCCTAACCATATAATTCCCTACACTATTCCCCAAGATTCCCTAACTATATATCACTCCCTACACTATTCCCCAAGATTCCCTATCCAATATCACTCCCTACACTATTCTCCAAGGTTCCCTAACCATATATCACACCCTACACTATTCCCCAAGATTCCCTAACCATATCACTCCCTACACTATTACCCAGACATTCCCTACACTATTCCCTCAAAATTCCCTAACCAAAACATTCCCTACGCTATTCCCCAGACATTCCCTAACCAAAGCATTCCCTACGCTAGTTCCCAATCATTCGGACTCCCTACCCCATTCCCCAGCCGTTACTTTGCCATTAGCCTTCCTCCCCAACCCCAACTCCCACCACACACTGCCTGTCATACCCCCTCTAATCTCGTATGCCAAGTCCTCTCTCCCACCTCTTAAGTGAGGGGGAGGTAGTGGCTTTCTCAGGACCCCCTTCTCCCTTATGCTTAGCGCCAATACTTTGAGATTTTTAGGCGTTTGTTCCATTAAATTGTCGATTTCGAGACCTTTCGCTTCATATCTTTGTCAATATTAAGACACTTCGTGCCATTTACGTGTCGAAAATTTCCTGGCAAGCGATTGTGAGCCTGTAATTTTGGAAGATATTTTTCGGATTTTTTTTTACCGACAAATGTACAAATTTATTTTGAAAGAAGGTCTAAGGGATGTTTTTCTAATCTTGCTGGAGGTCTAGCGAGGAAACCAAAAATAAATATATATATATAAATAAATAGGCTAAACAATCTCCACTACCCCCTTCACTCTCAAGCTTCATGTTCCCTGGAGTTTAGCCTCTCGCCATCTTGTATGTCCGTTTAACCATTATTTTATCTTTAATGTTCATTCACAGTAGCGAAGAGTGTGTGCTAAACCTTTAACCATCTTGATGGTACAGTGGTAGAGCACTGTCGTCCTGTTCGTGGGTCCCGAGTTCGATTCTCGGCAGCTGCAATAAATCATTATTTATTAACCCTACACATTAAATTGTGTAAGTTGTTAAATGTTAAGCATCTTTGTAGAATATAATGATATTAAATAATGTGGTGTTATAAGGCATTTCTTTTATAAAACTATATCTACGTGTTTCAGTACTCCATTTGAATATATATATATATATATATATATATATATATATATATATATATATATATATATATATATAATTATGTACCAGGTGGCTTGACCTGAGTACTCCACGAGCCTCTTTGTCTTCCTAATTTAATATTAGGGTCCCTCGCTTGGGGTTTATGTTCTGCTTTTACTGTACTTTAAACACACATACACACACATACACACACACACACACACATTATTGCCCCCAATTATTTGTTAACATTATTATTTTAGTGTTTTCACGTTAGAAACATTATTATCGGCTAATGCATGGTGAATGTAAAGCACCGGATTATATCAGACTAACCTATCTATTGTCCGTGTTGTAAATTAAAACAAACGCATTTCTTATAATATTACATATCTGTATAATTAGCAAGGGACGAACAGAAGAAAAAAATATAATATGAGACAAAAAAATGATTAAAAACATATAATATGGGACGAAGAAACGATAGGGATAAAGATGACAAGTTGGAAAGAATATTAATTTTACAGGGAGAGCAAATTAGAAAACAAAATCGCGAAATTGGAAAGGAAAATCACACTCAAGAATGAAGACAAAAAGCCTCAATGCAATAGAATGCAGACAGGGGCCCAGAAAGTTAAGGGGGGATGGGCCGGTTTTCTGGACCACTTTCTCCCTCATGTTTAGCCCCATTAGTTTTCAGATGTTAAGATGTTTGCCCCATTAGTTAGTCGATTTTAAGACCTTTCGCCCCATTTCTTCGTCAATATTTAGATCTTTCGTGCTATTTAGGTGTCGATTTTTTTCCCTGGCGAACGATAGTGAGCCTGTAATGTTGGAAGAACCGGCCTTCGGCCGGGAAATTTTTCTGCCGAAAAATGTACAAATTAATCTAGAAGGGGGATCTAATGGATGTTTTTTTTTAAATTTGATGGAGGTCTAGGGAGGGAACTAGAAAAATAATGAATACATGCAAAAAATCGCCCAAAAAGTGAACCATCCCCCCTTTATTCTGGTAGAGATAGCTAACCCAAGACCACAAACACGGGACACAAGTTTGGGAGGAGTATTCTGAGGTTAAAAGAAAGGACGAAGAGAGAGAGAGAGAGAGTTACATAGATACATAGAGTTACATAGATACACAGACTACACAGACTTTGCGGTCCCTACTAGGTAGTCCGGACTTAATGCTAAAATGGATTTTGCTACAAAGTGGAAAGCAGAGAGAGAGAGAGAGAGAGAGAGAGAGAGAGAGAGAGAGAGAGAGAGAGAGAGAGAGAGAGAGAGAGAGAGAGAGAGAGAGATAAAAAAAGATAATGTGATAGGGAGAGAGAAAGAGATGAGAGAGCGAGAGTGAGAGAGAGAGAGAGGTGGGGGCAGTCAATGTTTAAAGGAAGGAAGTAAAATAAGAGAGCAAATCCAGGCAAAGGGCGGAGTTCAAAGGGCCGTGGAAAAACAGCAGGAAAGACTTTGAGCACAAAATAAAATAAATAAATAAATAAATAGTGAGTGAAGAAGAAAATACCTGTATATAGCCTATAAAAGAAACCCAGGAATAAGGTCGGGAAACAAGTGGAGTGACACATATTAACCCTTTGAGTACCAGCGACGTGTGTTATATTTTATTCTAGCTATACTTAGACGATATTATGCAGCTTGGGAAGGATCTGTGGTTGTTAAAAGGGTTGGTTGAGATAGTTTGAAGCCTTATTATTGATAAAGGTCCTTCCTACGCTGAATAAAATCGTCTAACAGTTGCCAAGAATATGATGAAAAGGACGTCCCTGGTATTGAACGGGTCAAACGTTATGAGAAAGGTAGGATTAACAAGAAATAAACAGGTTGTAAGTGAAGAGAAGAAAAACAGGTTGTGAGTGAAAACAACAAGAAAACCTGGTGCAAGTGAAAAAACAAAACAAGCAAAATAGGTGGCAAGTGAAAATACAAGTTGTAAGTGAAAACACAAGCAAAACAAGTTGCATGTGAAGAAATCAAGACAAAACAGGTTGTAAGTGATGACGAACAAGCAAAATATAGGTTGTAAGTGAATACAACAAGCAAAAAGGTTGTAAATGAAGAAACCTAGCAAAGCATGTTATATGTGATGGCAAACAAGAACAACCTGTTGTAAGTGAAGACAAACAAGCAAATCAGGTTGCAAAGTGAAAACAAACAAGAAAAACAGGTTGTAAGTGCAGACAAACAAGAAAACGGGTTGTAATGGTTATAAGTGAAGAAAACAAGCAAACCAGGTTGTAAGTGCAGACAAACAAGAACACAGGTTGCAAGTGAAGAAAACAAGAAAAGTATGTTGTAAGTGAAAACAAGAAAACAATGTTGTAATTGAAGAAAACAAGAACAAAACAGGCTGTTAGCGAAGAACAAACAAACATAAAATATAAATATGGGAATTGTAAGGAAATTGGAAAACCCAATGGTCATAAGCTACGTATCAAGTGTAAAGTCAACTCTCTTTTTTTTCAACGCAGTTTTGCATGTTATTCAGGTTATTATTAGATGATCTTGTGCCGCTCAGGAAGTATATCTAGGAATCAAAGGGGGTATACACTAGTTCAGCTTACTCTCTAGCTCACATAAATTCCTATTAAACTGAATAAAATCGTGTAATAATAGCCAGAAATAATAGTTAAATAATAAAGCTATATAGTGTTTCTAATCAATTGTATATTATAACATCGATAGAACTAAACAAAAGATAAATTATCGTCACACTCAGCTCTTCCAAAACGCACTTATCTTTGGCTATATTACTAAACTGTATCATAGTGCATCCCTATGCTTTGATGAACAAAATGAGTTGATAATACTTTTTTGTTGATACATCATTAATAAACTAAGTGAGATTACAGTCTTTGGGTACACAAACTCTCTCTCTCTCTCTCTCTCTCTCTCTCTCTCTCTCGCTCTCTCTCTTTCTCTCACTCTCTCTCTCTCTCTCTCTCTCTCTCTCTCTCTATATATATATATATATATATATATATATATATATATATATATATATATATATATATAGGCCTACTGTATATATATTATTATTATTATTATTATTATTATTATTATTATTATTATGTGAGTGAGGGAGACAATAGGCAGAACTGCCTGTGACGAGTGCCTCCCTCAGAGTTGAAAGAGTGACAGGGCCAAAATGCCTGGACACACGGAGTTTGAAGCAATTTAAGTCATAGGATGAGGGAAAGACTTATTCCGGGAGAGAGTTTCAGAGTTCAGCTGTTGAATAAAAGAAAGATTGAGAATAACGTTTCATTATCACACACACACATACTGTGACATATTCATTCTTTACTTGGATCCGAAATGACATGAGCCAATAACAACAATTCCTCTTCATCACGACAGCCGAAGGAAGTGAGAAAGCTTTCAAAGACGTGGAAATCTGATCACGGCAGCGTAGGCGAGAATATAAGAAGATATATCAAGAGAGAGAGAGAGAGAGAGAGAGAGAGAGAGAGAGAGAGAGAGAGAGAGAGAGAGAGAGAGAGAGAGAGAGAGAGAGAGATAGATAGCAGTACCAATTACATCCCGATATATAAAGGGATATAGAGATAGCAAATGTAAATACGAATTGATAAAACAAAAAATTAGAAGAACAGAATTATTGACTTATTTGCAGATAATCCTAAAGAACCGAGATTGGATAAATGAAAGAATATAGAAGCTAACTGGAAACAAGAACAATTTGGCGATAAGGACCTATTATATGTCATGAACTCTGAGATACATACCAATGACTTTGAAGTATATAAAATAAAGACTGAATTTCGTTCAGTGCAGACAAATATAGGCAAATGAATAGGGGGGGGGGGGGCAAAGATTAATCAAAATAATTAAATCTAGGCATGAAAGGAATTAGTGGGGGGGTGGGGGATAATACATTTTAACATATACAAATAACATACAGTAAATAAAGAGGATACTTCACGATAATTGAAGGATGAAAGCACCTATTGAAATGGTAAAACAAAGAAAGGCAAATTTACAGAAGCATTACATAAGAACATAAGAACATAAGAAAATGGGAGTCTGCAAAAAACCGATCGGCCCATACAAGGCAGATCCCTGTCACACCCAACCCCAATTACAAGGCCCAATTATAGACCCATCTCACTAATACCTTGAGTACTGACCCCACCAAAACGGTCAGAGATTAACACAAGATTACGGGGGTCTGCTGAGCGCCGATTGGCCAACACCTGGTAGATCCCCCTCACACCCAACCCATCTCGTCCATATGCCTATCTAATTTTATCTTAAAGCTCCCTATCGTTCTTGATCCCACTATATCACTTGGTAGCCTATTCCACCCATTATTGTTTTTCCTTTTTCTCGGAAGCTTTAGATCCGGTAATTTATTCTGCGAACATTTCTAAACTGTTTTATATTGGTATCGGGACTAGACTGAAGATAGCCTCCCATAATTTGTGAACCAGAATGTTTTTAATAGCTTAAGGAAGCTCAGACGGTATTGTGCAGCATAATTTACTGGTTCGGCTCAATGGTTTAAGGAAGGGGTTTAGTTTGCTCTCTAAACCTTTATCAAACTTAAAAAAACACCCACAAGACCCCCCTTCGATATAAATGTGTATATTTTTCGGTAGAAAAAATGTCCCGGCCGAAGGCCGATTCCTCTTCAAATACAGGCTCGTTATCGCTCACCAGGAAAAAGATCGACACCTACATGGCACACTATACCCTGTTCATCATAGTTAGGCCACAAATCATGACTCCAGTTTGAGGGATGTCTAGCGAGGAAACTAAGAATTTATGAATGAATGAATTAATAGGCCAAAAAAGCAGTCAGTGTCCCCTAAACAGACAAATACAAACAAGAAAGAAGAGTCCCTGTCAGAAAGAAGAGTCCCTGTCAGAAAGAAGAGTCCCTGTCAGAAAGAAGAGTCCCTGTCAGAAAGAAGAGTCCCTGTCAGAAAGAAGAGTCCCTGTCAGAAAGAAGTCCCTGTCAGAAAGAAGAGTCCCTGTCAGAAAGAAGAGTCCCTGTCAGAAAGAAGAGTCCCTGTCAGAAAGAAGAGTCCCTGTCAGAAAGAAGAGTCCCTGTCAGAAAGAGGGAGAAAAGTAAACCAGGACAAGCCATGACACACTAGGCCACCTCGGGACAGTGGGTGGCCAGCAATGTTACTATATACAACCCAGTTCGTATTACACCCAGCAAGAGTTCCAACAGGTCCGGTGCTACTTCTCTTAAGGGGGAGGTAGTCGCTTTTTCTGGACCCCCTTCTCCCTCATGTATAGCATAGTAGCTTTGAGATTTAAAGACGTTCGGCCCATTAGCTTGACGATTTTAAGAATTTCCACCCTATTTATTTGTCAATATTAAGACTTTTCGTATCATTTAGCGATCAATCTTTTCCTGGCGAGCGATAGCGAGCTTATAATTTTGTTTGCGTATTGGGAGGTAGTGGGTCGGGTTTTTTTTATCCTCGTCATGATAAACAGACTTCAGGTAAGGTTAGTTTAGGTTACGTTTATAAATAAACTGTCGGTGCTGCCAGGTGAACGTAAGGTGAGAATTAGGTTGCAGTAAACCAACTCGCCGGGTGGACAAACAGATGAAGGCAATATAGCCGAAACAAACTGCTTTACACACGTAAGGCCACACACGAACACTTACACAATTTTCGCCCCTAACACAATCTGATATAAGGACTGAAATACAATGCTGCCAAAGGGTAAGAACCATAGAAATCTCGCCCTTTCTTCGTGTGATCACAAGGGCTATAGTTCTATGACAATTTTCCTGGGCTGGAAAAGAACTGCCAAAGAAATGCCAACCTTATTTCAACCGAACACAAAGTGTTATATCCTTGAAGTTACGAAAGATATTTTGTTATTCCATAACAATGGAAAATGCGTACACAAATCTAGCAAACATGCTGTGACGTACCTTTCAAAAGGATCTAAATACAATAAAACTCTTCTTATTGCGTCAACATCAGAACAAAATAATCAAATCCCTTTGCCTTTAAGTCACTATGTCGTATGACCCAATATCCCATTTAAACCCGACACAGAAAACTTAAGCAACCTTGGCCCGTACGACCCCATAGAATAAGATTAAGAATCCTTTACTATCCGAAGGGTGCCTAAGGGTGCCATAA
>CM064492.1:18852804-18882804 GCA_032716605.1 Paralithodes platypus | reverse complement strand
ATCTTTCTCGACTAGGAGTTTCGACCTTGGCCAGCTCACTGGACAAGATTGTTGCGGGGTTTCGTTAAAAAAACCTGGGTGTGTAAGTAAAATACTGTCTCCATATGGAGCAGGTACTTCATGTGACAAACCAGTGAGTAAAATAGAAATAATCAGTCAAGATAGTGCGAATATAGTGATGTGTAATAGTAGTATCGATAACACTACACATGTAACTGATAGTAAAGATGAGAATACTGATAGAGTAGAATTTCCGTCTAGAGCTAGTAGTTCAACAGGAAATAATAAGTTAGCTAAAAACAATAGAAAATTAGTTGCAAATAAAAGTAATAGGTTGAGGGTATATTATACAAATTGTAGGAGTTTATGTAACAAAAAAAAAAGGTAAGTCTGTGTCCCGAGAAGGTAAGTCTGTGTCGATTGTGGGTGATTCCATGGTAAGACATTTAGTTAGGGCTACCCGCACTAAACTTAGGAAGGTTGTGTGTCTGCCTGGCCATGGAGTTGGGAGGGTTTTAGAGAAGATGGACCACATCTTGGAAGATAGTGGAGATAACCCCATTATCTGTCTCAGTGCCGGGAGTAACGATGTTGGTAAGGGTAGAAGTGAGGAACTGCTGCAGCAGTATCGGGATGTGTTAGATAAAGTTAGGATGAAGGGAGGGATCCCTGTAGTACATTGTATCCTACCCAGAAGAGGAGTTCCCAAGGAATGGACATCCAGGGCGATTGGTGTCAATTGCCGTTTGGAGAAATATTGCAAAGAAAAAGCAATACCATTCATTGATAACTGGGATAGTTTCTATGGGAGAGATGGGATGTACGCAAGGGATGGGGTTCATCTTTCACGGTTAGGGGTTTCTACATTAGCTAGTTCTTTAGATAGGGTGGTTGTGGGGTTTTGAACAGAAATATTGAGAGTGTAAATGAGAGGTTAAATGGAACAATTTTAGCGTCAGGCGAAAGCGATAAGGATATTCAGTCTCATGCTAAAAATGATGACTATAATGCAAATGATAGTAGTGATGGTGCAACGGAAGATGGAAATGTCGTTAGAAACAAAGGTAAATTAGGTATAAAGAAAAGAAGTAAATTGAGAGTATATTACACAAACTGTAGGAGTCTATGTAACAAAATGAACGAACTTAGAGCCCTTGTCAGCAAAGAAAATATAGACATAATAGCGCTAACTGAAACGTGGATTAATACAGAAACCAGGCATTTTTTTAGCAGAATTTGATATACCAGGATATAGTTTGTTTAAATATGACCGAACAAGTAAGAGGGGTGGCGGTATAGCAGTGTTTGTCAGGAGTACATTAAAAAGCTGTATTAAATCAGGTATTAGACTAAATAACGATAATGAAAGTGTTTGGGTAGAGGTTAACGAAGGTAGTGAGACCATAGTTATTGGAGTTATGTATAGACCGCCAAATATGAGTAGAAATGACGGAATGTCATTATGGGAGGAAATTAAAATGGCATCAAGGTTTAGCAATGTGTGCATTATGGGAGATTTTAATTTTCCGAATATAGATTGGCAGCATCAAATAGGAGACTCTGATTCTGAGGAGTTTATAGAGGTAGTACAAGATATTTTTTTATTTCAATTCATAGATACGCCGACTAGAGGTAATAATATTCTCGATTTAGTTTTCAGTAACAATGAACATATGGTAAATAATGTAGAGATAGGGGACCACCTAGGAAATAGTGACCACAATTCTGTGTATTTTAATATACAATGGAAAGGTAATACCAGAGAGAATACAACATTAATACCTGACTTTAGAAAAGCCAATTATGGTGGGTTAAGAAGAGCCCTATTAGCTGACCCTATGGTCAAAAAATTAAGTCGATCCAGGTGTCCAAATGAGTGTACCCCTTCTCAGGCACCTGTCATCTTAAGTCAGGAAGAGACGTCAACCTTGGTAGATACATACGATAATTTTATCAAGTCAGTATTCAATGCACAAAATAAATACATCCCCAAAAGAAAATTTAGATCAACACAGAACCAACCCAAATGGATGAATAATAGACTATTAGATCTTCTAGGACAAAAGAGAGGAATATATAGAAAAATTAGAAAAGGCGAAATTCACCTACTTGCTTACTATCAGAATCTATCTAGACAGGTAAAAAAGGATATTAGGAAAGAAAAAAGAAATTATGAAATTAAGGTTGCCAATGACTCAAAAAATAATCCTAAAGCTTTTTACCAACTATATAAATCCAAGGTTAGAGATGTAATTGGTCCCCTTAAAACTTCGATAGGAGAAATGACAGCAAATGATTTAGAAATGTGCAGTACATTAAATAGTCAATTTCTTTCCGTTTTCACTAATGAAAATTTGGCACAGTTTCCAGAAGTCCGTAACGTATATAGCGATAGTATAGAAAATAGGTTAAGTACGGTTACTATAAGTAGAAATGAGGTGCTTAAGGAAATTGACAGACTGAAACCTCATAAATCGACCGGTCCTGATGAGGTATATGCTAGAGTATTAAAAGAATGTAGGGATGAGTTAAGTTACCCATTAACATTTTTATTTAACAAGTCATTGGAGACAGGTATAGTTCCAGAAGCTTGGAAGCTTGCAAACGTAGTTCCGATCTTCAAAAAAGGTGACAAATCAATAGCATCCAATTACCGTCCCATTAGTCTTACATCAATCATAGGAAAGCTACTAGAGTCAATTATTGCTAGTAAAATTAGAAACCACTTAGATACATTTAATTTAATAAATTCTTCTCAGCATGGATTCACTCAGGGACGTTCTTGCCTTACTAATTTGCTTAGTTTTTTCTCAGAGGTATATGAAGCAGCAGATAATGACAAGTCATATGATATAATATATTTAGATTTCAGTAAAGCTTTCGACAGAGTCCCCCATGAGAGATTGATGAGAAAGGTTGAGGCGCATGGAATAGGTGGGGCGTTGTTGGGATGGATTAGGTCATGGCTAATTGGTAGGAAGCAGAGAGTCAGCATAAATGGTACGAAGTCAGAATGGGGAGCAGTCAAAAGTGGTGTCCCCCAGGGATCTGTATTAGGTCCTCTGTTGTTTGTTATATACATAAATGACCTTGATTTAGGTATAACTAGTAGGATAAGTAAATTTGCAGACGATACCAAAATGGGGAGAACAATTGATTCAGATAGAGATATAGAGTGCTTCCAAAGGGATCTAGATACCTTACACGAATGGTCAGTAAATTGGCAGATGAAGTTTAACATTGACAAATGCAAGGTATTAAAGATAGGGAAGATGCATACAAATGTTAAATATAAACTAGCTAATGTGGAATTAGAAAAATCGAATTGTGAGAAAGATCTAGGTGTGTTTGTTAGCAATGATTTGAAGCCTAGACAACAGTGTATAAGCGTTCGAAAGAAGGCAAACAGGATTCTCGGGTTCATCTCGAGGAGTGTGAGTAACAGAACTGCTGATGTTATCTTAAAACTTTACTTGTCATTAGTGAGACCCCATATGGATTATGCTGTTCAATTTTGGTGTCCTTATTACAGAATGGACATAGATTCATTGGAGAGAGTACAACGTAGAATGACAAAAATGATCCATAATATTAGAAATCTTCCGTATAAAGAAAGGTTGAAGAAATTAGGCTTACATTCGTTAGAGAGACGCAGAGTTAGAGGGGATATGATAGAGGTGTTCAAGTGGGTTAGTGGGATTAACAAAGGGGACATGACAAATGTACTAAAGCTCAGTGATAGCGAAAGAACTCGTACCAATGGTTTCAAATTAGATAAATTTCGTTTCAGAAAAGATATAGGCAAATATTGGTTTGGTAACAGAGTTGTAGATGGGTGGAATGGACTACCAAGTGCTATAGTGGGATTAAAAACGATAGGGAGCTTTAAGATAAAATTGGATAAGCATATGGACGAGAAGGGTTGGGTGTGAAGGGGGATCAGCAGGGTTGGGCCAATCAGCGCTCTGCAGACCCCCGTAATCCTGCGTTAATCTCTAACCGTTTTGGTAAGATGATCCTCAGGGTATTAGAGTGTTGAGCCTATAATTGGGCTTTGTAATTGGGGTTGTGTGGGATAGGGATCTGCCTTGCTTAGGCCAATCGGCTTTCTGCAGACTCCCATTTTCTTATGTTCTTATGTTCTTATGTAAAATGAACGAACTTAGAGCACTCGTTAGCACAGAAAATATAGACATAATAGCGCTAACTGAAACGTGGATTAATACAGAATCTAGGCATTTTTTTAGCAGAATTTGATATTCCAGGATATAGTTTGTTTAAATATGACCGAACAAATAGCAGTGTTTGTCAGGAGTACATTAAAAAGCTGTATTAAATCAGGTATTAGACTAAATAATGATAATGAAAGTGTTTGGGTAGAGGTTAACGAAGGTAGTGAGACCATAGTTATTGGAGTTATATATAGACCGCCTAATATGAGTAGAAATGGCGGAACATCGTTATGGGAGGAAATTAAAATAGCATCGAGGTTTAGCAATGTGTGCATTATGGGGGATTTTAATTTTCCGAACATTGATTGGCAGCACCAAATAGGCGACTCCGATTCAGTAGAGTTTATTGAGGTAGTACAAGATAGTTTTTTATTTCAATTCATAGATACGCCGACTAGAGGTATTAATATTCTTGATTTAGTTTTCAGTAACAATGAACATATGATAAATGATGTAGAGATTGGTGACCACCAGGAAATAGCGATCATAAATCTATTTATTTTAAATACAATGGACAGGGAATGCTAAAGAGAATACGACACTTATCCCAGATTTCAGAAAAGCCGATTATGGTGGGCTAAGAAGAGACTTAAGGGTGGACCCTATTGTTAAGCAATTAAGTCAGGATATGCCAGAGTTAAACTTGCCACCTACATATAACCAGTTTATTGCTTCACTCCACAATGCTCAAAATAAATATATCCCTAAAAGAAAATTTAGATCGCCGCAGAACCAACCAAAATGGATGACTAATAAGCTAATAGATCTTATAGGAAAAAAGAAAGGAATATATAGAAAAATAAAGAAAGGCGAAAATCATCTACATATATACTATCAGACTCTATCAAGACAGGTCAAAAAGGAAATCAGGAATGCAAAAAGAAATTATGAAATAAGGATAGCCAGTGACTCAAAAAATAACCCTAAAGCTTTTTACCAACTATATAAATCTAAAGTTAGAGATGTAATAGGCCCCCTAAAAACTTCAATAGGAGAAATAACAGAAAATGATTTAGAAATGTGCAGTACATTAAATAGTCAGGTTCTTTCCGTTTTCACTAATGCAAATTTGGCACAGATTCCAGAAGTCAATATGGTATATAGTGATAGTATAGAAAATATGTTAAGTACAGTTAGTATAAGTAGAAATGATGTGGTTAAGGAAATTGACAGACTGAAACCTCAAAAATCGCCTGGTCCTGACGAGGTATATGCTAGAGTATTAAAAGAATGCAGAGATGAGTTAAGTAGCCCATTAGCATTTTTATTTAACAAGTCATTAGAAACAGGTTTAGTTCCAGAAGATTGGAAGCTTGCAAATGTAGTTCCGATCTTCAAAAAAGGTGATAAATCGATAGCATCCAATTACCGTCCCATTAGTCTCACATCAATCATAGGAAAGTTGCTAGAGTCTATTATTGCTAGGAAAATTAGAAGCCACTTAGACAAATTTAACTTAATAAATTCTTCTCAGCATGGATTCACTCAGGGACGTTCTTGCCTTACTAATTTGCTTAGCTTTTTCTCAGAGGTATATGAAGCAGTAGATAGTGACAAGTCATATGATATTATTTATTTAGATTTCAGTAAAGCTTTCGACAGAGTCCCTCATGAGAGATTGATGAGAAAGGTTGAGGCACATGGAATAGGAGGATCGTTGTTGGGATGGATTAGGTCATGGCTAATTGGTAGGAATCAGAGAGTCAGCATAAATGGTACCAAGTCAGAGTGGGGAACAGTCAAAAGTGGTGTCCCCCAGGGATCGGTATTAGGTCCCCTGTTGTTTCTTATATACATAAATGACCTAGATTTAGGTATAACTAGTAGGATAATTAAATTCGCAGACGATACTAAAATGGGGAGATCAATTGATTCAGATAGCGATATAGAGTGCCTCCAAAGGGATCTAGATATCTTACATGAATGGTCAGTAAAGTGGCAGATGAAGTTTAACATTGACAAATGCAAGGTATTAAAGATAGGGAAGATGCATACAAATGTTAAATATAAACTAGCTAATTTAGAATTAGAAAATTCAGACTGTGAGAAAGATCTAGGTGTGTTTGTTAGCAATGATTTGAAGCCTAGAAAACAGTGTATAAGCGTTCGTAATAAGGCAAACAGGATTCTCGGGTTCATCTCGAGGAGTGTGAGTAACAGAACTGCTGATGTTATCTTAAAACTTTACTTGTCATTAGTGAGACCCCATATGGATTATGCTGTCCAATTTTGGTGTCCTTATTACAGAATGGACATAGATTCATTGGAGAGAGTACAGCGTAGAATGACAAAAATGATCCATAATATTAGAAATCTTTCGTATGAAGAAAGGTTGAAGAAATTAGGTTTACATTCGTTAGAGAGACGCAGAGTTAGAGGGGATATGATAGAGGTGTTCAAGTGGGTTAGTGGGATTAACAAAGGGGACATGACAAATGTACTAAAGCTCAGTGATAGCGAAAGAACTCGTACCAATGGTTTCAAATTAGATAAATTTCGTTTCAGAAAAGATATAGGCAAATATTTGTTTGGTAACAGAGTTGTAGATGGGTGGAATGGACTACCAAGTGCTATAGTGGGGTCTAAAACGGTAGGGAGCTTTAAGATAAAATTGGATAAGCATATGGACGAGAAGGGTTGGGTGTGAAGGGGGATCAGCAGGGTTGGGCCAATTAGCACTCTGCATACCCCCATAATCCTGCGTTAATCTCTAACCGTTTTGGTAAGATGATCCTCAGGGTAGTAGAGTGTTGAGCCTATAATTGGGCTTTGTAATTGAACTGGGGTTGTGTGGGACAGGGATCTGCCTTGCTTAGGCCAATCGGCTTTCTGCAGACTCCCATTTTCTTATGTTCTTATGTTCTTATATGATAGATTTCTAATATTATGAATCATTTTTGTCAGTCATCGCTGTACTCTCTCCAACGAATCTATGTCCATTCTGTAATAAGGACACCAAAATTGGACAGCATTATCCATGTGAGGTCTCACTAATGACAAGTAAAGTTTCAAGATAACATCGGCAGTTCTGTTACTCACACTCCTTGAGATGAACCCTAGAATCCTGGTTGCCTTGTTACGAACGCTTATACACTGTTTTCTAGGTTTCAAATCGTTGCTAACAAACACACCCAAATCTTTCTCGCAGTCTGAGTTTTCTAATTCAGCATTAGCTAGTTTATATTTTGCATTAGTATTCGTCTTCCCTATCTTTAATACCTTGCATTTGTCAATGTTAAAATTCATCTGCCAATTTGCTGACCATTCGTGTAAGGTATCTTTTTTTTTTTTTTTTTTTTTCTATGTGATTGAGGGAGGCAAAAGGCATAACTGCCTATAGCGAGTGCCTCCCCCATAGTTGAAAGAGTGACAGGGCCAAAATCAAGGGACGTTCGAGCCAAAATGCCTGGACACACGGAGTTTGAAGCAATTTAAGTCATAGGAAGAGGGAAAGACTGATTCTGGGAGAGAGTTCCAGAGCTCAGATGTTGAGTAGAAGAAAGTTTGAGAGTAACGTTTCACTCTTGGTTGGAGAGTTGCACAGAGTAGGGGTGGGATTGAGTTGCAAGACGGGTACCACATGCCCTACGTAAAGGAGGTGGTATGCACTGGGATAGCTCTGAGGAACACTGATTATTATAGTAGCGATAGAATAGCGAGAGAGATGCAACATTGCGGCGGAGAGAGAGAGATTGCAGAGAGTTGGTGAGTGGACGGGAGTTAATGATACGAAAGGCCTTCCTTTCAACTTTGTCTAGGAGAGCGGTGTGAGAGGAACCTCCCCACACATGTGAACAATACTCAATACAAGGGCGCACTATGCCCCTGTACAGAGCAAGAAGCTGTGCAGGGGAAAAGAACCCCCTAAGGCGGTTGAGCACACCCAGCTTCTGGGAGGCTGCCTTAGCAAGACTGGTAATATGGTCCTTCCAAATGAGAGCAGAAGAAAAGAGACACCAAGAATATTGAGAGAAGATGAAGGGTTGATTTTTGTATTGTTGAAGAATAAGGGATAGTCCGCTGGGAGATCCTGACGGTAGATAGATGGAGAAATTGGGTTTTGGAAGCATTAAAGTTAACAAGGTTTTCTCTGCCCCAATTGGAAATAGTATTTAGATCAGAATTTAAGAGTTCTATGGCTTCATTACGTTTGTCGTTGAGGGATTGCTGGCTGGGGCGTTCTGAAAAACTAATGGAGTAGTGTAAGGTTGAGTCGTCTGCGTATGAATGGATGGGAATTAAGGTACAGTTAAGGAGATCATTTATAAAAATTAGAAAGAGAATAGGAGATAGGACAGAGCCCTGAGGAACACCGGTTTATAGGGTGAGGAAGTGAACAATGGCCGTCCACAACCGCAGCTATGGAACGGCCGGAAAGGAAATTAGAGACAAAGGCACAGATGGAGGGATAGAAACCGAAGGAGGGTAGTTTAGAAATTAAAGATTTATGCCAGACTCTATCGAAGGCTTTCGATATGTCTAGTGCAATAGAAAAAGTCTCACCGAAGTCCCGAAAGGAGGATGACCAAGAGTTAGTAAGATATGAAAGAAGATCACCAGTAGAGCGACCCTTAAGGAAGCCATACTGGCGATCTGAGAGCAGATTATGAGAAGAGAAATGCTTAAGAAATTTGGAAGCAAGAATAGTTTCAAAAACTTTAGAAAGACAAGATATAAGAGCAATTGGACGATAGTTGGAGGGTTAAGAGCGGTCACCCTTCTTTGGGACAGGTTGAATGTGAGCAAACTTCCAGCATGAAGGGAAGACGTTAGAGGATAGACAGAGACGAAAGAGTTTGCCTAGGCAGGGAGTCAGCACGGAAGCACAGTTTTTGAGAACAACAGGAGGAACACCGTCCGGACCGTACGCCTTATTAGTGTTAAGCCCAGAGAGGGTAGAAAGTACATCTTTAGAAGAGATTAGGATATTAAAGATATTAAAGATATCTAGATCCCTTTGGAGGCACTCTATGTCGCTATCTGAATCTATTGGTCTCCCTATTTTGGTATTGTCTGCGAATTTACTTATCCTACTAGTTATACCTAAATCAAGGTCATTTATGTATATAATAAATAACAGAGGACCTAATACAGATCCCTGGGGGACACCACTCTTGACTGATCCCCACTCTGACTTAGTACCATTTATGCTGACTCATTGCTTCCTACCAATTAGCCATGACCTAATCCATCCCAACAACGACCCACCTATTCCATGCACCTCAACTTTTCTCATCAATCTCTCATGAGGGACTCTGTCGAAAGCTTTGCTGAAATCTAAATATATTATATCATATGACTTGTCATTATCTACTGCTTCATACACCTCTGAGAAAAAACTAAGCAAATTAGTAAGGCAAGAACGTCCCTGAGTGAATCCATGCTGAGAAGAATTTATTAAATTAAATGTTTCTAAGTGGTTTCTAATTTTACTAGCAATAATTGACTCTAGTAGCTTTCCTATGATTGATGTGAGACTAATGGGACGATAATTGGATGCTATTGATTTATCACCTTTTTTGAAGATCGGAACTACATTTGCAATCTTCCAAGCTTCTGGAACTAAACCGGTTTCTAATGACTTGTTAAATAGAAATGTTAATGGGTAACTTAACTCATCTCTGCATTCTTTTAATACTCTAGCATATACCTCATCCGGACCAGGCGATTTCTGAGGTTTCAGTCTGTCAATTTCCTTAAGCACATAATTTCTACTTATAGTAACCGTACTTAAGCTATTTTCTATACTATCGCTATATACCTTACGGACTTCTGGAAACTGTGCCAAATTTTCATTTGTGAAAACGGAAAGAAATTGATTATTACCAGGTGTGGGCCAATCGGCGCTCAGCAGACCCCCGTAATCTTGTGTTAATCCCTGACCATTTTGGTGGGGGCAGTACTCAAGGTATTAGTGAGTTGGGCCTATAATTGGGCCTTGTAATTGGGGTTGGGTGTGACAGGGATCTGCCTTGTATGGGCCGATCGGCTTTTTGCAGACTCCCATTTTCTTATGTTCTTATGTTCTTATTTAATGTACTGCACATTTCTAAATCATTTTCTGTAATTTCTCCTATCGATGTTTTAAGCGGACCAATTACATCTCTAACCTTGGATTTATATAGTTGGTAAAAAGCTTTAGGATTATTTTTTTGAGTCATTTGCAACCTTGATTTCATAATTTCTTTTCTCTTTCCTAATATCCTTTTTGACCTGTCTTGATAAATTGTGATAGTAAGCAAGTAGGTGAATTTCGCCTTTCTTAATTTTTCTATATATTCCTATCTTTTTTCCGAGAAGGTCTAATAGTCTATTATTCATCCATTTGGGTTGGTTCTGTGCTGATCTAAATTTTCTATTGTGGATATATTTATTTTGCACATTGCATACTGACTTGATAAAGTTATCGTATGTATCTAACAAATTTGATGTCTCTTCCTGACTTAAGCTAGGGGTAAGGGATAAGGGGTATGGGGTACATGCATTTGGACACCTGGATAGGGTGACTATAGGGTCCGCTAATAGGGCTCTTCTTAACCCACCATAATTGGCTTTTCTAAAGTCAGGTATTAATGTCGTATTCTCTCTGGAATTACCTCTCCATTGTATATTAAAATACACAGAATTGTGATCACTATTTCCTAGGTGGTCCCCGATTTCTACATTATTTATCATATGTTTATTGTTACTGAAAACTAAATCGAGAATATTATTACCTCTAGTCGGCGTATCTATGAATTGAAATAAAAAACTATCTTGTAAAATAAAAAACTATCTTGTAGGTGTTGATTAATTTCTTGGCGAGCGATAGTGAGCCTGTAATGTAGGAGGCCAAGACATTGTTCAATTGAAAAATGTACAAATTTATCTAAAAGGGGGATTTTGGGGATGTAATGTTAATTAAGCATGATGGAGTTTTAGGGAGGAAGGTAAAAATATAATAAATCCATCTATCTATCTACAGTATATGCTCAGGCCCAATCCCCACTTTTCCTTTATTTGTTTTTAATATATATATATATATATATATGGAGGTAAAATCACAAATACGTGTGATCAAATTATGTAGTAAAACTCGCTAGGAAAATTGAAACAATGGAACACCAAGCTTTCGTCTATTCTCTCAAGACATCTTCAGGGTAATACAAGAAAACAGGGGGAGAGTGAGGCTTAAATACCCGTCCTAAATCATCTGTGAGTTGCTAACTATCATATAAATACAAAAAGTTTTGCCAGTCTACTGCCTGTTGCCATATTTTTAGGAACATACTTATTTTATATACAAAATATATGTACATATATACATTGAAATATGCCTAACAATACAATCTAATCATATATACAATTTGATACACATCAATGAACTTGCAGATCCCTTACAAACTGTTATCGTAACTTATGTAAATATGAAGAAATACATATACCTGTAGAAATACATATAATTACATATACATACACATATACATGCATACTGTATAGTGTATACACACATACATTACATACATACAAATAAAAAATACATATATAAGAACAAAAGAAAAATGAGAGTCTGCAGAAAGCCGATTGGTCACACAAGGCAGATCCTTCCCACACCCAACCCTAATTATAAGGCCGAATTATAGGCCCAACTCACTAATACTATGGACCCTAATATTATGAGAACATAATAAGAAGAGAGTCAGGTTATATAGTAGATATATGTTCCATCCATCCATCCACTCAGGCCCAATCCCCACTTTTCAAAAAAACAAAAAAAAACAATTTTTTTTTGGGGGTGACCGACTCAAGACAGAGCCAGAATAGGGACAACACAACAGAAAACAATGAACACACAAACAACAAAATACAAATTCACACAAATGTTGGATGGAACATATGGTGAAAGCCAGCTATAGTCGGTTTTAATTCAACTGATGGTAAATTGATCCCTCAGCAGTTAATGTCTCGATACTTAATGGACAAAATATGAAATTACGATGTCTCTTTATCATATTGTGACCCAAGATTATATAATTAGCACCATAGCCCACTACAAAATCATCAAAATAACTGAAAAATCTTGATGGGAACTATGCTATTTATCGTCAGTTGAAAAGAAACAGAGTATACTGTAGTTACCCTGAGAGCAAATGAAGTTTAGAAAATAAGTAAATATTAAGCGGGATTTTCAGGACCTCCTTCTCTCTCATGTTTAACCTCATTAGTTTTTTGAGATTTCAAGACATTCGCCCCATTAGTTTGGCGTTTTTAAGACCCTACGTGCCATTTATGCATTTGATTTTCTTCCTGGCGAACGATAGCGACCCTGCAATTTAGGATGGTCACTTTTCTACCGGAAAGTGCACCCATTTACTTCAAAGGGGGTCTTGGGAGTATTTTCTAAGCTAGATGGAGGACTCACACACACACAAAGACAAAGACAAAGACACTCACACATACACACACACACACACACACGCCTTTTTCCTTTCTCTCTCCTGAAAGTCAAGGATTAACTCATTCCATCCTCTCTCCTCGTTACACCAATGCCTCTTTTTTCCATTAGCAATTTCATTTATTATGTTCCTTCCAACAACCAACTATACTCCTAAAATCGATTTATGAAATTTACAAACACATGTGGCAGTCCGTGGATTCGAACCCAGGATGCTCACACCGAATATCAACACCTTATGCATCGCACCACGAAGACAGTTAAAGAATGGTGGACACTGCCTACGATTTATTATGCAACTTCGAATCCTGCATATCAATCTAAGCATGTACACACATCCCAACTGCAACTCACGTAGGCTATGCATATGTGAATGGAAAGAGCAATTAATGGTCACCTAGATTAAATGTCCTAGCTTGACATTTTCACCAAAAGAAAACAATGTTTCATATCTTACCTTCTTAGCAATCGAGTACTCTGATAAAGCTAATTGCAACACTCTGTCTAACACTGATGCGGAATTTATTCGAAACTTAACGTAATAGGGTTTCATTACGCTTCATACAATACAGTTCTACATATCAAACTGGCTATGTGTGATATGCGCAAGTCCAGCGCCCTACACATTATGAATCGAGATACATTGCAGGAATTCGAATGGATAGCTGGATTTAGATGGAACTTGGTCAGTACCTGTATTTCATACCCAACACCCAATGACCCGTTCACCCCCCATAAATTTATGCTTTTAAAAATTACCATTAAAATTTTGCATTTAAGTTTCACAATATTCAATATGGTATCATCACTAATAATATGAGTGAGGGATGGTCCTATCCAGAGTGAGGTTTGGTATCCTCTACCCAACCTTAGCTGTTTCTGTCTGTCTCTTTTACTGTCCTACTTTTCCTTCTCGGGGCAGAGGCCTAGGAATCCTCCTCCCCTTGTATAATTCTCCTACTCTACGAGACAGAGAAACGGGCGAGGAAACACGAAAGTGGTCCCAGACCATGAGAAATAGGAACATTTTAGTGTTGTTTCTGTTCGGGCTCTGTCTCGTGTCGGCCACCCCCAGCAATGGGGTATGTGCCTGAGTATATACCTACATACATACATACATACATACATCATCACTAAGATAATTAACTGCTACACAGACAGTTTGATATACAGTTGTGTTGTTATAGCTATATTAAATTATCCTTATGATAATTACATCTTATTTTATATTTATATACATAAATATCACAGTACAATATAGCTCAGTTTAAAAAGAGCCCTCAGCAATCAACACTTAACCCTTTGTGCTACCATAGATTACCTTTAAACGGCAAACAATCTGCTAACCATAGCTAGCATAAAACTGAAAAGACGTCGCAGGCACAGAAGGGGTTAATTCTTTCTATCATCATTCTTTCCTTTCTCTTTCGTCCTCATTATCGCTTCCTTTCCTCTTCCTCTTCCTCCTAATCCACCGATTTCCTTCCTCCCCCACCACACCCAAACCCCCTCCTACTCTACACCCACTACCACTTCCCTTCCACCCCACCCAAACCCTCTCCTACTCCTCCACATTCATAAGAACATAAGAACATAAGAAAATGGGAGTCTGCAGAAAGCCAATTGGCCTAAGCAAGGCAGATCCCTGTCCCACACAACTCCAATTCAATTACAAAGCCCAATTATAGGCTCAACACTCTAATACCCTGAGGATCATCTTACCAAAACGGTCAGAGATTAACGCAGGATTATGGGGGTCTGCAGAGCGCTGATTGGCCCAACCCGGCTGTTCCCTCTTCACAACCAACCATTCTCGTCCATATGCTTATCCAATATTATCTTAAAGCTCCCAACAGTGTTAGATCCCACTATAGCACTTGGTAGTCCATTCCACCCATCTACAACTCTGTTACCAAACAAATATTTGCCTATATCTTTTCTGAAACGAAATTTATCTAATTTGAAACCATTGGTACGAGTTCTTTCGCTATCACTGAGCTTTAGTACATTTGTCATGTCCCCTTTGTTAATCCCACTAACCCGCTTGAACACCTCTATCATATCCCCTCTAACTCTGCGTCTCTCTAACGAATGTAAACCTAATTTCTTCAACCTTTCTTCATACGAAAGATTTCTAATATTATGGATCATTTTTGTCATTCTACGCTGTACTCTCTCCAATGAATCTATGTCCATTCTGTAATAAGGACACCAAAATTGGACAGCATAATCCATATGGGGTCTCACTAATGACAAGTAAAGTTTTAAGATAACATCAGCAGTTCTGTTACTCACACTCCTAGAGATGAACCCGAGAATCCTGTTTGCCTTATTACGAACGCTTATACACTGTTTTCTAGGCTTCAAATCATTGTTAACAAACACACCTAGATCTTTTTCGCAGTCTGAATTTTCTAATTCTAAATTAGCTAGTTTATATTTAACATTTGTTTGCATCTTCCCTATCTTTAATACCTTGCATTTGTCAATGTTAAACTTCATCTGCCAATTTACTGACCATTCATGTAAGGTATCTAGATCCCTTTGGAGGCACTCTATATCGCTATCTGAATCAATTGATCTCCCCATTTTAGTATCGTCTGCGAATTTACTTATCCTACTAGTTATACCTAAATCTATCTATCTATCTATTGCCTGATGCCGTGATCCCCGAAGGGGTGGCCACGAACGAACCGCCCCCATGCACCTCTGTCCCCAGTCAGTCGACGCCCCTCCCCCCAACCAGCACCACCTTCGTTCATGTACTTCCTCACTCCATCCTTCCACCTCATATTCGGTCTACCTCTCCCCCTCTGTCCCTCCACCTCGCTCTCATACACCCTCTTAGTCATTCTCTCGCTTTCCATACGTTCCATATGGCCGAACCATCTCAAGTTGTTCCTTTTCACACTTCCAGCACATCTACCTCCACACCACACCTCCTTCTTACTTCCTCATTAGTCTGTCTATCCCTCCATGTAACTCCGCACGCTCCTTAAGTAATTCATTTCCACTGCTCTCACTCTTGGTCTGAGTCTCTCAACCAACGTCCATGCTTCGCTTCCGTAAGTCAGTGTCGGGATTACCACACTGTCATGCAAGGACTTCTTCACTTCCATACTGACCACCCTATTTCTTGTTACTGCTTTTAGCGTTCCTACAACCCTCTTCCCCTGTTGTACCCTCTCCCGCACCTCTTCATCCATAGTCCCATCTTTACTCAACACACTGCCCAGATACTTAAAAGAGTTGACGATCTCCATAGCCTGACCGTTCAGCTTCACCTCACACTCTGTGACTTCACCCCTTTCGAAGACCATAACCTTGCTCTTCCCCGTATTTACCTTCAAATTCCGTTTTTCGCACACTGTTCCAAACTCATTTACCAGACCCTGCAACTCCCATTCATTATCACTCATCAGAACTGTATCATCCGCAAACAGCAGTATAGGTAGCTTCCACTCAATTTCCTCCCTTTTCAGCGATACACCAACATCCACTGCTCTTGATAGTATTTCTTTCATAACTCCATCCATATATACAGTAAACAACCACGGGGACATCACACACCCCTGTTTCAAACCAACATTCAGGTCAAAGAACTCGCTCTGCTCACTCTCCACACGTACTGCCGCCTTTGCACCCTCATACATGCTCTTCACTGCTTTCAGCAACTTGCCCTCTACTCCGTATATTCTAAGTACTTTCCACAAACCTTCTCTATCCACTCTGTCATAGGCCTTCTCCAAGTCCATAAAGGCAACATACACCTTTTGTTTCTTCTCCAGATACTTCTCCACAACACAATTCAGGGTAAAAATCTGATCTACACATCCTCTTCCCTTCCTAAAACCTCCCTGCTCGTCGCCTATCCATTTTCTCCGTTCTCACTCTCACTCTCTCATCACTACCCTACTGTATACCTTCCCTACTACGCTTAGAAGACATATTCCTCGTGGTTACCACACACTCCTCTTTCCCCTTTGCCCTTATATAGGGGGACTATTATGCCAGTCTTCCAGTCACCGGGTGCACTCCCCTTCTCCCATGCTAGTTTGCACATTTTCCATACCCATTCTATCACTATCTCACCACCATACCTCAACATTTCCCCACACACTCCATCTGTTCCTGGTGCTTTCCCCAACTTCACTCTTTTCATGGCTTCCCACACTTCTGACCTCCTGATCCCCACCTCCTCCTCCACTACTTCTCTTCTTCTCCCTCCCATACCATATCCAGCTATGTTTGCTGGCTCTTCATTCCTTTCATTTAGCAACTCACTGAAATACTCCCTCCATCTTTCGACTCTCTCTTGCTTCTCGGCTAGCATTCTCCCATTCTTATCTTTCACACCCTTACTGTTTCCCTTGCTACCTTCCCTAACTTTCTTGACTTCTTTCCAGAACAGTTTCTTACTCTCCCTCCATTTTACACTCAGATTCCTTCCAAATTCCTCATCTACTCTTCTCTTACTTTCCTTCACTACTCTCTTCACCACCCTCTTACTCTCCACGTATCTCGCTCGTTTCTGTCTCTCGGAATCTTCATTCCCTCTGCTACCCAACCACTCTCTATATGCTTTCTTCTTTTCTTCCTAAAATCTAGGTCATTTATGTATATAAGAAACAACAGGGGACCTAATACCGATCCCTGGGGGACACTACTATTGACTGCTCCCCACTCTGACTTGGTACCATTTATGCTGACTCTCTGTTTCCTACCAATTAGCCATGACCTAATCCATCCCAACAACGATCCTCCTATGCCATGTGCCTCAACCTTTCTCATCAATCTCTCATGAGAGACTCTGTCGAAAGCTTTACTGAAATCTAAATAAATAATATCATATGACTTGTCACTATCTACTGCTTCATATACCTCTGAGAAAAAGCTAAGCAAATTAGTAAGGCAAGAACGTCCCCGAGTGAATCCATGCTGAGAAGAATTTATTAAGTTAAATTTTTCTAAGTGGCTTCTAATTTTCCTAGCAATAATAGTCTCTAGCAACTTTCCTATGATTGATGTGAGACTAATGGGACGGTAATTGGATGCTATCGATTTATCACCTTTTTTGAATATCGGAACTACATTTGCAAGCTTCCAAGCTTCTGGAACTAAACCTGTTTCTAATGACTTGTTAAATAAAAATGCTAATGGGCTACTTAACTCATCTCTGCATTCTTTTAATACTCTAGCATATACCTCGTCAGGACCAGGCGATTTTTGAGGTTTCAGTCTGTCAATTTCCTTAAGCACATCATTTCTACTTATACTAACTGTACTTAACATATTTTCTATACTATCACTATATACCATATTGACTTCTGGAATCTGTGCCAAATTTTCATTAGTGAAAACGGAAAGAAACTGACTATTTAATGTACTGCACATTTCTAAATCATTTTCTGTTATTTCTCCTATTGAAGTTTTTAGGGGGCCTATTACATCTCTAACTTTAGATTTATATAGTTGGTAAAAAGCTTTAGGGTTATTTTTTGAGTCACTGGCTATCCTTATTTCATAATTTCTTTTTGCTTTCCTGATTTCCTTTTTGACCTGTCTTGATAGAGTCTGATAGTATATATGTAGATGATTTTCGCCTTTCTTTATGTTTCTATATATTCCTTTCTTTTTTCCTATAAGATCTATTAGCTTATTAGTCATCCATTTTGGTTGGTTCTGCGTCGATCTAAATCTTCTTTTAGGGATATATTTATTTTGAGCATTGTGGAGTGAAGCAATAAACTGGTTATATGTAGGTGGCAAGTTTAACTCTGGCATATCCTGACTTAATTGCTTAACAATAGGGTCCACCCTTAAGTCTCTTCTTAGCCCACCATAATCGGCTTTTCTGAAATCTGGGATAAGTGTCGTATTCTCTTTAGCATTCCCTGTCCATTGTATATTAAATAAATTGATTTATGATCGCTATTTCGTAGGTGGTCACCAATCTCTACATCATTTATCATATGTTCATTGTTATTGAAAACTAAATCAAGAATATTAATACCTCTAGTCGGCGTATCTTTGAATTGAAATAAAAAACTATCTTGTACTACCTCAATAAACTCTACTGAATCGGAGTCGCCTATTTGGTGCTGCCAATCAATGTTCGGAAAATTAAAATCCCCCATAATGCACACATTGCTAAACCTTGATGCTATTTTAATTTCCTCCCATAACGATGTTCCGCCATTTCTACTCATATTAGGCGGTCTATATATAACTCCAATAACTATGGTCTCACTATCTTCGTTAACCTCTACCCAAACACTTTCATTATCATTATTTAGTCTAATACCTGATTTAATACAGCTTTTTAATGTACTCCTGAGAAACACTGCTATACCCCCGCCCCTCCTACTTGTTCGGTCATATTTAAACAAACTATATCCTGGAATATCAAATTCTGCTAAAAAATGCCTAGATTCTGTATTAATCCACGTTTCAGTTAGCGCTATTATGTTTATATTTTCTGTGCTAACGAGTGCTCTAAGTTCGTTCATTTTGTTACATAAACTCCTACAATTTGTATAATATACCCTCAACCTATTACTTTAATTTGCAACTAATTTTCTATTGTGTTTAGCTAACTTATTATTTCCTGTTGAACTACTAGCTCTAGACGGAAATTCTACTCTATCAGTATTCTCATCTTTACTATCAGTTACATGTGTAGTGTTATCGATACTACTATTACACATCACTATATCCGCAATATCTTGACTGATAATTTCTATTTTACTCACTGGTTTGTCACATGAAGTACCTGCTCCATATGGAGACAGTATTTTACTTACACACCCAGTTTTTTTTTAAAGAAACCCTGCAACAATCTTGTCCAGTGAGCTGGCTAAGGTCGAAACTCCTAGTCGAGAAAGATGTACTCCATCCTGGGCATACAGTTCATCCTTACCATAGAAGTGGGTCCAGTTATCTAGGAATGGTATTGACTTTGCCTTGCAATACTTCTCCAGCCGGCTATTTACACCAATAGCCCTGGAGGACCATTCCTTCTGTACCCCTCTTCTTGGCAGGATACTGTGTACCAAAGGAAATCCACCCTTCTCCTTGATCCTCTCCAGCATTTCCTGGTACTTGGTCAGCAACTCCTCAGTCCTGCATCTCCATATGTCATTGGACCCCGCGTTGATGAAGATGATGGGGTCCTCCCCACCCACTTCAAGGACACCATCCATCTTCTCTGCCACCTTGCCGACTCCGGCTCCAGGTAGGCAGACAACTTTACTAACATGAGTGTTAGTGGCCCCGTCAAGGTACCTAACCATTGAATCATCGACAATGCACTTAGCTTTTTTCCGTTGTCGGCGTGTAGCAGGAGTTGTAGCAGCAAGAGCAGCAGACTCCCCCCCCCCCCCCTCTCACTGCCTCGATGATCGCCACTTCCTCACCATCACTCTCATCAGCCAAGGTGCTGAAGTTGTTGTGGGTCTTGAGTGGCTGCCTTTTCAGCTTGCAGGCCGTTGCACTTGTTGACACCACTTTCCAAGGGGCTTCACGATCCCTGGGAACACTTCCGGTAGCCTCACTTCTTCTCCGCCATAGCTAGTCTCAAGGCCAAATTTTCATCTTTGAGACACTGAATCTCCTGCTCCACACTCTCCAGTCTTTCTTGAAAAGCAAGACAAAGCTGGAGAGTATGGGAGGAGACAGCAGACTCATCAACAACAGCCATCACTAAGAAAGTTCACTAGGACCTCACTAAGGGTAAACAGATACACTATAGTCCAACAGATCTTAACAGGCGGTCCTACCCGTGGGTACTCCCTTTACATTGGTGCCATATGTATAATTATTTACAACAAAAATATATTATTTTCGGTATTAACCTAACAAGTGCGCATGGGGGTAATTGGAAACGTCCCACTGTGCTGACGTATTTGAGGTGTTTCCGTCACTAAAATATTCATTGTGCCATTAATAGCATTAATACTTATCCACATGCGCCTATTATGGGTTGATTATAAAGGTATTAACCTGAAACAACAATAAAACGAGTGAAAACAGCGTTTGGATGGTCAAAATCGGATATATAGCCCGCAAGTTGTATAATGTATGGGTGAGGCAAGCTGCTTTCCCGCCAATTTCCCCCAAGGCCACTGAGACACAGTCGATCGATACTCTCTCTCTCTCTCTCTTGCACTCGCTTGCCATCAGTGATGACAACACCCTGCTTGCAACTCGCTAATGTTAGCACGAAAATATACCTCAGAATAAGGGAATAACAGGGAAAATAGGTGATAACTGAAGGAGAGGAGGAAAGTGGGGAAGGAGGGGAGGTAGAGGACTGAGATTTTGCATGGCCCAGGGGCAAAAAAAAAAACAAAAAAAAAAAACAAAAAAAAAATCGATGTCAAAAGTTGATTTTTGTTTTCACTCACTCTTAAGAGTCTCCCCGCAGTCCGCCGGGGGAACTCTTAAGAGTCTCCCGGCAGTTCCCGGGTTAAGTACCTTAAGTCGGTTTGAAATGCTCAGGCTATTTCTACATGTACAAAAAAGCTTTATTGTTTTTATAATTAATTCGCTTATTAGTAAATTCAATGGACATTGTATACAGCTTGGCAGATGGCTACTGCGACGTTGTCAGACGTCGGCCAAAAAAACTCATCACAAATTTCACGTGATGGCGCGCTGCCAGGCGCACGAAATTTATACTCTCACTTCATTTCATTCCTGACTTTGACACCATCCACAATGGAAGCCGCTCCAAATCACCCCACCCACTTGCATAGTCAGACAAAACAGATGGTATATAACGTTCACCAATACTTCAAGACAGATAAATTCATAGATTCTTTCATCATCACTCTCACATCTTCTGATGAGGATTCTGAATAACATTATGTACCTTTGAAACACATAATATAGAGGAATAGGCCTCCAGGGGAAACCTCTTAAAAAAAAACGCGCCGAAACTTTTACCTCTTGGGTGGTGTGGAAACAAAGTCAAAATATAAAATGGTAATATATACAGTATATGGCATACATATATATATATATATATATATATATATATATATATATATATATATATATATATATATATATAAGAGAGAGAGAGAGCTATATAAATAGTAATATAATTTATTATAACAATAATAATTATCTATGCATTCATGTGGGCTACACAGTAATACGGTGATAAGTGCGTTCCCATTCTCACTCATACAAAGGGCAAGGTCAATGTACGATCGCGCTAATAAGTCATGTCCCAGCTGGCATTACGTTTGGCTTGCTCTGTGCTGTATTAATGTCTGTCAGATGTTGAATAGGGTGGGTAAGTGTAGGAACATGTTTGTATATTTTACTCGATATGAAGAAATGAAGCTTAGATATTGCTGATACTAATTATTGATCAAAACATGTATGGTGCCGAGATATCTCTTATTAGCGCGACTGTACCTTGAACTGGGGGAGCTGGAGGGAGGGAGAAAGATATAGCGAGAGTAATTTGGAAAGGTTATCTACGGAAAGGGTCAAAAGGACAACCGGCACCAGTGTAAGGGTAGGTGACCGCGCCCATAACCGCCTGTTTAGGTCTGTAGGACTATAGCGGTCACTGGGGACGTCCGCACTGGTCAAGGGTCAGAGGGCAACTCGAGTTGCCCATTCACTACCACTTCCCTTCCACCTCCTCCACCCCCCACAGCTTCCCTTCCTCCCCCCCCCCCCCCACCCAAACGCCCTCCTACTCCACACTCACTACCACTTCCCTTCCACCCCCACCCACCCTCCTCCTACTCCTCCACACTCACTACCACTTCCCTTCCACCTCCTCCTCCACACCCCCATCGCTTCCCTTACCTCCCACCCACCCTCGTATTCCTCCACTCAAGCTCCACACACCCGCTCCCTTCCTCCCCCCCTCCTACTCCTCCTCCACACTCATTACCACTTCCCTTCCACCTCCTCCTCCACACCCCCTACCGTTTCCTTTACCTCCCACCCACCCTTGTATTCATCCACTCAACCTCCACACACCCCCTCCCTTCCTCCTCCCACCCAAACCCCCTCCTACTCCTCCACACTCACTACCACTTCCCTTCCACCTCCTCCACACTCACTACCACTTCCCTTCCACCTCCTCCCTCCTCCTCCACACACCCCACCGCTTCCCTTACTTCCCCCTCCACCCTCTTACTCCTCCACTCCCCTCTCCCCACCCCCCACCTTCGCCAGACCAAATTAGGGGCGGCCAATGAGTCGGATTTATACTTCAATAAAGCCATTACCGCCGGCCCATTATTCACGCCCATTCCTCTTTCTTGGCTCCACAGCACGCCGGATTTCTGTTGTGAGGGCGTGAAAGAGAGAGAGCGAGAAAGATTTGTGTTGGGCTGGTGGCGTTAAAGAAGTATATATATATATATATATATCATATACACACACACACACACACACACACCCGTGGCGTAACGGATAGCGCGTCTGGCTCACAACCAGAAGGTCCCGAGTTCGAGACCCGGGTGGGGAAGAGACACTTGGGCAAGTCTCTTAACGGTGTAACCTCTGTTCACCTAGCAGTATAAATAGGAACCTGGTATTAAGTGGACGAAGTTGTGACGTCCCATCTGGGGTTGGTGATCGGTTACAAGATGAGATGGGTATCGTACTGGTCAACCTAAGCTACTGGTCAACCTAAGCCTTCGGGTGAGACTGGTACCGTAGTGAGAATGGTACCGTACAGATTAACCCTAAGCCTTCGTTTCCAAATGTCGCCAATTGGCTAAAATACAGACTACACACACATCCACAGCCATTGCAACGATACATAAACACTTAACATGCATTTCACGCAATACATTCCCAGTTAAGGAGGCGCAATAATAATGAGCTTAGCTCGCATTACGTGGATTCCCCTTGACGAACAAGTGAGTGAGAGACATACATACAAACACGTAAACACACACACACATACAGACAATATTGACCTGACCTAGCTTTGACCTGCGGATTACAAGGTCCGAGGTTGGGATTTATAACAACGCTGGGGTCTTCTGGGATTACCTTCACGTTCTGCAATTAGATTTACTCAATCTCTTTGTCCCGCAACCTCTTTTTACCACAACCTTGATCTGATAGTTTCTGAAATATACTTTTTTGTACATGAATGTTATTATAGGAAACATTATACTTTAACCCTTTGCAATTTGTGGCGCATTTTGACAGTTTATTCTGGCTATCATTAGACGATTATATACAGTTTAAGAAGGATCTGTGGGAACTATAAGGGTAAAAACTATCTCAATTAACCCTCTGATTTCCATATACCCTTCCTAATATGAATAAAATCGTCTAATAATAGCTGGAAAAAAAACCCCAACGAAATGGGCATTGGATCTTGAAAGAGTTAAGTCAATTTACCGATACCAATAGAAAATACTCTTAAAAGTTTGCGATAACATTGTTTCTGATCAATATAATGTGATATAATAACAAACATTCCCACATCCCACTGTCACCCACTATAGTCCGTTCATTAAACGTAGGCCAAATATCCTGACCTCTATCTACTGTTACTCAAAAAGGGCTAGAGCAAAGGGGCTGTACACCTGTTCCCTGACTGACTCTTCCCAATAGGTAGAAAATGAACTCGATTACTCTACACCTGTTTGAGATGGTTCACTTTTTGGGCGATTTTTGCATGTAATCATTATTGTTCTAGTTTCCTCCCTAGACCTCCATCAAATAAAAAAAAAACATCCATTAGATCCCCCTTCTAGATTAATCTGTACATTTTTCGGTAAAAAAAAAATCCCCGCCGAAGGCCGGTTCTCCAACATTACAGGCTCACTATCGCTCGCCAGGGAAAAAATCAACACCTAAATAGCACAAAAGGTCTAAATATTGACGAAGAAATGGGGCGAAAGGTCTTAAAATCAACTAACTAATGGGTCAAACATCTTAACATCTGAAAACTAATGGGGCTAAATATGAGGGAGAAAGTGGTCCAGAAAACCGACCCTTCCCCCCAAATTTCTGGTCTACCTATAATGAACAGGGTAGAGTCGCATATACATACATACATACATACATACATACATAAATACATACATACATAATGATTGGCTCTATTCTGAATATGTGACGTCGACATATGGCAATACATCATCGATAACTATGCACATGTTGGCGTGACTATACAGTATAGATCAAGTTACCTACTAACTAAAGAAAATATATGAATGCTATTACCAACGCAAAGATTTAGTCTAGTGAATCCCTTTGTTTTTCCAAGTTAAAAAATAAAGAATAACAAACTGGAATATAAAAAAGATCCATATACACACTCTTTATATATCTTGTTTTACACACACACACACACACATATGCAGTAGATACACTCACACAAGTACATATGCGCACACAGACACATAGAGTACACACACACACACACACATACCCCCCCCCCCCCACACACAATAACTCAACCACACACAATAGCGAACAAACAAACACACTCAATCACACCAACGCAAAAAACAGTGGCACAGGAAGAAAGGCGAAAATACATTAGCTGACAAGGAATGGGATTAATCAAGGGAAGGAAGATAAAAGGAAAGTGTAGCAACTGATAGAACACCTGAGTGTATTGTGTGTGTGTGTGTGTGTGTGTGTGTGTGTGTGTGTGTATGTGTGTGGGTGGGTGTGCGTGTGCGTGTGTGTGGGTGTATAATAATAATAATAATAATAATAACTAATAATAGTTTTATTTCTGTGTGTGTGTGTGTGTGTGTGCGCGCGCGCGTGCTGTGCCGGTTTTATTTAATTATTATTTTTTAATTTATGTTTTCAATTTTAAATATTGTTAGACCCCCCCCCCCCCCCCTACACACACACACAACCGTCTTCAAGCTAATAAACACCCCCCAGGCTCCCCTTCAAGGTCAAAATGTTGATGTGTTGGTTGATAAATGTTTAGAAAGTACAGTAGGCCAGTTTCCCCTAAATTGCAGGTTTTGCATATCTCCCCAGTATATATAATCAACACCTGAATGGGGTTAAAATCGCCAGACTACTGGGTTGAAACTTCTTCAAATCGCCAAATTATGGTGGGCGAAACAGGGGATGTTCCAAATAATACCACCCCGGACTAGATATTAATAATAGCGGTACTCCCAGCCTACCCGAGCCCATTTGTCATAGTGTTTAGTCACGGTCTGCCCACTCCCCCCAGACTCAACCATGGCATTAGTCATACTTTACCGAGTGGTCCGGTCACATGGGGGATTGATCGTTACAGGCTTTCTACAACTTTATTATTAACCCTTTTGGTGTTCGAGGACGCAGTTTTTTTTTTTTTTTTTTTTTTTTTTTTTTTTTTTTTTTTTCTATGTGATTGAGGGAGGCAAAAGGCATAACTGCCTATAGCGAGTGCCTCCCCCATAGTTGAAAGAGTGACAGGGCCAAAATCAAGGGACGTTCGAGCCAAAATGCCTGGACACACGGAGTTTGAAGCAATTTAAGTCATAGGAAGAGGGAAAGACTGATTCTGGGAGAGAGTTCCAGAGCTCAGATGTTGAGTAGAAGAAAGTTTGAGAGTAACGTTTCACTCTTGGGTTGGAGAGTTGCACAGAGTAGGGGTGGGATTGAGTTGCAAGACGGGTACCACGTGCCCTACGTAAAGGAGGTGGTATGCACTGGGATAGCTCTGAGGAACACTGATTTATAGTAGCGATAGAATAGCGAGAGAGATGCAACATTGCGGCGGAGAGAGAGAGATTGCAGAGAGTTGGTGAGTGGACGGGAGTTAATGATACGAAAGGCCTTCCTTTCAACTTTGTCTAGGAGAGCGGTGTGAGAGGAACCTCCCCACACATGTGAACAATACTCAATACAAGGGCGCACTATGCCCCTGTACAGAGCAAGAAGCTGTGCAGGGGAAAAGAACCCCCTAAGGCGGTTGAGCACACCCAGCTTCTGGGAGGCTGCCTTAGCAAGACTGGTAATATGGTCCTTCCAAATGAGAGCAGAAGAAAAAGAGACACCAAGAATATTGAGAGAAGATGAAGGGTTGATTTTTGTATTGTTGAAGAATAAGGGATAGTCCGCTGGGAGATCCTGACGGGTAGATAGATGGAGAAATTGGGTTTTGGAAGCATTAAAGTTAACAAGGTTTTCTCTGCCCCAATTGGAAATAGTATTTAGATCAGAATTTAAGAGTTCTATGGCTTCATTACGTTTGTCGTTGAGGGATTGCTGGCTGGGGCGTTCTGAAAAACTAATGGAGTAGTGTAAGGTTGAGTCGTCTGCGTATGAATGGATGGGAATTAAGGTACAGTTAAGGAGATCATTTATAAAAATTAGAAAGAGAATAGGAGATAGGACAGAGCCCTGAGGAACACCGGAGTTTATAGGGTGAGGAAGTGAACAATGGCCGTCCACAACCGCAGCTATGGAACGGCCGGAAAGGAAATTAGAGACAAAGGCACAGATGGAGGGATAGAAACCGAAGGAGGGTAGTTTAGAAATTAAAGATTTATGCCAGACTCTATCGAAGGCTTTCGATATGTCTAGTGCAATAGAAAAAGTCTCACCGAAGTCCCGAAAGGAGGATGACCAAGAGTTAGTAAGATATGAAAGAAGATCACCAGTAGAGCGACCCTTAAGGAAGCCATACTGGCGATCTGAGAGCAGATTATGAGAAGAGAAATGCTTAAGAAATTTGGAAGCAAGAATAGTTTCAAAAACTTTAGAAAGACAAGAGATAAGAGCAATTGGACGATAGTTGGAGGGTTGAGAGCGGTCACCCTTCTTTGGGACAGGTTGAATGTGAGCAAACTTCCAGCATGAAGGGAAGACGTTAGAGGATAGACAGAGACGAAAGAGTTTGCCTAGGCAGGGAGTCAGCACGGAAGCACAGTTTTTGAGAACAACAGGAGGAACACCGTCCGGACCGTACGCCTTATTAGTGTTAAGCCCAGAGAGGGTAGAAAGTACATCTTTAGAAGAGATTAGGATATTAGGATATTAGGCATAAGTAAGAGAGAGGAGGGCGGAGAGGGAGGAATAGCACCGGAATCATCCAAGGTGGAGTTTCTAGCAAAAGTTTGAGCGAAGAGTTATTCAGGTTCATTTGGCTATCATTAGACGATTTTGTTAAGATTAGGAAGGATCTGTGGGAGTTTAAGGTAGGATTTGCTCCGTAGACCTCCGTTAAGCTTGAAACAAATACCCCCAAGAACCCCTTTCGAGATAAATGTGTTAATTTTCGGTAGCAATGTATCCGGTTTCTCCTTAATTTTAGGCTCTCTATTGCTCGCTAAGAAAAAATCGACATATATATATATATTTATATATGGCACGAAAGGTCTTACTATTGACAGAAATGGAGCGAAAGGTCTTAATATCACAAACTACTATGTCGCTGCATTAAATAAATACACAATTTTCACAATTTTCAACATATTTCGCTACGCAATCTTGGTAATAGCTAAATAATACAGAGGAGAACATGGCAATTTACCGTCAGCCGGAAATAAACCGACTATAGGCATATCTATATTATGTTCATTATGGCACATCCAAAACTTGTGACTCAAGGAAGGGTGTAGCAAACGGGCTGTATATTTCCACACACAATTCTGTTAGACGTCACTCTTCCCAAATACAGATATATCAGCTTGATTTTAAGCTAGGAGGAGTTGGTGGTCAGGATTTCTAGAATCACCATAATGAACAAACTAATGCATATATAATACTGTACTTTTTAATTACGCAACAAAGGAAATTATTAATAATCGAACACTACGCTATTGATTGTGAATATGTGGGTCATATACTCTCTCGCTCTCTCTCTCTCTCTCTCTATATATATATATATATATATATATATATATATATATATATATATATATATATATATATATATATATATATTTTATTTATTTATTTATTTATTTATTTATTTATGTATTAGTTTTTGTTTTATTTATTTATTTATTTATGTATTAGTTTTTGTTTTATTTATTTATTTATTTATTTATTTGAGGGAGAGAGAGAGAGAGAGAGAACGTGACATCATATTATAGTTGAGGGTGCCAACTCTTGAGGTGCCACAACATAAGAAAGTTACAGTTCCCAGAAAAGTATTGGGCACTCTTTATTTGCTACCTTTATTATTTTATGTTTTGTATTACTATTATTCATGTTATTATTAGTATTAGTATAAATAGTATTAGTATTTTTAATTTGTTTACTAATTATCATATATATAGTTATCATAGTTATATTAAATACATTGATAATAGTAATTGTCATATTAATAATTTTCGTTGCCTATTATTTAGAATTATTATATTTAACTAAGAGCCATTTTATTGGCAGATTTTGAGAGATAATCATTAGCCGTGTTTGATATAAATATTGGTCTCTCTATTTATCTTAATCCGTGCCAATCCCGTCCTCTGTTCACCAACTAATATAACCTGAAGATGTGTTGCTTAATCAGCTGGCCTAACCCCAATGTTTGTTTACATCTGAGTGTTGGAGCGTGTATGTACAGTCAGTTGCAGGAATGATGTCTTGCCAACATAATTTGAGCAACTTTGGTTATGTTTAGCGAAGGATAAGTACACGTTTTTGGCTCCCATTGTTCTAGCTAACAATAGATGATTTTACTGGGATTAGGAAGTGCCTCTGGGAAACAAAGAGTAAACACTATCTTAATTTATATTTGATTCCTACAGATCCTTCCTAACTGTATATCCGTCCAATGATATCCAAATTATATTAAATCAATACGTCATGCATATACTGAAACAGTTAACCGTTCATAATGATTACGGCTTTTTAATTTTATTCAGGTTATCATAAGACGATTTTTATTCAGTTTAGTAAGGACCTTTAGAAATCAAAGGGTTACTTGAGATTGCTATACATCTTTGATCGCTACAGGTCACTCTTAAGCTGATAAAATCGATCGTCGAATGTGAACCAGACTATTGTTTTAACCCTTTGAATACTTGAACTAGCTAGGTCTTTAGTAGGCTGAATACAATCGTTTAATGTTAACCAGAACAGTTCTATCATGACGGCTGAAGAGGCTAAGCAAATTTGTGTGTATATATATATATATATATATATATATATATATATATATATATATATATATAAAACAATTATACCTTATGTAAAATATAAATATATAGTTGAAGTATTGAAGGCGTGCCACAACATAGTGCCATGACCGTACATCTGTGACTTGGCGGGTGTGTGAGGAAGTTTTTGTAAGGTAAACAAAACACACATTATGGTCCCTCTGTGCCAAGAGGGACAAATTGCGGAGTTTGGCACTAGAGAGTTTTCCTG
>CM064492.1:18729390-18852704 GCA_032716605.1 Paralithodes platypus | reverse complement strand
AAAACTAATGAGGGGCTAAGCATGAGGGAGAAGGGGGTCCAGGAAAGCGACCCATCTCTCCTTACTGCGGATACATCAATATTCGAAGCTGTTTCGGGTATTTGTATTTCGGAGGTTTCTTTAAGGGGAGATGGTTCGATTTTCGGGACCCCCTTCTCCCACATGGTTAGCCCCATTAGTTTTCAGATTATAAGACGTTCTTCCCATTAGTTTGTCGATTTTGAGACCTTTCGCCTCATTTCTTTGTCAATATTAAGACCTTTCGTGCCTTTTAGGTGTCGATTTTTTTCCTGGCGAACGATAGTGAGCCTGTAATTTTGAAGAAAAAAACGGCGTTTGGCCGAGAATTTTTTTTACCGAAGAATATACAAATGAATGTAGAGGGGGGGATCTAATGGATGTTTTTTTTTAAAGTTTGATGGAGGTCTGGGGAGGAAACTAGAAAAATTATAAAAAAATACCTAAATGAACAAATAAATAAGCTCATCCCCCCATATGCATATTATAATATATAAGTCACTCACCACAAGCCCACTTATCGTATATATGTTTTGTTCAATGTTTGTGTCGGCAGCTTGAACTTCATTGTAGTTCGAAAGTATACCCTGTTCCAAATCGGTAGTCTAGAAATTATACCCTGTTCCAAATCGGTAGTCTAGATATTATACCCTGTTCCAAATCGGTAGTCTAGAAAGTATACCCTGTTCTAAATCGGTAGTCTAGAAAGTATACCCTGTTCCAAATCGGTAGTCTAGAAATTATACCCTGTTCCAAATCGGTAGTCTAGAAATTATACCCTGTTCCAAATCGGTAGTCTAGAAAGTATACCCTGTTCTAAATCGGTAGTCTAGAAAGTATACCCTGTTCTAAATCGGTAGTCTAGAAAGTATACCCTGTTCTAAATCGGTAGTCTAGAAAGTATACCCTGTTCTAAATCGGTAGTCTAGAAAGTATACCCTGTTCTAAATCGGTAGTCTAGAAAGTATACCCTGTTCTAAATCGGTAGTCTAGAAAGTATACCCTGTTCTAAATCGGTAGTCTAGAAAGTATACCCTGTTCTAAATCGGTAGTCTAGAAAGTATACCCTGTTCTAAATCGGTAGTCTAGAAAAGTATACCCTGTTCTAAATCGGTAGTCTAGAAAGTATACCCTGTTCTAAATCGGTAGTCTAGAAAGTATACCCTGTTCTAAATCGGTAGTCTAGAAAGTATACCCTGTTCTAAATCGGTAGTCTAGAAAGTATACCCTGTTCTAAATCGGTAGTCTAGAAAGTATACCCTGTTCTAAATCGGTAGTCTAGAAAGTATACCCTGTTCTAAATCGGTAGTCTAGAAAGTATACCCTGTTCTAAATCGGTAGTCTAGAAAGTATACCCTGTTCTAAATCGGTAGTCTAGAAAGTATACCCTGTTCTAAATCGGTAGTCTAGAAAGTATACCCTGTTCTAAATCGGTAGTCTAGAAAGTCTACCCTGTTCTAAATCGGTAGTCTAGAAAGTATACCCTGTTCTAAATCGGTAGTCTAGAAAGTATACCCTGTTCTAAATCGGTAGTCTAGAAAGTATACCCTGTTCTAAATCGGTAGTCTAGAAAGTATACCCTGTTCTAAATCGGTAGTCTAGAAAGTATACCCTGTTCTAAATCGGTAGTCTAGAAAGTATACCCTGTTCTAAATCGGTAGTCTAGAAAGTATACCCTGTTCTAAATCGGTAGTCTTGTTCTAAATCGGTAGTCTAGAAAGTATACCCTGTTCTAAATCGGTAGTCTAGAAAGTATACCCTGTTCTAAATCGGTAGTCTAGAAATCGTGAAGCCTAACCTCAGTAACTCAGAAACGTCTAGAGCAAGAAGGGATTGGAGTTCTCGAAAAGGGGCTCCAGTCCTGATGCTATTCTTGACTTTCAGTGTGCTGGCTTAATAATCCAATAGGGTTGATAGCCTCTCAAGTCCTATTTTAACTAACTATAGCTAGAGCAAAAGGGCTGTAAACTCCCACACCTATTCCTTGCCTGACTCTTCCGAAATGGTAGAAATATTAGCTCGTTTAGTCTGGTCGGTTGTGAATTATCGCTTCCTGTACCAGCGATGTCTTTTTATATTTGATTTCAGCTACATTTAGACGAATTTATTTAGCTTAGGAAGACTATATAGTAGCTGAAAGGATGAATTGAGACAGCCTGGAGCCTTTTAATGGGTAGATGTCCTTCCTAAGCTGTAAAATCGTCCAATAGTTTCCAGAATTTAATGAAAAAGGATATTGCCGGTACTGTATGGGTTATAGAGGTTAATGTTCAAGAGTGTTGGTCTACTTACATGGAACGGGGTATATACCAAGTGATTAATTAGGATAGCCTTGAATCATGTATACCATATGGATATTATGAACATCCTATTCACCCCTTCAGCGCGATGATGCCTTTTTACTTTTGATTCTGGCTTAAGTTAGACGATTTCATGCAGTTTAAGAAGGACCCATGCTATTCAGCGGGTTTATTGCGATCGTATTTACGCCTTTGAGTCCTAGAGCTAGATTATAAGCTAATTATAATCGTCTAATGGTAATCAGCATAAGATGAAAATAACGTCATCATGCTGAAAGGGTTAAAGAGAATCAGTTTGTTAACTAAAATACAGAAACATATGCATTATTCTTTCAGTATTCGGTGACGTATTTCGTAGTTTATTCTAATTATCAATATGCGATTCTACTTAGCTTAGGAAGGAATTATGGAAATATAAGCGTATATCGAGATATTGTTTACCCTTTTGATACGGTACCTAAAGGTCCTTCCTAAACAGCTCAAAATCGACTGATGGTAACCAGAGTGAAATGTGAAATAACGTCCTATTTACTGAAGAGGTTATCCCTCTAAAGATTATGATGCATTTTGACATTTTATCCTGCCTATCATTATACGATTTTATGCAGTTTAGGAAGTATCTGTGGGAATTATATGGGAATAGACTATTTCAATTAATCCTCTGACTTCCATATACCCTTCCTAATCTGAAAAAATCCTATACTGATAGCCAGAAAATAAATGCGTAATCGGATCTTAAAGGGTAAACAGAAAAGAAATGCGTAATCAGATCTTAAAAGGGTTAACCAGCTGTTCTCGCCTCTCTCTCTCTCTCTCTCTCTCTCTTTCTCACCTTCTAGCTTTCTCCCCCAGCCGAGTGTCCCTACCCCTACGAACGGGTGGTGGGGGAGTGCTTCTACGCCCACCCCAAGAAGCTAGCGTGGGCTTGTGGTCGTCGTGTGTGCCAGGGGATGGGCGGGGACCTGGCAGACCCCAAACACCTCTACGCCCTACAGGCCTTCCTCGCCCTCAAATATGGTCAGTTGAAAGGGTAGCCCGGTTTTCGATTGGCAGTCTCTCTCTCTCTCTCTCTTTCTTTCTCTCTCTCTCTCTCTCTCCTTTTTTTTCTGGACTCCCTTCTCCTTCATGTTTAGCCCCATTCGTTTATCAAGGTGTTTATATTTATGTTTTGTCGTTAGGGTTTTTGTTGTCTGGACCCCCTTCTCCTTCATGTTTAGCCCCATTCGTTTATCAAGGTGTTTATATTTATTATATTGTCGATAGGGTTTTTGTTGTCTGGACTCCCTTCTCCTTCATGTTTAGCCCCATTCGTTTATCAAGGTGTTTATTTTATTATATTGTCGATAGGGTTTTTGTTGTCTGGACTCCCTTCTCCTTCATGTTTAGCCCCATTCGTTTACCAAGGTGTTTATATTTATTCATTGTGTATATCTTATTTGAATTTTTTTGTATTTATTATTATTTATTTTTAATGCATAACAACGGAGCATTAAATGTTTGTATTTATTAAGACGTATTTTGAAGACCTTCTTGTATCTCATAATTATATTAACTTAAATTTACTTATCTTTACGTTTACCATGTATTCAAATTGCTTAACACTATCTGATCCGACGTGTTGTGGGTTATTAGGATATTTTGATGCATTATTATTGAGGATTTGCTAGCTTTGTTTTCCATATTCAAGCAATGCATGTTAGTGTGTCCCCTGGGATAATAAAACCGCATTCCCAGACTTCCTTACAAAAAAAAAATATATATATATAATTATATATACCGCTATATATATATATATATATATATATATATATATATATATATATATATATATATATGTATAGATATATACCGTGTATATATATATATATATATATATTATATATATATATATATAAATAAATATATATATATATATATATATATATATACTGTATATATAAAATAAACGCCCCAGGTCCCCTTCAGACCTTTTATTTGTTCTTTATTTTTTTATCGAAAATGTCACTGCCGAAGGCTGGTTTCTTCTAAGGTACAGGCTCGCTAAATTCTAAAAAAAAATTATGATAACTGAAATACAGGGGAAACAAGAAACCGACAGGACCCCACAGGAAACAACACCATACCAAATCACAAACAACAGACCAGAGGAGACGGGAAAGAAACGAAAAACTCCTCCCCTTCAGGATCATCCCCAAACCAAGATCACCACCTGCAAAACCAGAAAGTCACTAACCCAGCAACCAGCCTGGACAACTCGCCCCAAAATGGCCGACCACCAACGACCACCTCAAGCCACCCCCACGGAAGCAAACAGACAGGGAAGAACAAAGACAGACGAGGAAACACAGACAGGAAAGCCAACCACAACGACACCACACCCGGAAAAACAAGCGAGACAGACACACAAACATTCACCCGGGATGACAAGAGAGCGCGCGGCCCCGCACCCACCCCGCCAACCCCGAGCCCGAATTACCATGCCCGGGCCAAGAGGATTTCACACCCAATTAACGACAGGGACAACTCACCCCAAAATGGTCGCCCCCCAGCAACAACCTTCAACCTCCTAAAGGGTTGTGTATTTGCAGCCCTTCTCTAAAGTTGTACGTCCTCAACCCTTTTAGCCCAAACCCCTTCACAACACCCCCCGGTACACGTCTTTCAACTTCCAGCCTTCTAGTATACAAACCACATTTCCTTTCATTCCTACCATTTCTTAAACCCCCAACTAAGTATGTTTCTTTAATGATGAACTCCATACCCCTTTGACGACGTAAGCTATAACGCCGCGTCGTGTGCATGTTCACTGTGACCATTGTAATTACCGTTGTATTATTTTCACGTGCGTTTGGCTGTAGCCCTAACAGAACTACAACGGCCACAGACAGCATACCTGTCGGCCATGAATATTAACTAATGAAATGTTTTATCCTTAACTATGACAGCCCCTGTAGAAGCGGTAAGAGGGAATACACCTCTTAGCCCTCTATATTATGAGGGGTACAGATATAACTATGCCATTATTGTATTAATTATGTCATTACCTTTTTTTGGTGATCACTACCATGAATACATGATTTAGGAATACTTTTATCTTTAATTGTGACAGCTCTGTAGAAGAGGTAAGAGGGAAGACACCTTTTAGCTCTCTTACCTTACCTTTGGATACCTTTGGATGTGTTCGCCGCTCTTCTAGTGGCACCAAGGAGCGCGACGCCCCTCGTTATGGGTGGTGATTTGGTGCAGTAGACTGTTTGAAGCGACAGCTCGCTCCCTTGCGAGGATGGGCTCGTCTGGCACTTTTTGCAGTTCAACATCTAGGGCTCTCTTGAAGTTGTCTAATGAGATGTCCCTCAAGTCTCTTACTCGCCGTGGGAGTTTGTTGAAGAGACGTGGGCCTCTGTGTGATAACCAGCCCTCTCGCAGAGAGCCCATAGCACCCCTGTTATTCATCCGGGGGATTTCGCATTCCCAGCCTCTCCTATCACTGAATTTCATGACTATCGGAGTATGTAGGTTTGGTACTAAACCCTCTGCGATTTTCCACGTGTATATTATTAGGTAACGTTCTCTTCTACGTTCCAGTGAGTACAGATTCAGTGCTCTTAAACGCTCCCAATAGTGTAGATGTTTTATCGAACTTGTATGCGAAGTGAAATTTCTTTGTACACTCTCTACGTCATTTATTTCACCTGCTTTGTATGGGGATGTTAATACGCTACAGTATTCAAGCCGCGGTAGCACTAGAGATTTGAAGAGCGTTATCATAGGCAATTCACCGCGTGTTTTAAAAGTACGCAGAATCCAACCCGTTAGACGTTTCGCAGCCGCCACTTTGACCTGGTTATGTACTTTGAAACCCATATTTTCAGACATTAATACCCCAAGGTCTTTCACACTGTCTTTCCGTTCTATTATGTGGTTAGATTCTGTTAAGTAATTTGTAATTTCTTTAACACCATTATTATCTCCGTACCGTATTAATTGGAATTTTTCCTCATTGAATTGCATGTTGTTTTCCCTGGTCCACTGGAACATTACATTCATGTCTTCCTACAGTCAGCCCGTGTCCTCTTGTGTGTTTACTATCTTGCTTAATTTTGTGTCATCAGCAAAAGACGACACCGTTCTGTGTCTGGTGTTGGTATCTATGTCGCAAATTAGTATGAGGAACAGAAGGGGCGCTAGCACTGTTCCTTGGGGCACTGAGCTTTTGACATCCGAAGGCTCAGAAGTGACTTGGTTTACTGCTACCGATTGTTTTCGGTTTACGAGGAAATTGTATATCCACCGTCCGATTTTCCCAGTTATACCTTTTGCTTTCAGTTTGTGGGCTATTATACCATGGTCACATTTATCAAATGCCTTAGCAAAATCGGTGTAAATGACATCCACGTTTTTCTTTTCTTCTAGCGCTTTAAGAATTTTGTCATAGTGTTCCAAAAGTTGTGAGAGACATGATCTTCCCGCTCTGAACCCATGTTAACCGGTGTTGTGTAGTTCATTTGTCTCCATGAATGTTGAAATTTTGCTTCGCAGGACTCGCTCGAAAACTTTAATGATGTGAGAGGTTAGAGCTACCGGGCGGTAGTTTTTTGGTACTGCTTTACTCCCTCCTTTATGCAGTGGGGCAATTATTGCGTTTTTCAAGCTATCTGGTATGTCACCAGTGTCTAGACTCCTTCTCCACATTATAGCCAGGGGTTTTGAGAGGTTTTTCTTACATTTTTTCATTAGGATCGAATTCCAGGAGTCCGGGCCTGGTGCCGAGTGGGATGGCATGTTGGAAATGGCCTCTTCTATGTCTTTTGGACCGAAATCAATATCCAGCATCTGAGGGGTTTCCGTGGGGGAGGTTTCCATGAAGAATATATTTTGGTCTCTGATGACTTTTGTTTCATCAGGCTCACTGAATGCCATTTCATACTGCCTGCTTAAGAGTTCGCTCATTTCCTTTTTGTCCCCTGTGAAAGAGCCGTCCCCTTTGCTCAGTGGGCCGATGTTTGATGTTGTTTTAGCCTTTTGTTTGGCGTATGAAAAGAAGTATTTGGAATTTTCCTTTATACTTGCAATAGCTTTCCTCTCCTCTTCAATATGTTGTAGTTCATATGATATTCTTAGCCTTTGTTCAATTTCCACAATTTCTCTATCTATTTCGACCTTTTGCCTATCCTGTAGATTTTGATGTGTGCGTCTTTGTGTGAGTAATTTTCTTCTTCTGTACAGCCTCCTCCTTTCCCGATCTTGTTTGCTTCTTCGTTTTGTTTGTCTTGCAGGTATATAATGGCTACAGATTTGGGTCATGGTTTCTGTTATTAAGACTAGACATTCTGCTGGTGTCAGGTTATCCATTAAATCTTTCCAGTCTATTTCGTCCATTTCTTGATTTACCTCTTCCCACCTAATGTTTTTGTTATTGAAGTTAAATTTACTGAAGGGGCCGGTTTTTGTTCTCGATTCTGAGGTTCTCTGTACACTTTCTAAGGTTGTGTTGATCTCAATTAATTTATGATCTGAGTATGTTGTGTCCGATATGTTAATGCTGTGTACTAGAGAGTCGTTGTTAGTGAAGACCAGGTCTAAGATATTGTTTTCCCGTGTGGGTTCAGCAATATGTTGGGTAAGACTAAAAAAATCACAAAGCTCAAAAAGCTCTCTCGTAGTATTTGCTTCTCCGGTGTTATTTGCCACTAACTGGTTTTCTAGTTGTCTCCATTTAATGTTTGGTAGGTTAAAGTCTCCTAGCCATATAATATTTGGTGTTGGGTTCCCCAGGGTTCTGTGTTCATAAGGGGTACAGATATATGACTGTGCCAATTAGCATATTAATTATGTCATATCCATTGTAATTTGTACCTTGTTGAGATACTAACCCCGCCTGCTGACTGATCTACTAACCGTAGAATAGTAAGAAAACCATCACCTCGCACGAGATGTTCCTAACCCTTGCATTACATAATCTAACATGTTTTTCTCTTTCTAGTTCTTCCTTCCACACGTCTTCTACACGCCTCATCAAACGCTACCTTCTCGGACTACAATTCACACGGCCTATCCTTTCTTTTTTTTCGTTTGCAACCAAGCGGTGTGCCAACTGTGCATGCATATATGATGACCCAACCACAACAGAAGAGCCAATGCCTTGCATCGTGTGTTGCCTCAGGTGCGTAACCGAACCAGTCTGTCACCATAATCATGATAACGATACTGCCACCTGGTTGTGCCTGCCCTACCTTATTGATCACTATTTGTCTGTATTTCTCTCCTCTCTCTCTCTCTCTTAGCTCCTTTTCTCCTTGCTCACAGGTAGCCTACGCGAGTTTTTCCGACCGGCCCAGGTGGCCCGTCCACAACAAACCAATTAACTACTTACAGAAGTCAGGCAATTAGCCAGCTGACCCTTCTGGGCGAACTGCTCCGCCTCCCCCAGCTCCGTGGACAACAACACGACAGGGCCCTTTCCCCCCTTGCCACACTTGCTACTATTTTATTCTTATGTAACCGGTGTGTGAACTAACGCCCTTATCAAATCCAGAGCATTGGGAACGAGGGGCCAGATTACCAGACACTGACTCCACAGCCCCTGCGCAGCCGCCTGTTCCCCCAGAATGTGAGAGGGACCCCCCCCCCCCCCAGCCCCGGCAATACCGCCTCCTCCATCCTTCACTCCTCCACCATCTTGTCAACTTGAGGAACCTGTTAGCTCCAGCCCTGGAAGTTCAGCATTGACTTCTGTCCCCCCCCCCCCCCCTCAAGAGTGAGCCCCCCTGTGGGGCCGCCCTAGCCGACCAAGGTTGCCCTGCCCTGGACCCAACAAACCAAGCAATGACAAACAATCACCAGCTCCCAGCCCCGGCAACACCGAGTCACCCTGCCATATATAAACCCCGAGAGGAGGAGAGCGGCTGAAGTGCAAATATAGCTTTTTGACGAACGGCACCCCGCTCTGCTTGAAGACTGTTTCTACTTGCCTGCTGACAGACGACCGGCAGCCCAATATCTGCTACATCAGTAACGTTGATATATTATTTTTCTGGATCTTTATTAATCGTGGCAATCCGCCAGTTAATATAGAGACCTACGATTAATATATATATCTACACACAAGTAATTAAGGATTCATTGCTGGCGCTTCCTCTGCCACTTGAACTCATAACTACTTATATATAGAGTGCAAATTGAACTAAGTGCAAATAGTTAATTATTTCTGGCCAACCGGAATTTAATATAACTATTGTTACTAGTGTGCTATCTAAAATAATAAAAGTATTGAATAGGCGCAATCTCCTGCCTCTCAATGTTATATTATATTAGACATCTCCTTGTACTTAACTCACAGAGATCTAGGGTAGAAAGATCGACTGTGTTAGGGTTCATTGAACCTCTCATATGGATCAGAGACAGTTAAGTAGAGTCCTTGAGTAGACACTGCTTACGTTTGTTCGATGGGATGCTCCTCTGGCCTCAGCCAGAAGCATAACATTTAAGATCCTAGACCCGAGAGTACCTTAACTGAACTTCATTAACGGCCCACGGCCCATCTGTAACTTCTCCACACAACTGGACCCCCTGGACGGCCCCCTGGAGCAGCCGAGAAGCCCCCGACGACATCAGATCAAGAGGAAAAGAAGATAACCCGACAGTGCACGATTCAGCATCATTGTATCAGTGCGGAGATACTGTGTTACCAAACCGTTGTATTTGCCTATGCTCACCTTGAAGTTATTTGCTAACTGCGAAGAGTGTTTCGAGTTTGATCCTAGAGTCCCCTGTTTCTTGCCAGAGATTTCGTGCTAGTAAATGTATTACGAGATAATTACCGCGACAATATTTACCCTTAGCCACAACAGGAGTGATTCCAAAATTGGATGTTATGGTATAGATATTCTGTAATCCCACAAATTTAAGGGATAGCTCGTAAAGGAATTAATCTCAGTGCCAATTCCCCCCCCCCCCCCCCCCGTGCATTAACCCGTGGAGCCCCGGCTAGTTTTGTAATGTTTGTTCACCAGAACCCGGCCGGTTTTCAAAAAATGGTTTTATTCCAGAAACAATAGCGAAAGGGTTAGGAATGAAGGAAAAACCACGAAAAACCGCTCAAAAAGCTTAAAGAATGGTCCTACAGAGCCCCCGAAAACGTATTTTACAAGAGTAAAAAATTTAAGGCAATTACCCCAAAAAAACAGGTTATTGCGCGCTCACGCGCACGCACGTGGACTTTGAGAGTTTTTAACCATCGGCACAGTTGCGTGGGATACGTACACAGTTCCCATACAAATCTGAACCCTCTTGAGTGGCTACACCTGAGGTTACGGTCGGCGCAATTAGGGTGACGCGCCAGGCGCGTCTCTGGGGCTGTGCGTTACATACATCGCCGACGCGTCAGACGCGTCGCTGGGGCTGTACGGGTTAGCAGTTGAAGAATATACAAATATAATTGCCTGTTGACTCTGCTAGATCTTATAAAGTCGAAACTTAACGTTAGCCAACATCTAAATAAATAACTAGAACCTAGGCGTAAAGCAACGAACTGTGCCAGATACTACGTAAGGTGAATCAGTGCCTCCCTCGAGTGACCTTCTTATCACTTCTTATCTTGTCCGTATCAGAAGAATAATACCTGAGATTCGAAAGTGGCAGTGCATACTCTAATCCAGATTCACGCTTGTGCTCGGAGAATTGAAAGACCAAACTCTTATTACTGAACTTATTACTGCTACTCATGTTCTCCACAGTGAATTGATTCTTTTTCTATGCCGCGAGTGTGTTAAAATAAATAAAGCTGTATTACCAATATCAACCTACGATTCTACTTTATGTGTTCTATTGATTCCTTGTATGTATGTATATGAAACCAGGCATCCCAGTCTTGCAGAACCCACTTACGCAATAGTTAATCCTGAATAAAATCAGGGCATAACAATAACATACATCCTCCCCCCCCCCTCTCTCTCTCTCTCTCTGTCTCTCTATCTCTCTCTCACAATATATATATATATATATATATATATATATATATATAAAATAGTGTAATGCGGAAGTATACAGTATAATCTCTGAAGTTGGAGCCTCATCATAATATTAGAATAATACCAAGCAGAGTAACCAGGGTCGTGTAAGGCCGATTGTACACGAACGATTATATCCACAACTTCTTTCTGCAACTCCGATCTGGCAGCTTGTGTGATATACCTTTATAAACATTGTAGCCCCTGGAATATGCTGCCTCCAGCCTCATTGCCGATATAAGTGTAGCAAGGTCTCAAAATGTTGCAACAAAATTAGCCTCAAATTGTTGCAAGTGTCTTAAAATATTGCTAAAAAAGTCTCAGAATGTTGCGAAAAATAATCAAAATGTTGCCAAAATGTCTCGCAGTGTTGCAGAAAGGTCAGAATGTTGCCAGAATGAAGTTTGTGGGTAAAAACTTACCGGAATAATCGCTCGTGTGTATATGGGTCAAAGGGTTGATGCGTATGCCGGGTCCCAGATAACGCAGCGTGTGTTTACCGAGACACTAACTACACCGGGAATGCGGGTTATCTCGGGGGGGGGGGGGGGGGGGGGATATTTGTCAACCTTTTTGGGAGCGGGAGGCGGAAGTGGAGTTGTGCAAATTATGTGGGTACTTACTTTGCATATTGTGTCTTTTGTTTGCGCTGATAGAAGTTGAGACGTTGGTAGGATATTTAGCGGTGTGTGTGTGTGCGCCTGTATATGTGTGTGTTTTTTTACCTGGGTGTGTGTGTGTGTGTATGTATGTTTGTATGTGTGTGTGTTTAAGTGTGATTGCATTATGACCAGTAGGACATTTGGGTGGAGGTGAACACAGGGATTCCTTCTTAAGGGGAGATGGGTCGTTTTTATTTACTAATTTTTTGTATTTGTTTTAATTATTTTATTATTTAGCTCCCTAGACCTCATCAAGCTTAGAAAACACCCGCCCAAGACCCTCCTTCAAGATAAATTTGTACATTTTTCGATAGAAAATATTTCCGGCCGAAGGCCGGTTTCTCTTAACCCCATGAGTACCAGCGACGTTTGTTATACTATATTCTAGCTATATTCAGACGATATTATTCAGCTTAGGAAGAATCTGTGGTAGTTAAAAAGGTTGGTTGAGATAATGTGTAGCCTTATTATTGCTAGAGGTCCTTCCTAAAGGCCGTGTCATACAGAAGTCGAACGTCACGCGACCTACTCCCGAACAGGATGACTTGCAAAAAAATTCAAATTTCAGAAAGTTCGGGTTGATTCGGGTCAATTCGGCCAATGATCTTGTTGATTCTGGGGAAGTTCTGGGGATGTTCATGGGTGCAGACAATATCTTCTGATTCGGCCAGAAGTTAGTGCATGCATTAACTTCTAGCCATATTTGGGTGTAAAAACCGTTAAAAAAAGGTCGGCGGGTTACTGTCGGCTTACATTCGTGTTACGTTCTTTTGTTTCGGCCGATGTTCTGCTGTAATATCCATTGGCGAAGTTAACACGAACTACCCGAACAGGAGTCGAATATAAGCCGAACATAAGTCGATGATAATCCGAATCATATGAATATAGGGAGACAATAAACCGATTATCAGCCGAATTACTCGAACAAAACACAACAATCCCCAGTTAAAGTGACGAATAAGACAATCATTATCATCATCATCACCATAATCATCACCACCACCAATATATTCATCACCACCACAACCATCATCATCATCATCACTATCATCATCACCACCACCACCATATTCATCACCATCATCATTACCACCACCACCAATGTATCGGTGAAAATGGGGAGGGCAAATACGGGCGGACTGAAGATATGCCTTCACCTAGGGTGAAATTCCACATATTGTTATTTTTGTTGTTTTTGTTGATGAAATCTTATAGAATAACCTTTCCTCTTGCCATTCATGAAAACAACAACATATAAAAAGCAATTATTATGGGTGAAAACCGACTGAGAGTTAATATTTTGCTGCGGAATGGATTCTATAAGAGCGAAAAACTATTGTTATAGATTTATTTCTATAAATTAAAATGTAAAACTTGCAAACTAAACAAACCAAAATTGGGACAAGGACAATATAAAGTCAAATTAAATTATCAAAATCGCTATGTGGAAACAAGCATACTAAAATGAAAATTATTAAATAAAAGAACACAATCCACCACATAGGGTGTACATTACTACATGAGCAAGTTAATCTGTTTCCCAAGCAAACTAATCGCACATACAACAACGCACTATCGTCACGTTAAAGGAAGTAGTCAAGTTTGGGAAGTCCGGGACGTTCTGGCAAATTTTACTAAACTCTGCATGAATAAAGAAACTACATGTTAAATGTCAAAATATTATTTAAAATCAAATTTGCAACATGACAAGACATTAACAATAGTAAAAAATACAAATATTGATAAGATATCTATACTATTACAAAATAATATATAAAATACAGTACAGCACTCACTAACGATAGTGCTATCGGGTAGGTACCTGTAAGCATAGCATGCCTCAAGTGACCCCTATCAATTACTACCCTACAAATAACCTACATTTATAGCACAAATAAACTAAGGAAATCGCAAAAGTAAGCAATTGATACTATCGACAATGAATACATATAATATAAAGAGAAATAATTGCAAAATATGAAGTAACAACAGATTTAAACAAAGAGTACTCTTTTAACAAGAACAATAAATTTAAAAAATCATCAATATTAATAATAATAATAATAATAGAAAAAGAAAAAGATAAACAATAAATACAGACAAAAAGTAAGCAGAGGTTATACAAGAAACTTCAAGTTAAAAATGCTTGATTAAAATTATTGATGTCAAATTTTAGAATACAGTCACAATAATTGACCCTAAAAAGATTAAATTTATGGAACAATTTACTTGCCTCAAAACCTCTGTCCACTAAGAGTCTGTATAGTAACCTAGCTCTAGCCCAAAAGTCATCTACTTTAGTGCAGATTTTACAAAATCTTATTAATTGGGAATAAAAACAATTATAAGTGATTTTACTATCGATATTACTACTAGGGAAAGGAAAGTTTATTACGTTAAAATTAAAATCATCAACTTTGTGATATACTTTAAGTATGCACTGTTCATTAACAATCTCTATATTTATATCAAGAAAATTTTCAACTTTATAATTTACGTTACATTGTGTGAGGGGAATAGAATTAGGGTAAATAAGTTTAGCAACTTGATTAAAATTTAACAAATTGCAAACAAGAATATCATCAATATATCTACTATTATTACTTAACAGTTTAGCAAGTGCTAATTTTTCTGGAATTTTATTTTTCTTGCTACTGTCAACTAAGTCTTTTATATATTTAAATTCTAAAGCAAGCAAGAATAAGTCTGCAATTAAAGGGCTAGCATTTCCACCCATAGGAATTCCTAATATTTGTTTGAAAATGTACGGCCCGAATCTAACATAAGTATTGAAAAGGAGGAATTTAAGGGCATCTTTAAGTTTAGTTCTATCAAAATATACAGAACTAATAATGATAGAATAATCTAAACACCGCCATCATGTTCAGCGGACATATATATATATTTTTGTTTTGAGAGTAAGCTAAATTTGTCAATTTTTTGATAGAAAAATTTCTCCGGCAAAGCCGGATTTCTCCATACAATGCTGGCTCCCTATCGCTCGCCAGGAAGAAATCGACACCTGGATGGGGATAAACGTCTTAAAACAGTGGGCTGAATGGAGCCGAATGGATACAAGCCAAAGAGAGAGGGAGAAAAGAGAACAAAAAGAGAGGTGGGCCCCTTAACATCCCCCTTCTACAACGCCAATACATTCTTTATAGAGGTTCACACTATAGGGCAGGTACAGTTTATGTTTTTTTTTTTGTTCTATGTGAATGAGGGAGACAAAAGGCATAACTGCCTGCAGCGAGTGCCTCCCTCAGATTTCAAAGAGTGACAGGGCCGAAATCAAGGGACGTTCGAGCTAAAATGCCTAGACACACGGAGTTTGAAGCAATTTAAGTCATAGGAAGAGGGAAAGACTGATTCTGGGAGAGAGTTCCAGAGCTCAGCATTTGAATAGAAGAAAGTCTGAGAATAGCGTTTCACTCTTGGGTTGGAGAATTGGAGGTTGTCTAACCACATTTGTTAGTTAGCATTGTGTTAAAATCATGTGATGGTCGTCCGATCTGGTTGGTGTTCTTCATAGGTTCTTTCACATCGGTTGAAGGTCGGCTGATCTTCGTACCTCAGTTGAAACTGGTCGGCTGATTCGGGGTATATTCGAGTTAATAGTCGGGTCATGCTCTGGCATTCATCGGTTTATATTCGAATCATGGAATCATGTTCGGGTCTTTGTCGTAAGTCGTCGCTCGGGAGTATCGGGTTACATTCGAGTCTTGTTCGGGGCATTGTCTGGGGATGTCCTTCTTCTACCAACTTCGGGACAATATCGTTTGAATTCGCCTCAAATATGCAAGTCATCCTGTTCGGGAGTAGGTCGCGCGACGTTCGACTTCTGTATGACGCGGCCTTAAGCTGAATACAATCGTCTAATAGTTGCCAGCATATGATAAAACGATTGTCCCTGGTACTGAACAGGTTAAATTACATGCTCGCTATCGCTCGCCAGAAAGAAAATGACACCTAAATGTCACGAAAAATCTTAATATTGACAAATAAATTGGGCGAAAGGTCTTAAAATCGCCAACCTAATAGGCCAAACGTCATAAAATCTGAAAACTAATGGGGCTATACATGAGGAAGAAGGGGGACCAGAAAAACGCCCATTTCCCCCTAAAATAACTCAAGATCTTTCCTATAATTTCCTCCCACCCACAGTGTTTACACATTGTATATTCCACCCCCAAATCAATGTTTTCATTCACAATTATTCTTGGAAGGCGAGGATTTGGTTTCGTGTTAACACTTATGGTGCGACGTCTTAGGGATTGGTATGATATTTTTGCTTGATCTTGCCGTTTTTCGAGCAGATTATTTGTAGTTTTCCCCAAGACTAAAACAATGCCTCCACAGACCCCCTTCATTCCAAAACAACGCCTCCCAGACCACATTCAAGCTTAGTATGTATATTATTCGGAAGAAAAATGTTCTGACCAATGGTCGGTTTCTCCTAAATTGCAGGTTCGCTGTCGCTCGCACAGAAAACAAATGAACACTTGCATGGGATAAAATGTCCTATTATCGTCAAATTAACGACGGTTATTTAGCGATATTATGGTGACTTTCGAGGACAGTTCTAGTGATATTATATGCTGAAATACATAAATATTTTTGGGGTACTAGGTCTTCTGTTAAGCCTCCTGACTTATTAATAACTCCTCTACAATGCAGAAATGCTAGTTCACATGATCTATTTATGCTCCAAACCATCTCTCTCTCTCTCTCTCTCTCTCTCTCTCTCTCTCTCTCTCTCTCTCTCTCTCTCTCTCTCTCTCTCTCTCTCTCTCTCTCTCTCTCTCTCTCTCTCTCTCTCTCTCTCTCTCTCTCTCTCTCTCTCTCTCTGTGGAACTTACTTCCTCAGCGTAATTGTCCACCCATATTCAATCACTAATATCTCAGAATAATATAATTACTGCTTATTTCTTTTGTATGAATGATACCATAAAGGCGGATTATGTTTTCTCTTGATTCGTTGTTCCTTCTTCTATTTAGTATGTAATAAAACATGCCACTGGAAGGTTACAACGGAACATGACGAACAATAGATACCCTATAATTTCAGAGGTTGGCCAATCTCCGCCATATTGGTGCCACTGGAGTCATTAACTTATTTTTTACTCGTAAATAATGTTTACCAATGATAAGAATTCGATAATTTTGGTACAGCATATATAGTTTGGTCTTTGAAACTAAATTTGACACGTTTAAAAATAACATATCCCCCCGTTTGTGATAATTATGGATCCAATATGGCGTCCAAAGACAAAGATGGCCGCTCTTTCCTAATATAGTATCTCTTACATACGACCACATTTAATCCTTTCCCAGTTTTGGACAGGAACGCAAAAACAGTAAACAACGTGGGTGCCCTGGGAAGTGCGTGCCTAGGTTTTATTAAGGGGAGATGGGCGTATTTATATGATCATTTATGATTTTGTTTTCATTGTTTTATTAGTTTATTCCCTAGACCTCCACCAATCTTACACAAACATCCATTTGATCCCCCTGCTAGATTAATTTGTACATTTTTCAGTAGAAAAATGTCCCGGGCGAAGGCTGGTTCTTCCAAAATTACAGGCTCACTATCGTTCGCCAGGATAATACATCGACACCTAAATAGTACGAAAGGTCTTAATATTGACAAAGAAATGGGGCGAAAGGTCTTAAGATTAACAAACTAATGAGCTGAACGTCGTAAAATCTGAAAACGTCGTAAAATCTGAAAACTAATGGGGCTAAACACGAGTAAGAAGTGTGACCATAAACACGACATCTTCCTTTAAGCTGGCGAAATATTTATTCCTTTAACAACCCATTTCCTTACTGCAGACTATGAAACTACTACAATCTGTTTGTTTTGAAATTGTCTATGTTTTACTTGTTTGTTTGTTTTATATTGGTCTGTTTTGCTTGTTCGTTAGTTTATAATTAAGCTGGTGTGAAATAAACTTATACCCATCTTAATTACTTAGCTTTTACAAACTCTTCATAGTCAAATATGTGGTTATTTGTTAAATCTAGGTATAAATTTGACGCGGAAACGTAATAGTTTCTTATTGTTTCATAAATTATCGAAAAATCAGCGGTTAAGTTTGATTTTATTTATTTATTTGTTATTATTTTTAATACGAATAATAGGAAAAGCACGTCATCGTGCTGAAAGGCTTAATATTAATGCTTTGTTTTCATACTTGGAGATTTATTCCGTTCTTAAAATCCATTACTTCTTCAAACAAAAAGATACTCTTTAAAGAAAGTATAATTAGGGTAGATTATAATCAAGATGGGTATATTGATAGTACTATATCTCTGATTGTTTGCTATATACCGGTACTATATTAACCATTTTTAAATCAGGCTTAATCATTATACCTTCAAAGGAACATATATTATAAACACTTCAATCACTCTTTTGTCATAACCATAATAGTTACATCGTAGGGCTATGACAAATAATAGTTATATTGTAGGGATATAATAATTAATAGTTACATTGTAGGGATATGACAAATAATAGTTACATCGTAGGGATATGACAAATAATAGTTACATCGTAGGGATTTGATAAGTAATAATTACATCGATGGGATACTACAAATAATAGTTACATCGTAGGGATATGACAAATAATAGTTACATCGTAGAGATATGACAAATAATAGTTACATCGTAGAGATATGACAAATAATAGTTACATCGTAGGTACGGTATATGACAAATAATAGTTACATCGTAGAGATATGACAAATAATAGTTACATCGTAGAGATATGACAAATAATAGTTACATCGTAGGTACGGTATATGACAAATAATAGTTACATCGTAGGGATATGACAAATAATAGTTTCATCGTAGGGATATGACAAATAATAGTTGCATCGTAGGGATATGACAAATAATAGTTACATCGTAGGGATATGACAAATAATAGTTACATCGTAGGTACGGTATATGACAAATAATAGTTACATCGTAGGGATATGACAAATAATAGTTACATCGTAGGGATATGACAAATAATAGTTTCATCGTAGGGATATGACAAATAATAGTTGTATCGTAGGGATATGACAAATAATAGTTACATCGTAGGGATATGACAAATAATAGTTACATCGTAGGGACATGACAAATAATAGTTACATCGTAGGGATATGACAAATAATAGTTACATCGTAGGGATATGACAAATAATAGCTACATCGTAGGTATGGTATATGACAAATAATAGTTACATCGTAGGGATATGACAAATTATAGTTACATCGTAGGGATATGACAAATAATAGTTACATCGTAGGTACGGTATATGACAAATAATAGTTACATCGTAGGGATATGACAAATAATAGTTGCATCGTAGGGATATGACAAATAATAGTTACATCGTAGGGATATGACAAATAATAGTTACATCGTAGGTACGGTATATGACAAATAATAGTTACATCGTAGGGATATGACAAATAATAGTTGCATCGTAGGGATATGACAAATAATAGTTACATCGTAGGGACATGACAAATAATAGTTGCATCGTAGAGATATGACAAATAATAGTTACATCGTAGGGATATGACAAATAATAGTTTCATCGTAGGGATATGACAAATAATAGTTGCATCGTAGGGATATGACAAATAATAGTTACATCGTAGGGATATGACAAATAATAGTTGCATCGTAGGGATATGACAAATAATAGTTACATCGTAGGGATATGACAAATAATAGTTGCATCGTAGGGATATGACAAATAATAGTTACATCGTAGAGATATGACAAATAATAGTTACAGCGTAGAGATATGACAAATAATAGTTACATCGTAGAGATATGACAAATAATAGTTACATCGTTGGGATATGACAAATAATAGTTACATCGTAGAGATATGACAAATAATAGTTACAGCGTAGAGATATGACAAATAATAGTTACATCGTAGAGATATGACAAATAATAGTTACATCGTAGAGATATAATAATTCATAGTTACATCGTAGAGACATGACAAATAATAGTTACAGCTTTAGGATATGACAAATAATAGTTACATCGTAGGGATATAATTCATAGTTACATCGTATGGGCTGGTCTATCAGAGTGAGAACTGAGCGATCTCTGCCATACCCATAGCTTAATCTGACTGTTCCTTTTACTTATATATTTTCTAAATCTCAAGTGACGGCGTCTCTTCCGTGGATTGACCTCCCAATCTACCAAGATTGGAGGCCAAAGCGTCACATATTTCCATTGCCCCTCAACTTTCTCTTCATAATTGCTGAGAGGCACAGGGCCCTGGGTGGGGCTTTGGTTTCCCGGGCGTTTCCGCACCCTCCTCAGCTCCCCGCCATGGAGTGGCTTCGGTCACCCAGGCTTTATTGTGGTAGGCAGGGAGGGTTCTGTGGGGGTGCTCGGTTATGGCCTTGGTCTTGCTTGGGGCCTTTGGGCTGTTCAGCCAGGCAGCCTGGGGAACAGCAACAACAACAACAACATCGTAGGGATATAATAATTAATAGTTACATCGTAGGATTTAACAATTTCTCGCTGCGTTAAACTGAACAGGGTATAGTGTGCCTTACGACTTAATGGATTAAGGCATGTTTTTGTTTGTTCTCTGGAAGTGGTTGTTTGTGTTGGCTAAGCCTGGTATACGACTCAAGTTTACCTCGAGTCTGTCCTCTCTCTTTCTCTCTCCCTTGAGCAAATTGTGTGTGTGTGTGTTTCAGTGTGTGTATGTGTGTGTCTTGCGGGCTATGTGTGCGTGTCTGTCTCTCTGTGTGTGTTTGTGTGTCTGTCTGGCTGTGTGTGTGTGTTTTTTTCTTAAGAGAGGACATGTGTGTGGTGCGTGCCTGTCATTGCGTGAGTCTCTCTCTCTCTGTGTTTTCCTTTAGAGAGGATTTGTATGTGACAGACTAGCAACCCAAGTGTAATGCTGAAAACAGCATTACCCTGAGGATGCTAGCTGTGTCTAGCGAAACGTTGGCAAATAATCAGGAACTTTGCTACCTTTCTCCACCTTCCTACTGAACCACAACGAAAACTGGTCAGAAATATTGAAAATATTTACAATACATTTTTAATGCTGAATTTGCTTCTTCATTTAACCTCGTATGTATTAAAGAAAATCTTCTACTTGGCTACACTAACATACAATATATATATATATATATATATATATATATATATATATATATATATATATATATATTTATTTATGTACAATATATATATACAGTAGTATATATACAGTATATATTCAGTACACAGTGTATCCAAATAAACCAGTGGCCAACAGAAAAACGTGTTAAGAATATTGTAGCAGGAGAAAACCATGAAGAATAATAGGCTTAGAGGATTAGAAAGAGTGAACAAACTGATGGCATGAATGAACAACAGGAAGAGTATAAAGAAATATATAACTTTTAATATCACGCACACAACAAAAATTAAGAGAAAAATTTGCATATGTGTACATTGATACACTGACCACATAGACCTTGTGTTCCAAACGAGGTGGTCAGGACTTAATTTTAGTAGAGATAGCTAACCCCTTAATATATGAAAGTGGAAGACAAGAATAGAACAGAAGAATGTGTTCTCCCCACCGTCTGATCCCTCCGGCAAATGCCGTACAAGAAAGCAAATGTGATTTTTGTATTCATTGGTAGATCTTTCGATTACAAATCCGAAGAAGTTATTCTCACCTTATATAATTCGTTGGTTCGACCTCATCTAGAATACTACGTTCAATTTTGGTCTCCTATCATAAGGATATAGAAAGATTTGAAAGAGTACATCGAAGAATAACAAAATTATTCCCAGATTTAAGAAATTAGCCATATGAAGAATGTCTAGAGGAATTAAACCTTTTCAGCTTGAGATTGCGCAGACTAGGAGGGGATATGATTCAAGAGTATTTAAGATAACTAAAGGTATCGACAATATGGATGCAAACAAATACTTCACATTAATTTATTCCAATTACATACGAAGGAATGGCTGTAAAATCATCCGTAAGCCCTTTCACTCCGAAGAGACTTTTTTTTTTTTTTTTTTTTTTTAGTCGAGTATTGAACTTATGGAACTTATGAACGTAGCAATAATCTAGACTGCAGTACTGTTGAAACCTTCAAAAATTGCTTGGACTAATATCTCGCCCTTATCTCCCGACTAACTTTGTTTACCAATGAATAAGAGGACATGCCCAGATTACTACACTTTGTTAGGATAGATATAGTAAGATAGTTCTATTTTTGTATTTTTATGTCGAGTACTATGTAATTTTTTCCATTCCGAATGAAAAAGATAAATCCTGTCCTTTCTAAGCCGTCTTTTCTCTCATATATAAAAAAATAGGTAGTTTAGATACAAGCTGACTCATAAGGATCAGTAGAACTATTGTTGCTTGCTTTCTTTTGTACAATGCAAATAATTCAAATTACAATATGCCCTTGCATGATTTGTAGGAAAAGAGAGAGAGAGAGAGAGAGAGAGAGAGAAGAGGAAATTAAGGTAGTTGGAATGGTCCTTAACATGTTATGCCACTTTACTGAAACACACGCACATACACACACACAGATTATACATACACTCAGAAGCAGCACCACAAACACACATTTGCACTCCTGTAATAAAACACAGACAGGCACACTCACATGAATATCGTTTCTTCCTCCTCTCCATCTTCCCTCTCTTACTTTCCTTATTCCTACTTCTATTCCTTCTCCTATTTTGCTCTTCTTGGTCCTTCTCCTCCTACTAGTAACTATCGTCTAGTAACTAACCCAGTAACTATCGTCCAATTAGCTTAACCTCAGTTGTATGTAAACTGCTAGAAACGGTCATACGAGACAGACTCGTAAATCACTTAGAGGAAAATAACATACTTAAAGATACTCAACACGGCTTTCGTAAAAAACGTTCCTGTTTAACAAACCTCTTAGACTTCTTCCACTATATCCTCAACCTCTACGATGAGAGTAAAGCTGTAGATAATATATACCTTGATTTTCAAAAGGCCTTTGACAAAGTTCCCCACAAACGTTTACTACTAAAACTAAAAGCGCATGGAATACAAGACGGTGTGTTGAAATGGATAGAAAATTGGCTCAGCGACAGAAAGCAAAGAGTAGTCATAAACGGTAAGGCATCTAAATGGACCAATGTATGTAGCGGGGTACCCCAGGGATCGGTACTAGGACCAATTCTCTTTCTAATTTACATCAACGACATAGATGAGGGTCTCACCTGTACAATCTCAAAATTTGCTGACGATACAAAAATTGCAAATAGCGTACTCTCAAAAGAACAAGTTGACGATATGCAACACAATCTAGATAAATTGTCATGTTGGGCCCAAATTTGGTAAATGAGTTTCAATGCGGATAAATGTAAAGTACTACATATCGGATACCTAAATGAGAAAGCAAACTATTCGATGAATGGCACTCAGCTTAAGAATGTAAACAGAGAAACCGATCTGGGAGTAACAATATCGAGTAACCTAAAACCGAGTCAACAATGTTCAGAAGTTGTTAAGAAGGCAAACAAAATAATTGGCTTTATAGGCAGGTCATTTGAGCATAAATCCAAAGAAGTTATCCTAACCCTTTACAATTCCTTAGTCCGCCCTCTTCTGGAATACTGCATTCAATCCTGGTGCCCTTATTACCAAAAAGATATAAACAAGCTAGAACGAGTTCAACGTAGAGTTACCAAAATGATACCTAGCCTAAAGAACAAACCATACGAAGAGCGTCTTAGAGAATTAAATCTATTTCCTTTAACCCAGCGCAGATTAAGAGGTGACTTAATTCAAGTGTTCAAAATCATCAAAGGCATCGACAATATGAACTGTAGTAAGTACTTCACTATCGACCAATCTAATTACACGCGGGGAAACGGTTGCAAAATTATTGGTAAATCTTTTAACTCACACGAATCTAAGAATTTCTTCTTCAATCGAGTTGTCAACTTGTGGAATGGGCTTCCCCGAAACGTTATAGACTGCATCACCGTTGATTCATTTAAACTCTGTCTAGACAAATATCTCGCATCAAACCCGCGACTGACTGCGTTTGTAAATGAATCACTTTATTTTATCCCCCCCTCAGTTACTAACCCATCTGTCCCCTACTAACTTCCTAATCCTGCCACGGACATTAGTTCCATGGCAGTAATTCCCTTTCCAATGTTCCCTTACCCACTCTAAACCACTGTTTGGACACTTGATCATCAGTGTTTTGGAGGACAAGCAACCTAGAAGGGTCACTAGATCTGTTGTTGCTTGATTTCCTTTGTACTCCTTTGTACTACCTGTTGCTCCTCTTCCTCTTCCTCATTATCTTTCTCCTCCTCTTTCTCTTCTGCCTCCTCCTCCTGTTCCTCCTTGTTCCTCTTCCTCATTATCCTTCTCCTCCTCTTTCTCCTTCTCCCTGTTGCTCCTCCTCCTTGTTGTTCCTCTTCCTCATTATCCTTCTCTTCATCCTCCTCCTCCCTGTTGCTCTTCCTCCTCTTTCCTCTTCCTCCTCCTCCTTCTCCTCCTCCTCCCGCAGCCAAAATGCCTTCGAACTTGAAACGTTGCGAGCAGTGTACAGGTCGATTCGCTGGACAATACTTCAGTGACTACTTCTCCAACCCGGAATGCAGGCTGTGCGAAAACCGCCGACATCTGTTAGAAGGTCTGACCAAAGTAAAAGCCAACTATGTCAAACTCCAGAAGGAATTCTACTCGTTGCAGGAATTTATTTCCCTCAATGTAGCAGCAACACCAGAAACCCAGCAGGATGTAGGACTACCAGTGCAGGTGTCTAGCCAAGACAACGCAACTGCCCTCCCTTCTCCCCCTAGATCTCCTTCCCCACCCAGAGTTGACCAGCCGCTAACACCCCCACCAGCCAGCCCACCCGCCCGCCACAACACCCTTCCATCCCCTCAAAATTCCAGAGACTCTCCCACCAGCTTTACTCCCGTAAGAAATGGGGCGAGGCAATAAAAAACGAGGTCACATCTGCCGGTCACCACATTTAATAAATACCAGATTCTGACAGAAACAGGAGACGAAACTGAGGAGACCAGGCTCATTGGAGACTCCATCTTACGAGGACAACTTGAAGAGTTCTGTGGAAGAGTCCCAAACCACAGGAAGCGTTTTTGCATACCCGGTGCAGGTTTGGACGACATCACAGCAGCCTTCGACGATGTCACCATCAACGCTGACGAGAACACCCTGTTCGTGATTCACGCAGGGTCGAACGATGTAATGCGCACCAGGTCAGAGGAACTAATGGAAAAATACCGTAAGGCAATCCAGCGTTACAAGAGTAAGTCATGTAACATAATCATTTCAGGCATTCTTCCCAAGATCGATGCAGAGACCGGTTTCTACGATAAGGCGTTCAGTACTAATAACAGACTTAAATCCCTCTGCTCACAGGAAGATGTTGAATATCTCAATCTCTGGGACCATTTCTACAATCAACACATTCTCTTTCAGGATGATGGCTGCCATTTGAATTCAGTCGGAGGAGCATGCCTAGGCAGACCCCTACATGATGCAGTCTGCACTTTCAGATAAAAAAACGACAACCGAGCAGGGGCAGTAGCAGCGACATAAACTACCCCATATCAAATGTAAACTCTACCCAAAATAATATCACGGCCTGCTACGTTAATGCACGCAGCTTACGCAATAAATTTGAAGACCTGGAAGCACTTGCATGTATAGAGGAATGTGATATAATCGGTGTTTCAGAATCTTGGATCAACACGGAGAAGCGTGATTTTTTGGCGGAATACGCATTACCAGGTTATACTCCCTTCAGCTACGAAAGATCCCATAGAATGGGAGGTGGGGTTCTGCTATATGTTAAAAGTAATCTTCACCCAATCGAGGTAACTAAACCTGCCATAAATAATATTGATACTAGTTACGTTCAAATAAATAATCAAGCAAGCAAGATAATAATTGGCCTCATTTATCGACCTCCTGCACAATCACCCGATACTGACGAGAAACTCTATGATCAAATAGCAGAAATAAGTTGTCAGGAAGAAGCAGTAATATTTGGCGATTTCAATCTGCCAGTCACAACATGGGGCGAACCACTAAATGCTCACGCGGGACATGATCTATATGCTAATCTTCAGGAAAGTGCCCTTTATCAACACGTAGAACACCCAACGAGGGGAAATAACATTCTGGATATTATTCTAACGACAAATGAAAGACTGGTAAATAGCGTTAAAATCGGACCGGAATTTAGCTCTAGTGACCATAGGATAGTGTCCTTTAACATTAAAGTAAATAATGACAAAGAAAACGAGAGCACGGAAAAAGTACCAGATTATCGAAGGGCCGACTTTAACAAACTTATAAGGCATCTTGCCAATACTGACGGGAGTGAAATGACCGAAACTCATGATGTAAATCGATTATGGAACATATTATCTAATAACCTAAACAAAGCAATAAATACATGCATCCCTCTACGAAACCGGCGCCCAGCAGGCAAATATAAGCCAAAATGGTGGAATAATGAAATAAAAAAAAAAGTCTTAGTAAAAAAGCAGGCATACCAAAAATATAAGGCAACTCAGAATAATAGCGATAAATTAGAACACGATAGACTGCGTCGAACAACCAAAAATCTCATCAAAGGAAGTAAGAAGAATCTGGAACTTCATATTGCCAGCTCCAGCAAGTCCAATCCGAAAGAATTTTACAGCTATATAAGAAACAGAAAAACGGTAACTTCAACAGTAGGCCCACTTGTTGCGGAAAATGGAAATCATACAGATAACAAAGTACAAATGGCGAATATCCTAAATAACTATTTTGCATCAGTTTTCACGTCGGAAGATGCTACCGGTAACCGACCTACCCCTACGAATCAATCAAATGGCACTGAGCTCGAAAACTTTACGATTTATGAAGACGATATCCTGTTCGCAATCAACAATTTGAAAGTTAATAAAACCCCAGGCCCTGATAAAATATCCCCAAGGATCCTAAAAGAAGCAAAACACGAATTATTAAACCCACTCGCAAATCTGTTCAACAAATCATTGAATGTTGGGATAGTTCCAAACGAATGTAAACTAGCTAACTGACGCCCATATACAAAAAAGGAAATAAGTCCTCTCCCGGCAATTATCGACCAATTAGCTTAACATCGGTAACGGGCAAATTAATGGAAACCATTATAAGGGACAAAATAGTAAAACATTTGGAAGAAAATAATTTAATAAAAGATTCTCAGCACGGTTTTAGAAATAAACGTTCATGCTTAACAAACTTACTCGATTTCTTCAATGATGTTTACAAATCATATGATAAGGATAGAGCAGTTGATATAATATATCTCGATTTTCAGAAAGCTTTCGATACCGTACCCCACAAGAGACTAATTGACAAAATAAAAGCTCATGGCATAACAGGAAAATCTCTGAAATGGCTCGAAAATTGGCTCTCAGACCGTAAACAACGAGTTGTAATAAATGGTGAAGAATCAGATTGGTGCAAAGTAAATAGTGGCGTTCCCCAGGGTTCGGTATTAGGTCCTATTCTTTTTATAATTTACATAAACGACTTAGACGAAGGAATAGAATGCAAAATTTCGAAATTTGGTGACGATACAAAAATTACTAATAAAGTAACCTCAACAGTACATTGGCAAACACTACAAGGTGACCTAGACACTTTAGAAAACTGGGCAGAAAAATGGCAAATGAAATTCAACATAGAAAAATGCAAAGTATTACACATCGGTAGTAACAACGCTAAAAAAGATTACTCAATGAACAACATTCAACTATCAAATACAAATAATGAAAAGGATCTGGGAGTTATAATATCAAGTGACCTGAAGCCGAGTAAACAGTGTCCAGAGGTAATAAAAATTGCTAATAAATTGGTGGGTTTCATCGGCAGAACATTCAAATTCAAATAAGAAAAAATCATACTTACTCTATTCAACTCATTGGTGCGTCCCCATCTCGAATACTGCGTGCAATTCTGGTCACCGTACTACCGAAAGGACATAAATAAACTTGAAAGGGTGCAACGCAGAGTCACTAAAATTATACCTAGATTGCGTAATAAACCGTACGAAGAGCGCTTAAACGAACTAAATTTGTTTAGCTTAACAAAGCGCAGAATGAGAGGTGACCTAATAGAGGTGTTCAAAATCTTCAAGGGATTCAGCAACCTAAATGTAAGCGAATTATTTACGATCAATCAAGCAAACACGAGAAACAATGGTTATAAGATTATAGGCAAGCGTTTTCATTCTCACGAGGCGAAGCATTTCTTCTTCAACCGCGTTGTGAATAATTGGAACAGACTACCTTCGAACATTGTAAACTGTAATACTGTCGAAACATTTAAGAACCATCTGGATAAACACATGGCAAATAACCCCCGATTAACACAGTTTCTTTCAGAATAACGCGCAACGAAATGTCAACGCATACCGCAATGTATATTGATTTTCATACATCTGTTCCCTTTCAGAATTGTAGTAAATAAGTTAGCTTAGATTACAAATCAACTTCTTTTTTCTCCTTGTCCTGTCCGAATTTCCGTGTCAGTTTTTCAATACTACATGGTATTTTTCCTATCTGTTTCCATGCCAGTATTAGCTGGAGGGAGTGGTGGGTGGGGAGGAGCTTTCTTCTTTGCTATCCTTTTCTCTACCTAGTAGTCAGTAGATTAGTAGTTTTAGATATCCAAACTGCCCCGTAAGGACCAATAGGTCTGTTGCAGTTTGTTCTCCTTTGTATTCCTTTGTATTCCTGTTGCGCCCGCTCCTAGATCCTGGTTGACAAAGTATGCATATTAAGTGACTGCCATTTCGCAAGACGGCCGCTCTGCACCCTATAGCCAATTTCGGGACTGTCTCTACCTTTATTCTCTCTCGATATCTATTTGCTCGCTTTCACACTCTCTCTCTCTCTCTCTCTCTATCTATCTATCTATCTATCTATCTATCTATCTATCGCTCTCTCTCTCTCATACAAATATTCAGCCCCCACCACGAACACACACAGCCCCCTTTTCCCCCACACATAACCTTCCCCTCACACAGTCTTCCCCCCCCCCCCCCACACACACACACACACACATACAGCCTCCTCCTCCGCCCTCGCGCACACACACACGCTTTAGGTTTCCCGTGCTTCCATTACTCTCAAGTTTCTCCTCATATACTCAGCCAATCCTCGCTCTTATTTGCTGCACTCCTCATATCCCTCCTCCTCAGCTTCCTTCTTCTCCTCCCTCCGCCTCCTCCTGCTTCTCCCTCCTCGTCCCATTCTTCCCTCTTTTCCTTCCTCCTCCTATTCTTCCTTCTTCTCCCCCATTCTTCTTCTTCTTCTTCTTCTTTTCCCCTACTCTTCCCTCTTCTTCCTCCTTCTTCTTCTCCCTCCTACTTCTTCTTCTTCTTTTTCTTCTTCTTCCACATATCACATAATTATCAGGTGAAGGTATTGAGGGATAAGCCTTTACAACGGCACCTCGTATCTACATTCTACTTTTCCTATTTTTTCTGAAGAGTGTAGATAGGGGAGAAGGGGTGTTGGAGAGAGAGGAAGCTGTTGGCGTGGCTTTGTATGTGTGTTATTAGTCTGTATACATCGTCGAGGTGTCCCTCGACTGGGCGCAAGCATGTGAAACATGCTAGGACGTTTGGCAACGTAAAAACCTCCTCCACCACTCACTGTCTTATTAGCTTCCTAGATTATATTTACACAAACCTTGAGAAGAGAAAGACTTCCCTCGCCATTGCCTTTATTGACTTCAGGAAAGCATTTGACCTTGTTGACCACACCATCATCATCAACAAGGCCATAAAGTTGGGGCTACATCCTACCCTGGTTGCGTGGTTGACCGACTTCCTTAGTGACAGACGACAAGCAGTGCGATACCAAGGCTTCATCTCCACCTTCCTAGACATCACATGTGGGGTCCCACAGGGCACAAAGATGGGGCCTCTATTGTTCCTCATCTTGATTAATGATGCCCTAAAGGACACCCCATTCCACTGGAAGTACGTGGACGACTCGACAGTCGGCATTACTGTCGATAACACCTCCCCTAACTATGACCCCCTACAAGACATCCTCGACCGTCTTCAAGCCTGGACCACAGACAATCATGTGACTATCAATCATGACAAGACAGTGGTCATGCACATCAACACTTCCATTACTGACCTTCCTCCACCCACTGTCACAATGGGTCCTCATCCCCTTCAGCTTGTTGAGTCCACCAACTCCTCGGAATCACTGTGGACAACAAACTGAACTGGAAGAAACATGTAACTACCACAGTCAGGACCGCCACATACAAGTTGTTTATGCTAAGGCGGTTGAGATCCCTGGGGGCGCCGGAGAATGAGCTGAAGAGTATATATAACACCTTCATACTCCCTAAGCTCACCTACGCCTCTCCCGCCTGGTCCTCCTCTCTAACCCTGACACAACAACGTCAATTGGAGAGAGTGCAGAGGAGGGCATGCAGGATCATCCTGGGTGGCACATATCCAGGTTACGAGGAAGCTCTCACCACCCTTAGCATACCTGCACTTTCAACCCACCACTACAACACACTCAAACAGTTTGCATCTAAACTGCTTGTTCACCCACGACACAGAAACTTACTTCCACCAGACGCCCCTAGACCAACACGTGCAGCTCGTCACTTCAACACACTCCAACCAATAAGAGCAAGAACTGACAGATATAAAAATAGTCCTGTCCCAACCATTGTTAATATTATTAATAATGTGTAATAACGGCCTGTCACACCATATATACGTGCCCACCTTTAATAATGTATGCATAAGTGTGTGTGCGTGTGTGTATTAGAATATAATTAATTATGTATTTGCTTGAGTTTGTTTATGTATATGTGTATATATGTATATGTGTATCTATGTATGTGCAGTATATGTGTATGTATGTGTGCGTATATGTGTACGTATGTATGCATTATTTATATATATACATATGTGTCTATAGTGTATACTGTTTGTGGTTCGAGCCCGGCTGAGAGTATCAGGTGGATAAGAGAAGAGCATATATGCATGTAATGTGCATATATTTATGTATATGTATGTCTGTGTGTGTGTGCTGTCAATGGTTCGAGCCCGGTTGAGAATATAAGGTATATAATATATATATGTACTGTAGGTGTATTTGTATGGTCATATGCACATATGTATGTAAATATACGTACATATGAGCGAGAACATATTGCTCACTAGCGCAACTTCTGATTATAAATCTATGCTTAAGCATTATCTATTATTAAGTGTTCGCGTATCTTCATCCATGTATTTCCACCCTTAATAATAGAACACCCAGCTTTTCCACATTTCGCCTTCTATCACACACACACACACACACACACACACACACACACACACACACACACACACACACACGAACGAACGAACACACACACACACCTACACTACCGAGGATTAACCTCCCATTGTAGTAGGCTTTACCTGACCCTACCTGTACGGACTTGAATTGCCGCTCCCTCTTTACCCTTTACCTCTTTACCCTGACCCTACCAAAACAGTTTTTGTATGTATGTATGTTTGTGTGCACATGTGAGCGTTTGTGTATACGGACATGTGCACACTTACTGCATGTTCTTATGTTCTTATATATGTATGTATATGTATGCGTATGTATGTGCGTACGTACGTGTATATATGTATGTTCTGTATATGAGTAAGTAAAATAAATGTGTATATGTACTGTATATCACTTACTCTCATGGTTATTTTATGATTATTTGTATTCTGCACCTGCATCATTATTGTATTTATTTATTTTTTTGTAAACTGAGCTTACCATCTTCATATCTGTACATCTCATGTTCATCCACTAAATTGTAAAATGTGTATTTTCAGCTCATGAGGCTGCCATTCTTTAATAAACCGTTTATTATTATTATTATTATTATTACAACACCCACTAAATGTCCGCCTGGGCTGGGATCGAACCCAGGTCAAGCAGATTCACACGTGAGCGTGCTCACCACTCGACTCTTCATCTTCTTCTTCCCACTCTTTCTTCTTCTCCCTCCTCCTCTCACTCATCCCTCTTCTCTCTCCTCCTAGACTTCCTTCTTCGTCCTCATTCTTCTTCCTCCTCCTCCCACTTTTCCTTTTTCTTCCTCCTTCTCCTTCTTCTCCCTCCTACTTCTTCTTTTTCTTCTTCCCACTCTTCCTTCTTCTCCCTCCGCCTTCTACTCTACCTTCATTTTCCCCCTCCTCCTCATTCTTCTCCCTCCTCATTCTTCCCCCTCCTCCTCCTACTCCCTCTTTCCCCTACTCCTCATTTTTCTCACACTCGCCTCTACCCTTACTCTACCTCCTCCCCCTCCAGCTCTACCTTCCCCCTCCTCCTCTTCCTCATCCTCCTTATCACCATAATCTCTCTCCTCTTCCTTACCCTCATCCTCATCCTTCCTATATCTCCACCACTCTCTCCCTTCCTCCTTCTCTTCCTATATTTCTCCCGTTTCTCCTCCTCCTTCTCTCCTTACTCTTTCTCTTCCTCCTCAAAATCAGCCCAAACCTCCCTCCTCCTCTTCCTTCTTTTCTTACTCTTTATCTTATACTAACTCCTCATCACTCCAAATTTCCCTTCTTTTTCTCCTCTTCCTCCAACTTCTTCCTCATCGCCATAACACCACCACACTCCTCCCCCTCGCCGTATGACCACCACTACACTCCTCCCCCTCCTCCCACACACTCCCACCACACTCCTCTCCTTCCTTTTCTTCCTCCTCCCCATATCTCCACCACCCTCCTCTCTTCCCCCTCAATACCGTCAAACTTCTGGGAGCCAAGTTAGCCAAAAAAGTCCCTAAAGAGGATAATCTAATGCCCCTCTGCACAGACTAGGCCAGAAGGTCATGGGGGTAAACGTCTTAATTAAAATAGTAGGCTGAATGGGGCAGAATGGATACAAGCCAAAGAGAGAGGGAGAGAAAGATAAAAAAGCGAGGTGGGCTCCCTTAAGCAGGTGATCACACAACCCATGCTACCTTCCCATCATTATCGTGGGCCCTGTACATTAACCTGGGTTGTGGAGGGCTTGTTAAATTGCAGTTTCCTCCTAGATTTTAGGCTCGCTATCGCTCGCCAGGAATAAAACTAAATGGCACGAAAGGTTTTAGGATTAACCAGTAAAGGGGAGCAAAAGGTCTTAGAATTGCCAAACTAAGAGGGCAAACTTCATAACATTTCAAAAGTAATAGGGCTAAACATAAGGGAGAATGGGGTCCAGAAAAAAAACACCCCCTTAATGCATAGTACTAATGATAATACAAGTAAAGTCACAAACTTTCTCTTCAGCATATATATAAACTTGTGAGGGCTTTATATCCTATCACTCATTCTCGGTACGGGGGGGGCTTTGTGTGTGTGTGTGCTGGGAGGTGGGGGCTATGTGTGTGTGTGTCTTTGTAATGGAGGTTGAGTGTGTGTGGGGAAGGAGGAGGGCTGAGTGTGTGTTTGTGGTCGGGGCGGGGGAGCTGTGTGTGTGTTGTGGGGGGGGGGGGCTATGTGTGTGTGTGTCTTTGTAATGGAGGTTGAGTGTGTGTGGGGAAGGAGGAGGGCTGAGTGTGTGTTTGTGGTCGGGGCGGGGGAGCTGTGTGTGTGTTGGGGGGGTGGGGGGGTGGCTATGAGTGTGTGTGTTTGTGATGGAACGTGTGTGTGTACCAGGTTCACGGCTTGGTAACTGTACATATCCGTGACGAATATTAGAGTCAATAAAGCCAGATTCGTGAGCCAATCACGCCGAGACTAGATATTGCGTGCACACATTCTCCTCCTGTGATTGGCCAACACACCCATAAATGATATTGGACATTGGCCATACAATAATAGGAGAGCCCGTAACTACTCTGAACCCCGTACACACACACTCTCTCTCTCTCTCTCTCTCTCTCTCTCTCTCTCTCTCTCTCTCTCTCTCTCTCTCTCTCTCTCTCTCTTTCTCTCTCTCTCTCGCTCTCTCTCTCTCTCTCTCTCTCTCTCTCTCTCTCTCTCTCTCTCTCTCTCTCTCTCTCCTTGCCTTAAATCCGCGACTGACTGCATTTGTAAATGAATAACTATTTTGTTTTATTTTTCTCAGATACATCAAGGATGACTACATGTATAGATAACTAAGATGTTCCTCCCTTTTACCCAGATACACGAAGGATCACTTATGTTATGTTATTTAACATATAATGTCCCCTACTAACATCCCCTAACCCTGCCATGGATATTCGTCCAGGGCAGTACTTTCCTTTTCAATTGTCTCTTATTCACCCAAAACCACTGTGAACACTCCGAGCAACAGTGGTTTGGAGGGCAAGCAACCTCGAGGGGTCGCTAGACTCTTTGTACTCCTTTGTACTCTCGCTTCTTCCTCCAGGTCCAAGATACGTGTGGGTATAGGAGCCATGGGTAGCGGAAAGAAATGTTCCAGGGTAGTGTCTCACTGTAACTCTATTTAACTCTACTCAAACTCACTCTAACTATTTCTAGCTTTCTTTAGCTCTCCTCAAACTTGCTTTAACTCTGTCTAGTTTTCTGTAATTCCCCCTAACCCCTAACCACACAGGCCCAGATTTTTTTTTTTTTTTTTTTTTTTTTTTTCTATATTGGGTAGGTACTGTGGGTGTAGGAGAAGGCGCTACACGTTGAGTAATGGATGCTGCCGTCTTCTACACTGGGAAAAAAATAGCTGTAAAATTAAGGGGATATATGTATAAATTTGTATATTTTATTTTATTGTATTTATTATGTATTTATTTTTATTTTATTTATTTCCTCCCTAGACCTCTTATCAAGCTTATAAAAACACTTCCAAGACCCTCTTGCAATATAAATTTGTTCATTTTTCGGTAGACAAATTTATCTAGAAGGGGGATCCTTGGGATGTATTTCTATGCTTGATGGAGGAATAGAGAGAAAACTACAAGAATAATAAATCAATCAATAAATTAAAAAAAACAATAATAATCCCTACCCCTTAAGGGAGCCCACCTCGCTTTTTTTCTATTTCTCTTCCTCTCTCTTTGGCTTGTATCCATTCGGCCACATTCAGCCTACTGTGTTAAGACGTTTACCCCCATCCAGGTGTCAATATTTTCCTGGCGAGCGGTAGCGAGCCAGCATATATATATTTGTTGTATTGACAGCAAGCTAAATTTGTACATTTTTCGATAGAAAAATGTTTCCGGCGAAGCCGGATCTCTCCATACAATGCGCCAGGAAAATATCGACACTTGGATGGGGATACACGTCTTAAAACAGTTGGCTGAATGGGGCCGAATGGATACAAGCCAGGGAAAGAGAGAAAAGGAGAAAAAATAACAAAAGCCGGTGACCCCCCTTAAATCTCTTTAATACCACGCCTCTTCCACGCAGGCTCAGGGTACTTATGGGTAGGGGCCACAGACGTCGGCGACGAGGGGAACTGGACCTGGGTTTCCGGCCGCCCGCTCAATCCGGTAGACTGGCTGTTCGACCGACCCGACAACCGCAACGGCAACGAGCACTGTCTGGAGATGGTTATGTCCAATCATCCGGGACTCTTCAATGACGAGACGTGTAATGTTGCCCAGAGGTTTGTTTGCCAGTATAAGGAGGGACACTGAGCAACAACAACAACAACAACAACAGAAACAAAATATCAACATGGCATTAAGGGGGCCTACCTCGTTTTTTTCTCTCTCTCTCCCTGTCTCTGGGTTGTATCCATTTGGCCCCATTCAGCCTACTGTTTTAAGATGTTTATCCCCATCCAGGTGGCGATTTTTTCCCGCGAGCCAGTATATTTATAATTATATTTTTGACAGCAGGCTAAATTTGTACATTTTTCGCTAGAAAAATTTCTCCGGCGAAGCCGAATTTCTCCATACAATGCTGGCTCGCTTTCGCTCGTCACGAAGAAATCGACACCTGGATGGGGATAGACGTCTTAAAATAGTAGGCTGAATGGGGCTGAATCGATACTAGCCAGAGAAAGATAGAAGAGGAGAGAAAAAAGCAGGTCACCACCCTTAATTAAGCAACAATCACAGAAACAAGATAAACGCAGGGATAAGACAAAAAGAACATGAACAAGACTTTAACCAACAATCGCAGAAACAAGATGAACACACCAATAACAATACGAAGACAAAAACAAAAAAATAAAGCAAACAGGAAGAAAAAATATGACAAATGCAGTTAAAAACAAATAATACAAATAATAAATAAATATAACACCACAACAGCAACCAGCACTATCTGAATGTGGTCAAGTCCGACTGGCCCCGGAATAAATATAACAGCACAACAGCAACCAGCACTATCTGAATGTGGTCAAGTCCGACTGGCCCCGGAATATATATAACAGCACAACAGCAACCAGCACTATCTGAATGTGGTCAAGTCCGACTGGCCCCGGAATATATATAACAGCACAACAGCAACCAGCACTATCTGAATGTGGTCAAGTCCGACTGGCTCCGGAATAAATATAACACCACAACAGCAACCAGCACTATCTGAATGTGGTCAAGTCCGACTGGCCCCGGAATAAATATAACACCACAACAGCAACCAGCACTATCTGAATATGGTCAAGTCCGACTGGCCCCGGAATCTTCAATGACTATACGTAGATAGTGCCAGCGAACTTGACAATAATCTTGACCCCTTAACTTCTCATAACTCGAAATGAATGAAAGAAATCGGGTTGACGTTTCTATCATTTGGGAAGAGTCCACCTGGAAATCGGTATGGATATTTACAGCCAGGTTGCTGTAGGCCCTTTTGAGCTACAGAGAGGTCAGGGATCAAGATTATTGTCAAGTTCGTTGGCGCTACCTATAGACTTGTGATGTGGTCCATCGCTTTGTTTAATTGTTTGTCAGTATAAAGAGATTCACTAACCATGGGAAAGAACAACAACAACAACAACAACAGCAGCTTCAACATTCCATATCATCAAGACAATCAACATCATCTTCAAGGAACAAGAAGACAGTAGCATGATTAAAGCAAGTAAAATATATGAGATAAACATGAAAAAGAACAACAATAATAACCAAAAGGACAAGATGTAGTCAAAGAGGAAGACAAAAAGGAGCAAAATATATACAGTACAAGCAAAAAATACAAATAAATACAAAAAATAAAATGAACACAATTTGGAGATGGGTCATGTCAGAATCCCGGGTTTACTGAACGACCCCATGTCTGTGAAACGCTCCAGTTGTTCGTTTGTCAGGACAAGAACAAATTTCCATAACCGACCATATCAACGAGTGTTACGTAGACCAGAACCCCTTTCAATGTCGGCAGTTTATATAGTGGGTTGCGGGTGATTCTCTCTCTCTCTCTCTCTCTCTCTCTCTCTCTCTCTCTCTCTCTCTCTCTCTCTCTCTCTCTCTCTCTCTCTCTCTCTCTCTCTCTCTCTCTCTCTCTCTCTCTCTAATCTACTCTCGGGATATAGTTTTATGGTTGCCTGCTAATTTCAGTATGATAACGCCTTTGTATAAGTTTATTGTTAATTATTATGGTTTGTATCCCTTTGATTCTTATTAATATTCCTTCGTAAATAAAATATGTTCGTCCAGCAGACTTCAATAAATTCGCCGATAAGCCTGTTGATAATAAACACCATGTGAGTAGGAGCACTTTATTGACAACATTTCACATATAGCTTCATCAGGCCAATGGCATAAACCACTTTTTTTATATTTTTATATATGTAATTGGCCTGATGAAACTACAGTATTTGCGAAACGCTGTAAATAAAAGTTTTCCTCCTCATATGGTGCTTACATGTATTCTGTCGACTTTTCCGATTTGAAACAGGCTGGGAAATTAGGCATAGCCCGGCAGCCCGGAGCAACCCAGATCTGTAGCCGAGCTAGTGATATACAATGTTAGTCTGCCCGGCAGTTGCCCGGGGGACACGTGAATGTTTGTATTGCTTCCTTGCATAACGCTCCAATAAAATAGATAATAGTAATCATGAAATATCAACTACCGGTACCGTAGTTAATTGATATGCGAAAAGATCGCTGCGGTGACCCTTTAGTAGATAGTGTCTGAGACTGACGCTACTTAGTGTGTGGTGACCCTTAGGTAAAATATAGACTGACACAGCTGATCGGTTGTGAATTTTGTAATGTTTTCGGTAGAGATCAATAGTCATATACTGTATTGTCAATATTGATTTATATCGGACACAATCACATAGCAAAGTTTAAAAAAAAAACATTAAATATAACAAAACCCGGAAAATTAAATATAATAAGTTTGGGTAAAATTAGCAGTGTTAATCCTATGATAACATGGCCTACGATTTGTTGTTATTGCTTTGCCATGATTTTGTATTTGCGTTATTTTGCAAACTTTAATTGAATTGAATTGGGGATAATAAAGCTCTTTTAAGCTTGTAGATGGTGTTGGTGGCATAGTTGTTGGTCTGTGGTCATCGATAATTACGGTAAATCCATAGATGCTGGTTGCAGGGGTAGCAGATTGGCATCGGCTGCACCTATGTATATCTCCACTTCGACGATTATGGCGTGCATATTAATTACTTTATCTATTTTTTCCCCATTGTAATGTTCTTATTTCTGATTTGCAATAATTCGGGCTATTGGGATTTTTTGATTATCCGTGTTCGAATTATTATTATTTTGCTGTAACAGACAATTTGACACACAAACATATCTTCCTTAAGTCAGTGTTGAGGTTTCAATGTACTTAACCATTAACTGTCTTGATGATGTAATGGTTACAGTGTTTAAGATCTGTATGTGGTAACCCAGATTCGAATCCCGGGAGGATCACATGCTTTCATTAATTTCATTGGGAGGTGTTTGGTGTTGGGAGTGAAATAAATAAAATAGGTTATTCAGTATTGGCTAGCCGTACAGTACACACACACACACACACACTCTCTCTCTCTCTCTCTCTCTCTCTCTCTCTCTTTTCCCTGTATGAATAGGCAACATTTCTATGTCAAGTTTTAATTGAATCACATTATATTTTCATAGCTCATTATTGAAATGAACTATGGATAGATAATGTGATGCAATTAAAACTTGATATTGACTAAGGCTGCCTGTTCCTATAAATGTTGCCTATTGACTAAGGCTGCCTGTTCCTATAAATGTTGCCTATTCATTTGTTCACCGTATTCAATTATATAGGCTACAAGTGTCAACCATAAAGGTGAGCAGGATTTTCATCGTTTTCAGTTTAATTAAAAATTGAGATTTACGTATGTTTCGTCTGTTTTCACAATAATCAAGATTCAGTCATGGTAAATAACAATCTATCTATCTATTTACTCAGGCCCAATCCCCACTTGTCCCATTGTTTTCTTTTCGTTTTCCCTTTTTGTTTGGGGGGGGGGGGCCGACTCAAGACAGAGCAAGAACAAGGAATAAACAATATAACAATAGCTGACAGTAATTGACTTGCCCAGTGCAGTGCGACAAACATACTTCTAGATCGAGAGTCTAGACCGTTGACCGACCAGTCAAAGTGATAAACCCTTGGTACAATGCACATACCATTAACCCTTGGTACAATGCACATACCATTAACCCTTGGTACAATGCACATACCATTTCCCTTTGATGTTATATATAAGTGGGGGAAGCGAGGCGTTCAGGTTTAGCATATTAGTTTTGAGATTGTAAGACGTTCGTTCCATTAGTTTGGCGATTTTGAGACCTTTCGTCCCATTTCTTTGTCAATATTAAGACCTTTCGTGCCATTTAGGTGTCAATTTTTTCGTGGCGAGCGACAGCAAGCCTGTAATTTTAGAAGAAACCGGCATTTTCTACCGAATAATGTACAAATTTATCTTGAAAGGAGGTCTATGTTTTTTTTTTTAAAGCTTGATGGAGATCTAGCGAGGAAACATAAAAATATATAAATACATAGACCCCAAAACAAGCACTACCCCCTCAACATTCTCTTGGTTGAAAGGGTTTATTGGTAAAGTTATCAGGGAACCTAATAGCGGTGTTTACTCTTTTGGGGGTTAGTATGATATTTTGTTTAACTATTATTGAGGGCTTTGAATGTTAATAACGTCTTTACTAATTACAAAACCTGCAAATATATCGCTTCGTATACTCTATTTCGTATAATAGTTCTGGTATTAGTAGTAAAATTAAAGTTGTACTTCTACAATATCAAGACGATAATTTTCTAAGTATATATATATACTGTATATAGTAAAATGTCACACCGAAAGAAACAGAGGGAGTGAGTCAGTGTCAGTGCATGTTGAATGAAATAGATAACCTGGAAAAGTCTGACAAAAACCTGTGTTGTCCTTGTCAGGGCTTTATTGAATTGTAGGATTTACGGAGAAGGGGAGGAAAAGCCGCGACATTTTTTTTGTTTTTCCCCCACTCATGTAATTGCATATTTGTATCCGACTAAGGTGTGTGTGCGGGGGGGGGGGGGGGGTACTTTACTTGTTTCTTTCTTATATTGTCTGGGGTGGACAACGCTTTTCTTTATAATCAAGTAATCTTGGAGAGAGGGGATTTTTGATGTGGTACAGCAATGATTTGTGAAAGGAAAATCGGATATATGTCGAAACATGAAACACAATTTGTATTAAAACAAACGGGCGGCAATGTTTTGAAGTTAGGAAGAGTATGTTTACGACGTTAGGCCTGTTTTGTCTTTATTTGAGGACAATGTCAAAGTCAATTAAATTAGGACTCTTTCCCTCTCACACACACTCTCACTCTCTCTTTTCTCTCTCTCTCTCTCTCTCTCTCTCTCTCTCTCTCTCTCTCTCTCTCTCTCTCTCTCTCTCTCTCTCTCTCTCACACACACACACACACATATTGCAAATAGTCCTTGGCAATGATAAATCAGGTCCTTTCCAGCACACATAATTTTCTCTCTTGTTGTTATTGAAGTCCTTTACACCCTCAGTTATAAATATGTGTGGTGTTCATTCTATTATAACTCTTTCATTTTTATGCTTATGTAATAATTTAATGGTTTAGATGCTTATGTTCTGGGTGTTGTGTCCTGAGTTCGAATCCCGGGAGGACCATATGCTTTCATATGCTTTCAAACTCCAATTACATTGGAGTTTGTAATGGATGATTAATGTTAAGAACGGGGTGTTCCTTAATTATACACATTTCAGTTTTATGCATATGTATTTCATTATATTATACCCCTTACAGTTATTTGCATGTTTTTTTTTAAATTATAATGCATTGCTTCTTGTTTTATGCATATGTTTTTCGTTATAGTGTATCCCTTTCATTTGTATGTATATGTTTTTCTTTATATGATATCCTTTTCAGTTCTATACACATGTTTTTCATTATGATATATCCCTTTCGGTTCTATACACATGTTTTTCATTATGATATATCCTTTTCAGTTCTATACACATGTTTTTCATTATGATATATCCCTTTCGGTTCTATACACATGTTTTTCATTATGATATATCCCTTTCGGTTCTATACACATGTTTTTCATTATGATATATCCCTTTCGGTTCTATACACATGTTTTTCATTATGATATATCCCTTTCGGTTCTATACACATGTTTTTCATTATGATATATCCTTTTCAGTTCTATACACATGTTTTTCATTATGATATATCCCTTTCGGTTCTATACACATGTTTTTCATTATGATATATCCCTTTCGGTTCTATACACATGTTTTTTCATTATGATATATCCCTTTCGGTTCTATACACATGTTTTTCATTATGATATATCCCTTTCGGTTCTATACACATGTTTTTCATTATGATATATCCCTTTCGGTTCTATACACATGTTTTTCATTATGATATATCCCTTTCGGTTCTATACACATGTTTTTCATTATGATATATCCCTTTCGGTTCTATACACATGTTTTTACAGTATGATATAATCTTTCTGCTCTTTGAATTTGGATTTTCATTGTATTTCTGTATATTCAGCTTAGGACGGACCTCTCGGAAGTGACCAGTCAACAAATCTTTCAATCCAATAATATTTAATTGAAATGTTTATATTTTACGCTATATGCTTTCAGAGCAATTTCTTGGTTGGTTCTTTCAACATTGTCAGAGAATCAACCCTTTTTCAGCACGATGACGTATATTTATTATAGTTTTGCTATCATTAGATGTTTTTATTAAGTTTAGGAAGGATAAATATAATCGATAGGATGAACTCTCATTAAACCCAGTGAATCATGCGCTTCCTAAGATGTACGCAAATGTATCTATAAACAGCCACAATATAATGGGAGAAACGTCATCGTACGTCAAATGTATCTATAAACAGCCACAATATAATAGGAGAAACGTCATCGTACGTCAAATGTATCTATAAACAGCCACAATATAATGGGAGAAACGTCATCGTACGTCAAATGTATCTATAAACAGCCACAATATAATGGGAGAAACGTCATCGTACGTCAAAAAGGAAAATAATGTAACCTGTAAGTTTGTCAATATCCTGCTGCATTTGCCATTGTTTTAATATCACAATAAACTGTAAGATATGTGCCCTGAGTTTTCTTAAGATTTGTATTAATATATGTATTTAGAGGAAAGGAATACTAGTGATATACTGTAGATAACAAATTAGTATATTGTGTAATATGGTTGTAGATAAAAACACGTTTAAGATTGTATTATTATTATTATTTTATTATTAATGATAATATTGTTTTAATATATATATGTGTGTTTATATATATATTTCTAATCTCTCAGTGGGGTTCGAACCGCCGACCGATTAAAGCGTCGGCTATCGTCCTGACGGTCGGCGGTTCGAACCCCACTGAGAGATTAGAAACATTTAGTGGCTCACGTGTATTTGTGATATATACTCAATATATATATATATATATATATATATATATATACTGTATATATAGTGTCTCGCGTGTGCTACGAGGGAGAAAAAATATACAGAGGAAGGGGAAAGGCAATCTAAAACTTTGTAATTTATACGAAAACTTTAGCCTTCTTAGTTGAAATCTATTACAAAGGAATATATATTGGTAGACTTAATAGTCCATCTGTTGTTAATTAAGGGGAGATGGGTCGTTTTTCTAGATCCCCTTCTCCCTCATGTTTAGCCCCACTAGTTTCAGATTTTAAGATGTTTGCCCCATTAGTTTGTCGATTTTAAGACCTTCCGCCCCATTTCCTTGTCAATATTAAGACCTTTCGCGCTATTTAGGTGTCGACTTTTTTTTCCGTGGCGAACGATAGTGAGCCTGTAATTTTGGAAGGCCGATACATTTTTCTACCGAAATATTTACAAATAAATCTAGAAGGGGGATCTAATGGATGTTTTGTTTTAAGTTTGATGGAGGTCTAGGGAGGAAACTAGAAAAATAATTAATAAATTAAAAAGGCGGTGTATTGTGGAAACTAGAAAAAATAATTAATGAATGAAAACATCGACCAAAAAGTGCAAACTTCCCCCTTAAGGCGCCTCGGGTTTTCGTTGTGAACCCTGTGATTTATGTTGCACTATGGCCTAACTACACTGTCACAGAAGTATGGGTGTGAAAAGGGTAATTAAGGTGTCCATAATGATTTACCCGTCCCGTATAGTTATATTGGTAGTAATACACCTATTTAGTAGAAGGATAGAAAGGTAAATCGCAATCTATATATCCAATGATTATATTTACCTTACTCTTACCCTTTTTAGTTCCTTGATTTTTTACAGTGTGGATTCAGTGCCAGATCGGAAGCTGTGATGGTCGCTGGGCGAAACAAATGTTAGTTTACTCCTTTTTAAATATATTCCGCATCCTTTCGTTTTTATTATTATTATTATCACCATCATCATTATCATTTTCTATATATAAACTTAAGGCTTATTTCCGCTCGTCTCACTACTCTTCTTGTTCCTTTTGTGGTTGTTGGACTGGATCAGCCGAAGGAGTTGTCAGGGGGAAGAGATTAGGATAGAAGATATTAGAAGAGTTTGGTGCGGCTGGGTGATTGGCAGCATTCGGCGGAGGCCTTCGGTACTTTGCAACGCTTGTTTCTTGTTTTCTTCCATTCTCCTCCTTTCCATCTTCATTACATATACAGTATTCTCTTCATATTTTTCGCCATTATCTTCTTTATTTTAATAGTTATTTTATCTTTGTCTTCTTCTGTCTCATTTGTCTACTTCTCGCTTTCTTCCTTTTTCTCTTTACTCTTCTTTCTCTCTCCCCTTTCATCGTTACTCTATGTTTAATTGGGCCCCTTCCCAACCAAGATGAAATTGTGAAGTCATCTATACTGTATATTATAGTCCACATAGGAGGATATTAGTATGAAGTATGGTTTAAAAAAAACACACACACACAATCATCTCTGATTAGGTTATTATTTTAAAAGAAGCAAATATATGGCTTCATAGTTTGACGGTAATAGTATCATCCATTCCGAATTTAGTTGTGTGTTGTTACTCCTGCTACACTGTAAAACATCAAGGTTATACAAAGAGCATATAAATGGTAAAAAATCATATATTGATAGGGGTTTACCTCTAACCTTATATTAGATGGGTATATCACTTCCAATATACCTTTATATGGATAGATTACTATGGACACTTTCATTAACCTTGTCATGCAGGTAGTTTTGAGAGCGTATAAGTGAGGCCTTTTATAACCTTTTTTTTTATATGTGTAAGAAGGAGACAAAAAGGCAGAGTTGCCTGTAACGATAGTACCAATATATATTTGTACGGGGTATATGATATTGACGTTTTTTTTTTTTTTTTTTTTTTTTTTTTTTTTTTTTTTATATATATAGCTTGTAGGAGGTCTAGCTAGGAAGGAAACTAAACAATTAATAATGGTCATAACAAATGCATAAATAAATACATAAATATGGATACATCTCCCCTTAAATCATACTTATTGCAAAACAGTAAGTAAAAGAACATCTGCAGACCTCACTCGATATTAGAATATAAATTTGTCTTCTCTTGGTGCTAAGTCTTACTCAACAAATATTCAGACTCAAAAAATATAATAAATACTTGAAATTGAGTATTGCCATACTGGTAGCTTTCAACACAAGCCTCTAATAATATTGCATGCTCAGAGATAAAACAGTCAACACAAGTATATTATTGAAATATTAGTATTAAGCTTACTTCGTTTGGCAGGTATACATATATATATATATATATATATATATATATATATATATATATATATATATATATATATATATATGCGGTATAAATGTTTGAATTGATCAGTGTGTTTTTATACCTATTCACGAAGATATCACAATGTACAGTCGTGGACAGAAGTATGTGTACAATACTTGGAGAAACAACTATAATACCCCGACGAAAAATATTGAATATTTGCTTAAGGGGGCCCACCTCGTTTTTTTCCCTCTCTCTGGGTTGTATCCATTTGGCCCCATTCAGCCTACTGTTTTGAGAAGTTTATCCCCATCCAGGTGTCTATTTGTTTCCTGGCGCTCTATCCATAACAAAAGATCATCTGTATTTATACGTTTATCCAGTTGAGTCTATTGCTTTATCAATCATAATGTTGATATTATTCGCACGATTCAGCTATTTTAATGAAATAGTGCGTACGAATGCCAATTGTATATCAGAAGCGTCTATGACATTATTGGCGTTTCAAGTTCTACTTGATAGCGCAATTCATAAATACGCTGAATTTCGGTGTGAGTATCCTAGGTTCGAGTCCTTGGAATGCCACATGTATTTGTTGATTTCATTAATTGGGTTTAGAAGTAAAGTTGGTTAGTGAAAAAATATGAAATAGTATATACCTATTTGAAGAAATGAGCGCTAGAAATTAATACAATGCAATGGGAACGAAAACTAGATAATAGATGTTTTTAGGTAGCTATATGATAGATAATGTGTAGAGTATGTAGGGTATAGTGGGAGATGTTCTTAGGTAGCTATATGATAGATAATGTGTAGAGTATGTAGGGTATAGTGGGAGATGTTCTTAGGTAGCCATAATGTAGATGAAGTGTAGGGGATATAGTTTGTAGCGAGATATATTTGTATTGTAGGGAAAATAACTAATAGGGATGTAGGGAAGAAGGGGTCTGCCTCGTATGAGCCAATAGGCCTTCTGAAGATTTCCATTTTTCTTATGTTTGTATCCCTAAATTCGGAAGTAAATATGAATTGAAAATATATAATAAACCCCCACATTATATTTGACAGTGATGAGTGACAACAGGAAGATCACAGCATTCTTTATTCCTGTTGACTCCTGCTGTACCGGCGATGTCTTTATAAGTAGGCCATATTTAGACGATTGAATTTACTTTCAAAAGGGCCTCAACCAAGTAACAGGCTTCGAACTATCTCACTCAACCATTTTTATACCATAGATCTTTCTTAAACTGCACAAAATCGTCTAAATAAAGCTAAAATAGAACTAAAAATACGTCGCCGGTACAGAAGGGATTAATCCTAAACCCCTTCCTTACCGGCGACGTCTTATTCATTTTAGTCTGCCTATATATAGACGATTTTGTGCAGTTTAAGGAGGATGCGGGGTAGTAGAAATTTGTTACGTGTGATATTTTGAAGCCTGATAAATGCTGTAGGACCTTTTTATCTGAATAAAATCGTGTAATAGTAGCCAGAGTAAAGTTAAAAAGACGTGGCCGGTACAGAAGGGGTTAATGAAACAGTCTAAAGTGGGTATCACACGAGGACTTTTATTGTCAACTTTTTTCGGCAACATTTTGAGACTTTTACTCTGGTATCGGAAAGTATAGTGTATTCGCTGTAAGTAGGCGAGAAATCATGACCTCTAACCTCTGTAACTCAAAAACGACTAAAGTAATCGAGCTAATATTTCTACAATTTGGAAAGAGTTAGTCAATGAATAGATATGGAAATTTACAGCCAATTTGCTCTAGCCCTTTTTGAGTTACAGAGGATAGAGTTCATGATATCTCGCCTACTTACAGTGAATAGACTATAGACTATACCGTGTTCCAAATACGTAGGCCAAAACTCTTGACCAGTAACCTCTATAACTCTCTAATGACTAGAGTAATATTGAGATATTATTACTACCATTTGGGGAAGGGTCAACCGGGGTTGGGAAAGATACAGTCAATTTGCTTCAGCCCTTTTCGAGTTACAGAGGTTTGGGTTGACGACTTCTAGCCTACCTATGTGGAACAGGGTGTAGTAGTATCATAATCTCTCTCTCTCTCTCTCTCTCTCTCTTTTTTTTTTTTTTTTCTCTTTTGAAGTGTCTTTCAGAAGTTGCCATATCAGGGTTGCAGATAAAAGTTTTGCTGGGATGAAAGCGGCTCCCGTAAATCCGTTCTAATTAATGTTGTCACACGTCGAGAATCACCAGTCAATTAAATCATGCTAATTTACGTGACATTAAAATTATTAAATTCCCGCTTTATGCCTGATGAAATATAGGGTCAAGGGGTACCGGTTACCTGTGTCGGCCTGGTAATGTGGGCTTTTAACAGGTATATAATTGACGCTTAAGGGGACACTGACTGCTTTTTTGGCCTATAAACTAATTAATTCATAAATTCTTAGTTTCCTCGCTAGACATCCTTCAAACTTAGAAAAACATCCTCCCCCCCCCCCCCCAAGATAAATTTGTACATTTTTCGGTAGACAAATTTCCGTTCCTCTTACAATTACAGGCTCGCTTTCACTTGCCAGGAAAAAATCGACACCTAAATGGCACAATAGGTCTTAAAATGTATAACGAAATGGGACTAAAGGTCTTATAATCGCCAAACAAATGGACTGAACGTCTAATAATCTCAAAAATAATGGGACTAAATACGAGGGAGGAGGAGGACTCGAAAAACCAACTGCCTCCCCTTAATATTGTGTGATGTTCCGCTGCAGAGAGTCAGATCGGATTAATTACAGGTGGAGAATATTGTAACCGCATAACTCTTTGTACAGTCGGCCTAATAAGTGATGTCTCGGCACAAAGTTTATTTTGTTCAATAATTGGTATCAGCAATATCTACAACTTGAAATGTTCGTTTCGAGTACGATATACAAACATGTTCCTATACTTATCCACCCTATTCTACATCTGACAGACATTATTACAGAACAGAGCGAGGCAAACGTAATGACAGCTGAGACGTTACTTATTAGCGCGACCGTACAGACGTGATTAAAAGTCCCGTGTACCCGTATAGTTCCCTGTGTGGGGTGCGTGTTCGTGTTGTTCGTGTGACGTTTGTTTATCTTTTAGTCTACATTCACCCTTCACTCTAAAAATAAAGATGGGTATGAAAAGGGTAAATAAAGTGTCCATAATACTATACCCATTTATTAGTATACTGGCACTAATGAACCCGTATAATATAAGAAGAGAAACGTAACTCACTGTCAACATACATAATGATCTTTTATACCTTTTCCATATATATATATATATATATATTGAGAATATATCACAAATACACGTGAGCCACTAAATGTTTCTAGTCTCTCAGTGGGGATCGAACCATCGACCATCAGAACGATAGCCGACGCTTTAATCAATTACACCACGGCAGTCTAAAAGACACTCAGCCTTCTATCCTATTTATGTTAGGGAGAAGGGAAACCCACTAGGCGAATATATTTCAATTCAAACCTAGTTGTAGGATCCATATTGATTAATATTGTAATTGATTAAAGCGTCGGCTATCGTTCTGATGGTCGATGGTTCGATCCCCACTGAGAGACTAGAAACATTTAGTGGGTCACGTGTATTTGTGATATATTCTCAATATTTGTAACTCTCATGCTTTGTGGGTTAGAATTAAATGAAATCAATTTCAACCCGAGTTGCGTCGGGACACTCAAAAATCCGTGTATGGTATTCTGGAAATATGGATCCTACAACTAGGTTTGAATTGAAATATATTCGCCTAGTGGGTTTCCCTTCTCCCTAACATAAATAGGATAGAAGGCTGAGTGTCTTTTAGACTGCCGTGTGTGTAATTGATTAAAGCGTCGGCTATCGTTCTGATGGTCGATGGTTCGATCCCCACTGAGAGACTAGAAACATATATATATATATATATAAGCGGCTCGCTTGGTGTAGTGACTAGCGTCTCGGACTTCCACCCAGAAGGCCCGGGTTCGCGCCCACGCTCGGCGCATTAAAGATTTTTCACAAGCACTGAGTCGTTACCATCCCTCATGAGCAAAGGGATGGGGTAGTAGTACAGGACCCCAATGGAAATACGCCTAATCGGCCTTATTGAGCTATCCTTAGCTAGCTTAGCATGCGCTAGCTTTAAGAACTATTATTATTATTATTATATATGTACTGTATATATTAATACCCTTGAATTTTGAAAGCGTTCAGTACAAGCCCCAATACTTTGGGGGTACGGAGTAGGTAAAGGGATGTATATTGTAAGTATATATGTGAGTTTAAATGTGTGCGTACGCTTGAGTGCATAATTGTGTGTGTGTTGTGATTGTTGTCAATAGTGTGTATTGTAAACATTTTAACTTGGTTACCCATGAAAATTATAAATTAACTAGTTTTCTATGAACCAAATTTTTAATATGGGGTTCACATATCCGTAGAGTTTTTACTATACAGCATAGTAAAATAAACTGTATAATTTCTATAAACGGTACAGTAGTTGGTTTCCTTCCTTAAGGGGCTTAGTGGCTGGTTATTTGGTCCATTAATTCATGTATTCATATATGTTTTTAGTTTCCTCCCTAGACCTCACTCAAACTTAGAAAACACCCCCTAGACCCCCCTTCAATATAATTTTGGGACATTTTTCGGTCGAAAATTATCCCGGCCGAAGGCTGATTCCTCTTACAATTTCAGGCTCGCTATCGCTCGCCATGACAAAATCGACACCTAAATGGCACGAAAGGTCTTAAAATTTACAACGAAATGGACCTAAAGTGTTAAAATCGCCAAACTAATGGGCCGAACGTCTTAAAATATCAAAACTAATATGCTAAACATGAGGGAGAAGAGGGTCCACAAAAAGCGAGTAGTACCCCCTTAACTCAGCTATTACGAATATTTTGTAACGAAACATGTTGTAAATTATGAAATATTGTCATTAATATGAGTCAGTCATATAGTAGTTTCATATTTTTCCATCGAGTATCGAAAAATCAGATGCTAAGGGATTCGAATTATCGTCAGCTAAGAAAAACGAAAACGACTAGACCTATTGACTAATTATAGAAAACGACTATACCTATTGACTAATTATAGAAAACGACTATACCTATTGACTAATTATAGAAATTTTGCCTAAATTTATTGGCTAGTCGTATGGATGAAGAGTTGCAAGGCTGTGAACGTGGAAGGATAGCGCCACACTGTCAACATTGAACACTTAAGGGGAGATGTGTCGCTTTTCTGGTTACCTTTCTTCGTCATGCTTAACCCCATTTGTTTTGATATTTTAAGACGTTTGCCCCATTAGTTTGTCGATTTTAAGACCTTTCGCCCAATTTCTTCGTCAATTTTAAGAACTTTCGTGCCCTTTAGGTGTTGATTTTGTTTTCCTGGCGAGCGATAGCGAGCCTGTAATTGTGGAGGAACCGGCCTTCGCCCTTTCACATTCTTCTATCGAAAAATGTACAAATTAATCTCGAAGGGTGATCTAATGAATGTTTTTTTCTTTCAAGTTTGATTGAGGTCATGGGAGGAAGCTAAAAAATGAATGAATATATATATATATATATACATAGACCCACACAAATAAGCACTGTTCCCTTAACCCCTTGAGGTATATGATGCGTTTTGACAGTGTATTCTGGCTATCATTGGATGATTGTATGCAGTTTAGGCAGCCCCTCTAGGAATTATAATGGAACAAATTCAACTCAATTATCCCTCTGACTCCTACATCCATAGTTATCAATTATCCCTCTGACTCCTACATCCATAGTTATCAATTATCCCTCTGACTCCTACATCCATAGTTATCAATTATCCCTCTGACTCCTACATCCATAGTTATCAATTATCCCTCTGACTCCTACATCCATAGTTATCAATTATCCCTCTGACTCCTACATCCATAGTTATCAATTATCCCTCTGACTCCTACATCCATAGTTATCAATTATCCCTCTGACTCCTACATCCATAGTTATCAATTATCCCTCTGACTCCTACATCAATAGTTATCAATTATCCCTCTGACTCCTACATCCATAGTTATCAATTATCCCTCTGACTCCTACATCCATAGTTATCAATTATCCCTCTGACTCCTACATCCATAGTTATCAATTATCCCTCTGACTCCTACATCCATAGTTATCAATTAGGTAATATATACATACAGTATACTGTATATGTCAATCTATCTATCTATATGTCTACCAATATACATATATATATATATACACTGTATTTATATATATATATATATAATTATATATATATATATATATATATATATATATACTGTATATAATATATATATATATATATATATATATATATATACGCGATTTTTATTTTATTGTATTTTATTTTATTTTTTATACCCTTAAGATGCTTCCTAAAATTAAAGATTGTGTCATTCTGAGTATAACGTGTTCCATAGACATAGGCTTTTGGGGACATTATTTTCCAGCTATTGTCCCTTTAAACCGGCCTATTATTTTAGTTTTCCTTCTAAAAGAAAAGGCTAGAGAAAGAGTCTTATGTTGTGTATTATGCAGCAATTATTTATGTTTCAAATTGGCTCCCAAACACATCCACTGTATCTTTCTTTTAAGAGAAGGTATTTGTTTGTTTTTTCTGAGCCCCCTTCTCCCTCATGTTTAGCCAAATTAGTTAAGAGATTTTATGCATTTGCCCCATTATTTTGAGGATTATATAACTGTTGTCCCATTTCTTTGTCAATATTAGGACATTTTGTGCCATTTAGGTATCGATTTTTTCCTGGCGAGCGATAACGAGCCTGAAATTTAGTAGGAAGCGACCTTGGGCCGGGACATTTTTCTACCGAAAAAGGTACAAAATCCTCCCTTCCCTCTAAATATTCCCGTGGCGATGAGGTGCACATTATGAACAACCCACAGACCCGTAACACCCGTTGTTGTTGTTGTTGTTTTTCCCTAAGCTGCCTGGCCGAACAGCCCCGAGTCCCTGAGGAAGGCCATGGCCACGATCGGGCTTTCCCACAGAGCTCTCATTGAGTGTAGATTGTGTTGTTGGCGTAAGTGGTTGTGTGAAATGCAGTCTTCTATGATGTGTTTAATGGTATGGGGTGCTGTGTTACATCCCGGGCAGGAGTCGACAACGGAGTCATCCAGTCTCTTCTGATAGCTCAGGAGAGCTGGATGGTGTCCGCATCTCAGCCTGGCCAGGTGGACTCTGTCCTCGCGAGGAAGGGAGGATTCGGAAGGATGGATTTCGGGAGGTCGTGCATGCAGCTGCGTGTTGTCTGTGAGTGAGTGGATGGATCGGTGAGAGATATGAGTATGGATGTGCTTCTGGAAGTTGGTTCGGGGTGGGCAGGGAGGGAGAGAGAGGACAATAATTGTGTGTGATACCGTGTGCTGGGTGTTGTTTTGATATTTCTTGGTGTCTGTGGTGTGTTGCCATGTAGTTTAGTGGGTGGTCTTGGTTCGTGGAGGCTGCTGCCAGGAATTGAGTGCCTCTCATGTCCAGATGGTCTTTGTCTTTGAGGATTTTGGTTTCTTGATGTAGGTGATCTGTGGGTGCAGTAGCTGTGCAGCCTGTAATGATCTTCAGGGCTTTGTTTTGAATAGTCTGTAAAGTCTTATTATGTGTTTCAGCTAGGTTAGAAGCCCAGGCTGGGCTTGCGTATTCCATCACTGATCTTATGTATTGTTTATATACTGTGGTGGTAGTTTCTTTGTTGTGTCCAAATTTTGTGTGAGCAAGTGACCTGAGGGCGTTAAGTCTGGGTGTCAGTTTCTTTTTAATGTTTGTGGTATGCTGTTTGAATGTCATATGAGTATCATATGTTACTCCTAGGATTTTGGGTGTGTGTGTATGTGTTAGGGGTGTGTTGTTTATGGTGAGTTGAGGGATGTATTCGTGTTCTCCTGTCCAACTTGTGAGCAGGGTTGCGGTGGATTTGGCTGGGGCTAGATTAAGTCTGTTTGTAGTGCATCAGCCATGTAGTGTGTTGAGATAGGGTTGAAGGAGATCTGTTGCTCTTTTTGGGTCATGGTGTGTGCATGTGAGTGTTATGTCATCTGCATAGGAGGCTAAGTTTATTTGGGGCGTATTGGGTGTAGTTATATCGTGCATGTACAGATTGAAGAGTGCGGGCGACAGGACGGATCCTTGTGGGACTCCGTTTGGAAAGTTTCTGATTTTAGATGACTGACCGGCAAAAGATACGTGTGCACATCTGCCTGCTAGGAAGTTGGCCAGCCACCTTTTTGTGTTGTTGTGCATGTTTGTGTTGTAGATTCCGTTTGTCAGGTTGTGGCGGGGGATGGCATCGAAGGCTTTACTAATGTCGAGTGCGGCTAATAGTGATCTGTACGGTGGTCTAGCTGAGTTGATGCCGTCGAAAGCTCTTTGTGTAAGGTCTGTAAGAAGAGTGTTTGTGGAGTGCAGTGGCCTAAAGCCATGTTGTGTTGGAGCTAGGGGTAGGTCAGGTGTAATTAGTTGTAATACTAGGCGTTCCATGACTTTGGAGGGGGAGCAAAGGAGTGTGATGGGGCGGTGCGAGGAGGGTAGCGTGGGGTCTTTGTTGGGTTTGGGGAATGTGATGATGATACCATGCTTCCAAATGTCTGGTATTGTGTTGTGTGAATAGCTGTAGTTTGATATGTTAGTGAGTGCTTGTATGCCTTGTGGTCCCAGGTGTCTGAGATGTACGTTGCTTATGTTGTCTAGGCCACAGGCGGGTGAGTGCTTGAGATTGTTGATGATATGCTTTGTCTGGTGATTGGTGAAGGGTGTATAGTCAGGGTCTGTGGGGAATTGTCTCTTACGTCGGATGACACGTCGGTCGCCTTTGTGAGGTTTTAGGTGGCTGACAAAGGAGTACAAAGTACAAAGGAAATCAAGCAACAACAGATCTAGTGACCCTTCTAGGTTGCTTGTCCTCCAAAACACTGAGGATCAAGTGTCCAAACAGTGGTTTTGAGTGGGTAAGGGAACATTGGAAAGGGAATTACTGCCCTGGAACTAATGTCCGTGACATGTGAGAAGTGATTGATGAGAGTGTTTGCTTGTTGTTTACATGAAGGAGTAGAGTCTGTTGTTGTGATTGCCCGTTCACGGTTATTGGTGTCGCTTCAAGTATTAATAATTATTATGTTGTTTTCCACCAACCAACTTCACCTCTAAACTCAATGAATTTATTCAACAAATAAATGTGACACTCCACCTCTGAGCACGTTTTAGAGGATAACTGGGATAAACTTGACGAAAAAAAAACGGAAAATCCCCCCCCCCCCCATCCAACACACACACACACACACACACACACACACACACACACACACATACACATACACACACACACACACACACACACACACACACACACACACACGTACAAGTACCCCCCTTTGCTAGTCATTTATACGTGTTTTGACATGTTTAACTTCTTATGTTATTCATCTAAGTGAAAGGGTTGGGGAAAGTACTATAATAATGAATTGTATAATGGAGCATGATATAAAATAGACCCCATAACCTTCGCTCTTCATCCGCCTGTGTTGAATATGCGGTTTGGGTTTAGGTTTGTAATATTCAACTCCTATAAAAACAAATATATATAAAGAAATATATAAAACAAATATATAAATAAAGCTACAGAGGATGGTGTTAGTGTCTATTATAAGCATTGGTACAATAGTTTATCACTATTCCTTCCTTTAGGGAGATAATGGGGTTAACAGAAAAAAAAAAATAATAATAATCCCGATTTTAACGGACTATATAATTATGCCTGTGTCTATAGCATATTTTTTTTTTCAGAATAATATAATATAATATATATATATATATATATATGTGTGTGTGTGTGTGTGTGTGTGTGTCTGTGTATATGAGTGCGTGTGTGTGCAACTTTATATTGTTAAACTGCTAACCAGTTTTAGGTTTTATTAAACCCAATGACATCAGATGTCTTCCCTTATTTTCTTTCATAAATGAATTGATTAAGTACAATATGATGCATAAATACATAAACGCTAGGCACTTAACATTCAATAATTACCTCATGATACTATATTAATGACAATTATAAGGTAAGGTTGTACCTGTAACCTAATAAGTCAGAATTAATTATACTGGTCGATTAGCCTTAATTAAAAAATAAGCAACCTATGTGTTATTTATGCAAAAGAGGGTTTCTTGGTCTTTTGAATTTGTTTATTGAGATTAAATGTTAAGTTAGCGTGTTTTGTTTAGCGTGGGATAACCTCAAGGTTATATTACCATTGATGATCCATCTGTGACGTCATAGTGATGTTAAGGGGGGTGACCTGCTTTTGTTCTCGCCTTTTCTCTCCTTCTCTGGGTTGTATCCATTCGGCCCCATTCAACCTACTGTTTTAAGACTTTTATCCCCATCTAGGTGTCGAATTCATCCTGGCGAGTGATAGCGAGCCAGCATTGTATGGATAAATCCGACTTCGCCGGATACATTTTTATATCGAAACATTTACAAATTTAGCCTGCTGTCAAAAACATTTGTTTTAAATATGCTGGCTGGATAGGGGTAAGCATCTTAAAATAGTATACTGAATTGGTCCGAATGGATACAACCCAGAGCGAGAGAGGGAGAGAGAGTAAAACAAAAACGAGGTGGGCCCCCTTAACATGTCAACTAAACCCCGTGTCAGCTGAGCCAGCACAAATCCTGATCCCTCAATACCTTATAGCTTATATATAATGAAAACAATCAAGCTGGTGTTTGTGTTATTTTGTAAGGGTGGACCAATAAATAGATGTGTGAAATTACAGCCTGTTTGCTCTAGCCGTTTCTGAGATATAAAAAGGTTATGGATCAGAATTATTGTCGCGTAAGCTGACACAGGGTATAGTTATACATAATGTTTATTATATTAGCTGCTGTAAAAGGTACATAGCCTAATCTACTTGTTTATATTCTAATAATGTGGAATTCACAACTTTACCTGATTGGTGTCAGTGAGCTTTTAAACTGTTATCATTTCATTGTAATGACTAGTTTGTTATTACACTAATATACCTATTTAAGGGGGGATGGTTCACTTTTTGGGCGATGTTTGCATGTACTCATCATGTTTGTAGTTTCCTCCCTAGACCTCCATCAAATTTAAAAAAAAACATCCATTAGATCCCCCTTCTAAATTCATTTGTAAACTTTTCTACCGAAAAATTTCCCGGCCGAAGGCCGTTTCTTCCAACATTACAGGCTCACTATCGTTCGCCAGGGAAAAACTTGACACCTAAATAGCACGAAAGGTCTAAATATTGACGAAGAAATGGGGCGAAAGGTCTTAAAATCGACTAACTAATGGGGCAAACATCTTAACATCTGAAAACTAATGGGGTTAAACATGAGGGAGAAAGTGGTCCAGAAAACCGGCCCATCACCCCTTAAGCATTTGTGTAATTAGCATTGAGTCCCTCATGTAAATATTAATATCTATATATATACGCTGGAACATACAAAACAAAAAAAACTAAAAAAAATCCTGTTAGTATATTGTTCTATCCCTCAAGGTTTGTTGACAAATAAAATACCAGGAATATTATGGGCGAAACTTTATTTCACTTACTATTTACAGACTCATAAAATAAACACACCATAGCGATCAATATGTAACAAATGATTACAAAAATATAATATATGTATAACGTAATATTATATGAAAGCCGAATATGAGATGAAGTTTTGTTTAATGCTTACTCTTTTTCCTGTTTTGTGTTTTATTTTATTTTGATGTACATAATTTATTATACAGTATGTGACTAATTCATTTATTGTCACCTATGTACATTATTTACCAGTATAAATAATAGGGGATTGTAATTCCTGTTCGGGCTGGCAGTTGTTTTGTCGTCTTAAAAGTAGAGGGGGGTTTACACCAGCGCCTTTTTCGGCAACTTTTTCCGGCAACTTTTCTCAGCAACCTTTTTCGGAAACTATGGCCTGGCAGCTTTTAACCATTTCAGTACCGGTGCCGTCCTTTTTAACTTTATTCTGGCTACTATTAGACGATTTTATTCAGTTTAAAAAGAGCCTCCAGCAATTAATAGGCCATCTCACTTGACCCGTTTTACTACAACAGATCCTTCTTAGACTGCACAAGATCGTCTAAATAAAACGCTAGAAAATGATGAAAAAGGCGTCGCCGGTACAAAATGGGCTTAAGGGAGGTATCACACGAGCGTATAATTATGTCGTCAAAATTCTATGGTCAATATTTTCCTAGCATTTGTTCCGGGATCTTTTACACTGGTATCGGAAACTAAGGTGAAGACGGATTAACCCCTTGAGGATTGTGATGCCTTTTAACAGTTTATTCTGGCTGTTATTAGACGATTGTATTCAGTTTAGGAAGGAATTGTGGGAGTCAGAGGGGTGATTGAGATAGTTTTTACCCCTTTGACTGCCAGAGGGCCTTCCAAAGCTATATGAAATCGTCTAATGATAGCCAAAATAACTGTCCAATTGCGGCATAATCCTCAAGGGGTCAGTTTAGGTGACAGAATAATGCTAAACGTTGACCTCCTAAGCTGCCAGACCAGTGTTGAGGATAACATTGAAAGGAAAAACGCTCGTGTGATACCGAATCAAGAGGAAGCACAATTTGGGACCATCAAGAGGGAAAATACAGAAATATTTGAAGTAAGAGGAAATTACTTAGAGACTAGAGAATATTGAAGATGAAAAGAGCAATGATAATCCACGATGAATTAATGTCATCAACATAAGCATTATAATCACAGTCTCAACCCTTTCAAGATACAAGGACGCCTGTATTCCTTATATTTTGGCTATTAGTAGACGATTTTGTCAGTTGAAGAAGGAACTGTGGATGCCAGAGAGTTAATTGGGATAGACTTTACCATTTTGATTCCCTAAGGGGTTGCTAAAACTGAATATAATCGTGGAATGTTAGGTAATTTGAAAATGCGTCCCCGACTCGTGAAAGAGTGAGGAAGAGACAGGGTGCTACGAGAACAGATGATAATGGGTTCATTGTGTGAGTTTAACCGAGTGTATAATTATGATGACTGGTTTTTCCGTTACGGCTGCCATTAGAGGATATTTTTGTATTAATGAAGGAGCTATGGGAGTCAGAGGGACGATAATTGAGGTTCTTATTGCCCGTTTTCAATCCCAGCGGCCCTTTCTAAGCTATTCATGGCCAGACTGCCATGAATATGATACCACCCTATAAATGTCATGAGGTTTACAATCATCGTAGCATTACAGGCAGATGAAACCATGCCACTTAACCCCAGAGTGAGGTTTGGTGGCATCCTCTACCCCCAACCTTAGCTGTTTCTGTCTGTCTCTTTTACTGTAGTACTTTTCCTTCTTGGTGCTGGCGAGATCGCCCGATGGAGTGGCACTGCAAAGGGGGCTACGGACGGTGGGGGCATAGGCTCCGGGGTGCAAGCCTGTGGGCTGATGATCCTCTGCCCTCTCAGAGACAAATCTCATCTCACCCTGGCCCCTTCGGGGCCCCGAGCATCTGGAGCGGCTTCGGTCTACCGGACTCGGGACTGTTAGGCCAAACAGTCTAGGGAACTACAACATTAACAACCCCTTCGGGATGCAATGACGCATTTCTTCATTATATGCTGGTTGTTATTTTACTTTGTTACAGCTTAGCAAGGATGGCAATTAACCCCCTCAGAATGCAAAGACGCGTTCCTCCATTATATTCGGGCTATTAATAGACTATTTAATATAGCTTAGGAAGGATGTCTAGCAATCAAAGGGTGAAAACTATCCTAATTGACCCTCCGACTATAAAAATAATCCCTTCCTAAACTAAATACAACCGTTTAATGACCCGTCCTCGAATACTGAAAAGGTTAACTAATTCCTTTAATTATACTCCTGCCCAATCTTAGATCACTTGACACCTCTTACAAATAACCTCTGTGATTCAAAGAGATATACACGTCATCTGCATCACTTGACACCTCTTACAAATAACCTCTGTGATTCAAAGAGATATACACATCATCTGCATCAAGGGTTTTCGTTTTCTGGAACCCCTTCTTTCTCATGGTTAGTCTCATTAGGTTTGAGATTTTAAGATCTTTCACCCCATTGCTTTGTCAAATTTAAGACCTTTAGTGCCATTTAGGTGTCGAATATTTCCTGGCGAGCGATAGCAAGCCTGTAATTAAGGAAGAACCGGCCTTTGGCCGAAACGTTTTTCTACTGAAAAATTTACAAAATTATCTCGAAGGGAGCTCTTCAGTTTTTAAAGCTTGTTGGAGGCTTAGGTATCAAACTAAGATAAGTAAATAGATATATAAATATATCTCTGACTCCCTTAGGCTCGTCCTAAAACTTAATAAAATAAATCATCGTCTACTAATAACCAAAACAGAAAGAAAAAAAACTTGTGTCATCGTAGAGAAAAGCTTAATAGATCCAATAGCAAACATATTATGGCACGGAGAGGACACATTTTTGACACAGAAGACACGATCAAGGACACCAAGAAGAACACGACCCCACTTGAGCACTTAAACCAATTGAAACACAGAAGAAGCATGTTCAAAGATTAGTAAGAAAACAAATTAATAAATGAGAGAGAGAGAGAGAGAGAGAGAGAGAGCTATCATATCCGCCTATGTATAATTACGTCATCATGGACATTTAACGCCTTTCAAGATTCGATACGCATTTCGTTTCTGTTTTCTGGCCACGATTAGACGATTTTATTTAGATTAGGAAGGGTAATTGGAAGTCAGGGCGTTAATTGAGACAGTCTTTACCCTTATCATTCCCACAGATCCTTCCTAAACTGTATACAATCATGTAATGAGAGCCAGCATATACTGTCAAAAGGCGTCGCGATCTTCAAAGGGTTGATTTTGATAAAGAATGAGATGGGGAGGGACTTATACAGGTTGAGATGGATGGGTAGAAAAATATGTAGATAGAGATCGACTGATTAATTAACTAAGAAGAAGACATAAAAACATTTCTTAAACGTCTGTATATTAATGTTAAAAATCAGCATTGCAAAATAAACAGCTTAAGAAGCCAAGAAATGGAAAGAAATGGATTATCTGATTAGACAAGATAGACAGACAGATAGATAGATAGATAGATAGATAGACAGACAATTAGATAGATTGATAGATAGATATATGAATATATAGACAGACAGACAGACAGACAGACAGACAGACATATAGATAGATATAGATAGATAGATAGATAGATAGATAGACAGACACAGATAGATATATATGGATAGATAGGTAGATATATATATATATATATATATATATATATATATATATATATATATATATATAGATGGATAGATAGATAGATAGATAGATAGATAGATAGAGATAATAACAACCAAAAGACAAACACAAAGATAAAAATGCACAATAAAGATAAAAGAGATAGATAGATAGATAGATAGAATGATAGGTACAGATAATAGCAGCCAAAAGACAAACACAAAGATAAAAATGCACAACCAAGATCAAAGTAGATGACAGACGGACGCACCCAGGATAAAGTAACACAACACAATATAGCACGCAGATGAATAAACACAGACGAATGGTGTCACTCGAGCCAGATTAACCCCTTCAGTACCAATGACGTAATTTGTAGCAGATTCTGGCAACTATTAGACAGTTTTATTTAGCTTAGGAAGGACCTCTAGCAGTAATAGGGCCTTCAAACTATTTCAACCAACCCTTTTACCTCCCACAGATCCTTCCTAAGCTGCATGATATCCTCTTAATTCAGCGAGAATAAAATATAACACACGTCGCTGGCACTCAAAGGGTTAACAACGAATATTGCCGAGGTTTTGTTCTACGGCACGAGTCGATAAATATCTTTGGAGAATTTGGAGATGTTTATTCTTGCTTTTATGATACCGTATTATTGTTCTATGTTTATGTACTTAGACAATGGAGAACTATGCTATTGTTTATGTACTTAGACTATGGAGAACTATGCTATTGTTTATTGGATTATTCTGTAAGATTTGTTTAATTATTGATTTAATTGGTCTATGAAGGATTATTGTCTACTCTATTAAGGGGAGATTACCACTTGAGGGATTTTTTTCTTGACCCCTTTCTCCCTTATGTTTAGCCCCATTGCTTTTGATATTATAAAACGTTCGCCCCGTTAGTTTGGCGATTTTAAGAACTTTCACCCCATTTTAAGACCTTTCGTGCCATTCAGGTGTCGATTTTATCCTGGCGAGCGATAGCGAGCCTGTAATTTAAGAGGAAACGGCCTTCGGCCGGGACATTTTTCTACCGAAAAATTTACAAATTTATCTTGAAAGGGACTCAAGGGGGTGTAATTTTAAGGTTGATGGAGGTCTAGGGAACAAACTAAATACCTCCCCTTAAGGGAGCTCAGACGGTATTGTGTAGCATAATTTACTGGTTCGGCTCAATGATTTAAGGAGGGAGTTTAGTTTGCTCTTTAAAACTCTATCAAACTTAAAAAAACACCCACAAGACCCACCTTCGATATCAATTTGTACATTTTTCGGTAGAAAAATGTCCCGGCCGAAGGCTGATTCCTCTTCAAATACAGGCTCGCTATCGCTCGACAGGAAAAAATCGACACCTAAATGGCACGAAAGGTCTTAACATTGGCAAAGAAATGTGGCAAAAGGTCTGAAAATCGCCAAACTAATGGGGTGAATATCTTGAAATCTCATAACTAATAGGGGTAAACATGAGGGAGGAGGAGGACTCGAAACATGAGGGGGGAGGAGGACTCGAAACATGAGGGAGGAGGAGGACTCGAAACATGAGGGAGGAGGAGGACTCGAAACATGAGAGAGGAGGAGGACTCGAAACATGAGGGAGGAGGAGGACTCGAAACATGAGGGAGGAGGAGGACTCGAAACATGAGGGAGGAGGAGGACTCGAAACATGAGGGAGGAGGAGGACTCGAAAAACCAACTGCCTCCCCTTAAAGCCTTCGTCGTGATGAAGGCAAAGATGGTCCAATACCAAAAAGTTCGATACATCATAGCATTATTGGGATTGAGTGCCTCGAGGCTTTGAAGTTGCTCCTATGGCTCGTGTGACATGTCCTTTTAAGGGGGGATGGACCGGTTTTGTGGACCTCCTTCTCCCTCATGTTTAGCCCAACTAGTTTTGAGATTATAAGACGTTCGGCCCATTAGTTTGGCGATTTTAACACCTTTCGCCCAATTTCTTCGTCAATTTTAAGACCTTTCGTGCCATTTAGGTGTCGATTATTTCCTGGCGAGCGATAACCAGCCTGCAATTTTAAGAGGAATCGGCCTTCGGCCGAAAAATTTACAAATTTATCTTGAAGAGGGGGGTTTATTTTTATTTTTTTGTTCTAAGCTTGATGGAGGTCTAGGGAGGAAACTAAAAAAAATATATGAATACATGAATTTGTAGACCAAACAAACGGTCAGTCTCCCCTTAAACTCCTTCTGTAGCAGCGACGTCCCTTTTTTTATATTCTGGCAACTATTCGACGATTTTATTCAGCCTAGGAAAGACATCCACCCATTAAAAGGCTACAGACTCTCCCAATTAATCCTTTTAGCTACCACATATTCTCCCTAAGCTTCGTAAAAAAAAAATCTTCTAAATGTAGCTGAAATCAATGAAAACAGACGTCACCGGTACCAAAGGGGTTAACACTGTCAGTCGTTTCATCAGTCGTAGTTTGCAGTGTCCGTTATTACAATACCCGAATGGATACCCAAATACCCGAATGGATACCCAATATACTTTGGCTATGATTAAGGGAGCACACCTCGCTTGTTTTCTCTTTCTCTCTCTCTCTCTCTCTCTCTCTTTGGCTTGTATTCATTCGGCCCCATTCAGCCTACTGTTTTAAGACGTTTATCCCCATCCAGGTGTCGATTTTCCTCCTGGCGAGCGGTAGCGAGCCAGCATATTTAAAAACAAAATTGATAGCAGGCTAAATTAGTACATTTTTCGATAGAAAAATGTTTCCAGTGAAGCCGGAATTCTCCATACAATGTTGGCTCGCTATCGCTCGCCAGGCAGAAATCGATACCTGGATTGGGATAAACGTCTCAAAACAGTAGGCTGAATGAGACCGAATGAATACAAGCAAGAACAAGAGAGAAAAGGCGAAAACAAAATCAGGTGACCCCCCCTAATACATTGAAAGTTGACAAAGTAAATAGCTAAAAGTGCCCAGAACACTTTTGTCATGTCACATTCCGGGTTATAGTTTTCCTAGATTTTGAAAGTGGCGTTCTAAATATAGGTAGCGCCAACGAACCTGACCTCTTCATAACTCAAAAGGACCTTGAGAAAACTGGCTGTAAATATCCACATCTATTTCCTGGTGGACTCCTCCCAAATGATAGAAAAGTCAGCCCGATTGCTTTCATGCATTTTGAGTTATAAGGAGTTAAAGGGTCAAGATTATTTCCAAGTTCTTTGGTGCTACCTATAATTAAAGTCTACTAATTAGCATTAGTCCAAAAGTATTGCCAATTAAGCTCTTGTATCTCACAGAGGGCTTGAGGTGATGGGCTGTAAATTTCCACACATATTTCCTGGTTGACTTTTCCCAAATGGTAGAAATATCAGCTCGATTGTTCTTGTCGTTTCCGAGTTCAAAATTATTGTGAACATACTCTAGCTACTATAACCAATGATCCAATAAAATGGGTTCAATATTTGGCATCGAATTGTATCTTGAAAGAGCTAACACGAAAACATATGACTGATAAAATAACAGTTAGATAGGGTACTAACTCATTTAACAAGATAACGACCTTCTTACTTCATTATAACTACCTCCAAGGCATTTTAGGACATTTGGAAGTACTAATAGTAATTATATTTGTGCAATTATTGAGTTGCAACATTTTGTATATTCAAAATCAAAAGTTCGTCGGAAACATTTATGATAATTTGTGTGGAATTTTGATCTAGGGATAAATCGGTTATATTTGAGTCAATCCCAAGCTGAAAAGGATCGCAAGGCGGTAGCTAAAATGCTTTCAAAGGTCATCGTCAAATTATAAGAATTAAAGCAATCTCAAGAACGCATTTTCGGGCAATATATTCAGGGGAAAAAAGAAAAAAAAAAAATATATATATACCGGTATATATATATATATATATATATATATATATATATATATATATATATATATATATATATATATATATATATATATATAAGCTATATAATTATAAACTATATAAAAATGCATTGACCCAAAGAAATATATACCTTCCTTTTCCGATACCATTACAAAATTTAGCTTGGAAATAATTGTCTGTAGAATATTGCCGGAAAGACGCTCATGTAACTCTGACATATGGAATAGAATAACAAAAGGAAACAACAGACACAAACACAAGTACATTGTTATTAATAGTATTGTTGTTGTTATTATTATTATTATCATCATCATCATCATCATCATCATCAATTACTCGGGACAATTTGGCACTCAACCCATTCCGTACCAGGCCACTATTAGACGATTTTATTCAGCTTAGGAAGGCCCTGTAGCAATAATAAGGATTCAAACTATCTCCAACATCCCGTTTTAATTACCGCAGATCCTTTCTAAGCTGCATACTATCGACTGTATTTGGCCAGAATACCATATAGCACACGTTGCTGGTACTCAAAGGGTTAAGAAGGACCAATAAATGTGTAACAAAAGTAAACAAAGGATAACAGGTAACAAGAAATAAAACAATGAATGGGAAGAAACAGTTCATGAATCATAAACAAAAACAAGGTACAGGTCTAATTGATAAGGGAAGAATTAACACTCTCTGGTCCGACGTCTTGGGGCTTATTTACAGTATTATGATATTTTGTGTAATAAATATTGAGGATTTTGCTTGGTTTTGCCATTTTCGAGCTATGCATTTTAGTTCATCCTTTAGGCTAACAAAACAATTCAAACTAAAAAAAAATAATACCCACCCAGACCCCCTTCAAGCTAAATCTGTACATTTTTCGATAGAAGAATGTTCCAGCCGAAGGTCAATTTCTTATAATTTACAGGCTCGCTATCGCTCGCCCAGACAAAAAATAATCGACCCCTCAACAGGGTGAAGCATCTTAGTATCGCCAAACTAATTGGGTGAAACGTCTTAAAATTTCCAAACTAATGGAGCGAAACAGGGAAGGTTCAAATAGACCCCCCTCGGACCAAATAGAGTTAAGAGAACAAGAGTTATAACAAATTAACGGGGTAAATTATCACAGAAATTGGTCAACTTAGTAAAAAGTTTTGTTTAAGTCACCCAGCTCTGCAGAGAAAATGTGAGAGTAGTTTTTTATTGTTTGTATGTGTTGTGTCATGTAGCATATTTTGAGCATATAATAATATTATAATGTTATAAAATACTCTCTCACATAAGATAAGACACACATATATCAAATTTATATAAAAATAATATCAGCATGGTATATATAATTGGCTTAAGAAATGTAATAAAAAACATATTATTATAGTATACGGTATGTCCCTTTACTCGTTTTCTTTGCAGAGCTGCCGATTTTCTTTTATAATTTTCGATAGAACAGTTCACGTTAAGCTAGTTCAGTTTATTTATGTTTGTTGGCGAGAAGAATTCCAGTGACATGTGTTCAATTTACTTTATCCATCAAGTAATCTAGTTTATTCATTACTATTAGCTCAGATATCTTGATCCATAACTTATGTAATTCAAAAAAAGGGCTAGCGCAAATGGGATGTAAATTTCCACACCTATTTCCTGGTTGACTCTCCAAATGGTAGAAATATTAGCTCGATTACTCAAGTCTATTTCTGAGTTGTAGAGGTCTGTGGATAAGATTCTGGCCTAATTTTAATTAATAAACTATATATTTTGTATTGTGTTGCATATGTATTGATTATGTCAATTTAGCTTTATCATGCCAACCGAATCAATCAAAATCTATCTGAGAAAAACAGTTTGTCATAAAGACTTGACACTTTCTTTTCAAACAAGGCTACTAAGATTATTACAGACAATATTGTAATTTTGAGAGTATTGCGTTGATTGGCTTCATATGGTCGAAAGAGGCGTACAGTCGGCAAAATTTCCAACTGGGCCAGGGCTTCTTTTAGTTATGTTATTTAAGCTATTTTATTACTCTATGACAGCATAAATACAATTAGCACTGGGCCCATTGGAAATATTGCTGACCTACAGTATGCAAAATTGTCCGAACAAAAATGAAAATGCTACATGAATACTTTCCATTTGGTCAAGTTAAGAAATAAATAATGTCTATGTTTCGATAACTTTTAATTTTCTTGCCAACCAGAGAAACTTGGCTTACTGTGAACTGCTTACAAAAAAATTACTTAATGTAAAGTATTAAAACTCAGCCATATCATTAAGTCAACTTCAATGGGGATGGAGAAGGCAGACACGAATACGATACCAACTTATCCATTAGTTATTATTGGTATTGTATTTGCTTCTGTATTTAGGCACCGACCGATTGCAATATAGAGCATAGTATAGAATATTATTTTAACCAATAAAGGGGTGAATTTTGGAGCTCGAATAATGCACCAGATCAATACTTAGTTGCTCGTTTAATTTTATGTATGTTGAACAACTCCCTTCACCCATGTTTAGAATAGGTCGTTAGGTGTTACAGAAACCATGCACTTGGACCACTTGCGAGTTTCGGTTGACAAGGAAGTTCATCTGGTATACATCAATGTCAATCGGAAATGGAAAAGCATATATACGGGATTGTGATGGATAGATAATATGTTGAAACTGATTGAATGTACTTATTATGTGTAGTTTAAGCGCATAATTTGCTTTCATGTTGGCTATATAATGAAGTCTACACCTTGAACTTTCTTACTTCCCAAATCTTGCAAGTGTTCAGTTTCATGGTTACATATGTCACAGTGTACAGTAACATGGGGAACTTGGTTGAGCCCGAGAACTGTCAGTCTAGTACTGTACTTCTCACTTCTCAGCTTGTTCTTCCTCTGTCCAATTACTCTTCTTTCCTATTTTACTCCAGCCATCTAGTCTGGTCATGGAGCACCCCAAATTCCCCAATAATAAGTCGGTTTTATTTCGGCTGACATTCAATCGAGTTCCTTAACAGCTGATTTCTGGATATTTAATTAAACAAAAAATGCTATGTTTATATACTGTAATAATAGCAAGTACTTATAATTAACAATCAGTTTTGATAAAGAATTTTCGTACTAGCTGAATAATCAAGATGGAAACATGTCAATTTAGTGTCAGCTGGGAATAAAACAAACTGTAGTAAAGTATAATTATTACATTGCTACATCACATTAAGGACGGCACCGACGTAAAGAAGTCTGAGGGAAATGTCTGAATGTTAGATATATATGGCTGAATTTGAGGGTAATGTCTGAATGTTAAATATACTGTATATGGCTGAATTATAATATATGGCTGAAGGTCACACACACACACACATGACTGTCTGTCCGTCAATCCAGCGGGTGAAGGAAAAAAAAATAAGGTTGGTATTCTTACACAATTCTTTCCCTTCGCAGAGCCTTTAATGGACGAAATAACTTGAAAAATGACATTATCTTGAGAAATAGGAGTGCTAATCCGTGTAATCTCTGTAAATAACACTCATTCCCACAATATTCGTTCGACATTAAGCGCTGCGAAGGGAAAGAAATGGTTAAGAATACCACTCCATATGTCTTGGGTAACAACAATGGGTAAACAAATTGGCTAATAATGGAATGTTAACAAAAATATAATATGCGGCTTTCATTACACTTTGGCCGCGTCCACTTCGGGGTCTGGGGGAGTCCTAGAGGCATGGGGAATGGAGAGGGACATATTTTAACACATTTAAATTAAGGAATCATGTTTGTGCTTTCGCTTAAAGAAAATGTGTGAAAGACTTATATGGTATATATTTTAGCATACAGGAAAAACGGCATGCGCGCGCTCTCTCTCTCTCTCTCTCTCTCTCTCTCTCTCTCTCTCTCTCTCTCTCCCTCTCCTTCTCTCTCTCTCTCTCTCTCTCTCTCTCTCTCTCTCTCTCTCTCTCTCTCTCTCTCTCTCTCTCTCTCTCTCTCTCTCTCTCTCTCTCTCTCTCTCTCTCTCTCTCTCTCTCTCTCTCTCTCTCTCTCTCTCTCTCTCTCTCTCTCTCTCTCTCTCTCTCTCTTCCCCCTAAGACCCCGAAGTTAAACACAGGCCCACTAGAATAATCAAAACAAATATCTATGTAACCCCGGCATAGAGCAAATGAAAACAGAAAAACATACGTAATGATAATCCTGGAAATATATAATATAATACAATAGACATTAGAGGTATAATGAGGGTTAAGCCGGTATCACACGAGAGCTTTTATTGTCAACAGTTTTCTGGCAACATTTCTGGAATATTTTTTTGCACTGGTATCGGAAACTAGACTGATGATATATTAATTTAGGCAACATAAATATTTTAAATTTTAACCTCATAAGCTGTCAGACCAGAGTTGAGGATAAATGTTCAGGGAAAAAACGTTCGTGTGATACCGGCTTTAGATGAAATACTCTTGGGAGATGAATGCGCGTAACAACTTAACATGTATATTATATTTATATATATATATATAGAAATATGACCTATACATAATACCATATATCAAGAAGAGAACAGTCTACACATATATCATTATTACACAGGCGGCGGTACACTCACGATCAAAAGTTCTGTACTAGATCCATCATTTTAATTTTGGATGTAGCTATAATGACACAAATAAAAATCGTATCTATCATGATCGAAGCCTTTTCATTCAAACATGGTTCAGGTATGTTTAGGAGCATTGTTTTCGTATATTATAATAATAGGAATTACGGCGTCTATCAAAAAAATAAAAAATAAAATAAAATAATGGTGAAGGGTTGAAGGTAGGACATTATTTCTGAACGTGACTGTACACAATAACCCCTTGAGGATTGAGACGCGTTTTGACAGCATATCCTGGCTATTATTTGGCGATTTTATTCTGTTTAGGTTGGAATTTTGGTATCCAGAGGGTTAATTGAGATATAATTTACCTTTTGTTGGTATGGAGAGGGTTAATTAAGATATATTTTACCCCTTTTTTTGGTATCCAGAGGGTTAATTGAGATATAATTTACCTTCTGTTGGTATCGAGAGGGTTAATTAAGATATATTTTACTCCTTGTTTTGGTATCCAGAAGGTTAATTGAGATATAATTTATTTGTTTTGGTATCCAGAAGGTTAATTACAATAGACTTTACCCATTTAATTCCTAGAGATCCTTTCTAATATACAAGCCATCGTCTATTGATAGCCAGCATAAAGTGTTGCAACGCGTCATAGTCTCGAAGGGGTTAATTTACATATAATATTGCTTCGTAATGGCCAGCTCAGAGGGGTACGGTCTCTTACAAAAATATCGTTGATCGTCCTTTGTTTTCATCATCCAAACTTGCCTTAAGGGAACCCACCTCGCTTTTTTTTTCTCTTGCTCTCCCTCTTTCTTTGGCTTGTATCCATTCGGCCCCATTCAGCCTACTGTTTTAAGACGTTTACCCCCATCCAGGTGTTAATAGTTTCCTGGTGAGCGGTAGCCAGCCAGCATATATATGTTTTTGTTTTGAGAGCAAGCTAAATTTGTAAATTTTTCAATAGAAAAATTTCTCTGGCGAAGCCGGGTTTTTCCATATAATGCTGGCTCGCAATCGCTCGCCAGGAAGATATCGACACCTGGATGTGGATAAACGTCTTAACACAGTTGGGTGAATGGGGCCGAATGGATACAAGCCAGAGAAAGAGAGAGAAGTAGAGAAAGATAAAAATAAAACAAAAACGGTGACCCCCCCTTAATAAAGACAAATGTTAATATAATTTAAATATTATGTAAAATATTCAATCATTTCCGTATGTTAGTGACGAATATATTACACATTAATTATAGGTAACGCCAACGTACTTGACAATAATCGTGATCCCTGACCTATCTGTAACTCATAAGGGCCTAGAGCAAACTGGCTGTAAATACCCACACCTATTTCTTGGTGGACTCTTCCCAAATGATAGGAACGTCAGCCCGATTGCTTTCATTCATTTTGAGTTATAAGAAATTAAGATTATTGTCAAGTTCGCTGGCGTTACCTATAGTCTCGAAGGTTACGCTTGCATGATGCTTACCAGAAGAGAGCCACGAATTTTCCCGAGTAACTGTACTGACGAGAACCCTAAAGTTAACAGTAATTGGACAACTTCACACCATGACGCCATCTTGGAGGACGTTTAATTAAGGGGGCTCAGACGGTATTGTGCAGCAAAATTTACTGGTTCGGCTCAATGGTTTAAGTTAGGGGTATAGTTTGCTCTCTAAACCTCCATCAAACTTTAAAAAAAAACACCCACAAGACCCCCCTTCGATATAAATTTGTACATTTTTCGGTAGAAAAATTTCCCCGCCGAAAGCCGATTCCTCTTCAAATACAGGCTCGCTATCGTTCGCCAGGAAAAAAATCGACACCTAAATGGCACGAAAGGTCTAAATATTGGCAAAGAAATGGGGCAACAGGTCTGAAAATCGCCAAACTAATGGGCGAATGTCTTGTAATCTCATAACTAATAGGGCTAAACATGAGGGAGGAGGAGGACTCGAAAAACCAACTGCCTCCCCTTAACCTTCTGATATAAACACTGTAATTATATATAGCCAACCTTTCTTTTTTACCAGTTTTACCAATAATCTGATGAAGTTTGTAATGTCCGCTATAATCTCGAAGGGAGGGGTACTTGTTAAGCTTGAGGGAGGTCTAGGGATGCAACTTTAAAATATGATAAGTAAATATTAAAACAAATAAATATACATTTCCCCTTTATATCATAATGCACTTTACTGTATTTACTGTTCAAAATTATTTTATTTTGTTATTATTTTGTTTATGAAATCTACCAAGTCTTGCTTATGTTTCTGGTTTATGATTTAATATAGACTGAATATACATTTAATATAGACTGAATATACATTTAATATAGACTGAATATACATTTAATATAGACTGAATATACATTTAATATAGACTGAATATACATTTTACCTAAGAAATGTCGAACTTATATGACATTTTTCTAACTAATATGTTTCTTTGGACTGAAGTTCTCGAAAGGGAGATCTAGTTCTGACACTATTCTTGACTTACAGTGTGCTGGCTTAATAATCCAGAAGGATTGATAGCCTCTGAAGTTCTATTTTAACTTAACAAATATTTAATAACGTCGATTCCACCTACAATAGCGACAGTTGCCCAATTTCTGGTAACTGAATGATCTCGGGTGTGCAGAATGTTAGTATTTGCTTCAACATAGATTTAAGTGTTGAATTCAATTAACCACTTGTGAGTTTTAGGCTATAAGGAAGTTGAAGCCGTAAACATCGATATTAAACAAATGCAATAATAATGCACTTTCTGATGGATAAAAAATATGTTGAATTTGCTTGTATGTATCAATTTATGTATCAATTTATTATAGCTGGGATTTCTGCTAAATATCAATGTCTACAGCTTCAACTTCATTATAGAACGAAACTCGCAAGTGGTCAATTGAGGAAGAGGAAAGTGAGTCCCTTCTATTGTTTAAGTCTGGCCCTACGAAGCTTCCCTGGCTGACCACCAAATATTGTGTAGGTTACCTGTGTATATAGGTACTCCATTATTGCCTCGGGTACCCTACTTTATATAGGTACTCCAGTAGTGCCTCGGGTACCCTACTTTATATAGGTACTCCATTATTGCCTCGGGTACCCTACTTTATATAGGTACTCCATTATTGCCTCGGGTACCCTACTTTATATAGGTACTCCATTATTGCCTCGGGTACCCTACTTTATATAGGTACTCCATTATTGCCTCGGGTACCCTACTTTATATAGGTACTCTCGTATTTTCAAGGGTACCCTTCTTTATACAGGTACTCCAGTATTGCCTCGGGTACCCTACTTTATACAGGTACTCCAGTATTGCCTCGGGTACCCTACTTTATACAGGTACTCCAGTATTGCCTCGGGTACCCTACTTTATACAGGTACTCCGGTATTGCCTCGGGTACCCTACTTTATACAGGTACTCCGGTATTGCCTCGGGTACCCTACTTTATGCAGGTAATCCGGTATTGCCTGTGTTGTCCCTCAGAATATCACTAAAGCCGCTGTCACACGAGTGCTTTTTCCGTCAAATTTTCATGAGCAAGTTTGTTCTCGTATACTTTTGGGACTTTTTGCACTGGTATCGGTAACTAGACTGAAGCTAGATCATGTTAGGCGGCTGAATTATGATACAGTGTATTTTTGTAAGCTTCCAGACCATAATTGCCCGTAAAAATTGTTCGAAAAATGGTCCGTGTGACTTCGGCTGTAGACTACTGATAAACGTGTAGTAAGGTGTCCGGGGCCATCTATGAGAAGAGTGATGCGCCACTCGCTTTACAGTAGCCACCATGTTGGGCACCTATTGTTGTACAAATAGAGAGTGGTGTATATCTCTCAAACCTTTCTCGTTCAAGTTATACGCCATGTTTCGTGGATTATTAAGGGGGGTCACCGGCTTTTTTATCGTTTTCTCCTTTTATCTCTTTCCCTGACCAGTCAGCCAACTGTTTTAAGACATTTATCCCGATCCAGGTGTCGATTTCTTCCTGGCGAGCGATAGCGAGCCAGCATTGTATGGAGAAATCCGGCTTCGCCAGAGACATTTTTCTATCGAAAAAATTTACAAATTTATCTTGATGTCAAAACAAAAATATTGACACCTGGATGGGGGTAAACGTCTTAAAACAGTACGAGGTGGACTCCCTTAACGGTAGATAGTGTACAGTAGGTACTGTACAGTCACCACCTTGCTATATATATTTTCAACTTGCCTTTCTAATTACAGTATACGAGAAGAATTCTATATAATACATTGAGGTACATATTTAAGAGGACATTATTCTGCCCGTGTTCCAGCATAGGAGTTAGGGGCCTGAAGCTAGACTACCTAGGGGAGACTGGCCGTTTGTTTGGTCTATTAATTTATGTATTCATATATTTGTTTGGTCTATTAATTTATGTATTCATATATTTTTTTAGTTTCCTCCCTAGACCTCCATCAAGCTTAGAGAAACACCCCCTTCAAGATAAATTTGTACATTTTTCGGTAGAAAAAATTACCGGCCGAAGGCCGGTTCCTCTTAAAATTGCAGGCTCGCTATAGCTCGCCAGGAAATAATCGACACCTAAATGGCACGAAAGGTCTTAAAATTGACAACGAAATGGGGCAAAAGGTGTTAAAATTGTCAAACTAATGGGCCGAACGTCTTGTAATCTCAAAACTAGTGGGGCTAAACATTAAGGAGAATGGGGTCCAGAAAAACGGTCTGCCTCCCCTTAATTAACCAAGCCTATAGGAAGATTAGGGGCCGGCCACAAGCCTTCCCATAGCATTGGATCGAAATAAGATACCCTCCTGAAGCTCCTATAGGAGATTCGAACCCTGGTACCAGCACCAAGCTCTCTGACCCACAAGCCCTCTAACTTACTATGCCAAGGAGAGTTCTTTAATATTAAGGCTTTAATTAATGTGCTAAGCAACAGAGGGAGGCATACAACATGGTGGTTTCATAAAAACAAAGCGGGCAGGATCACCCAATAGAAAACTCCGACTCTATCTAGCCGTGTCCATACCATACAAACTAGATAATTATATACAGGCGGTGTTACAAGGGCACTTCTGGCAATTATATTTCGGCAATTATTTTTTGGTTGCTGGTGGGTTAATCTTTTCAGTAAAGTTGCGTTTTCTTCTGTTATTGCTAAAAGTAGACGGTGTTATCCAGCTCAGGAAGGGCCTGTGGCAATCTCTCAGACCCGTTCTAAGCTTAATTATATCGTCTAATACTAGCCAGAATGACGTTAAAGAGCGCGTTATAGCTGTATGTCTTCAACCAATTTAGCTATCGATACGAAATGCAAAAGATCCACGAAATATTACGTGAACAAATGACTGCTCGAAAAATTGCCGGACCAAAGGCTCGAGTGACTCCGCCCTAACTCTTAGATAATATTTAGCACATGAGAAGAAATAACTGGAATGATGAGCGTGAACCAAACAATAGTACCACATTATTATCACTCTTCCATTATCCTGGTATAATAACGTAGCGGTCAAAGGGTAGGAAAGATGTTATTGTAATTGTTGTAGTTATTCTTTTGTTTCAATTGTTTACGTGAATATGACCAACCTGATGGAAGCGTACAGTTTCCACCATAATATATGAAGCACCTTTTGGTCGATATATTAATATATGTTTGAGTTTCCTCGCTAGGCCTCCATCAATTTTAGAAAAGCACTCCCTAGACCCCCTTTCAAGATAAATTTGTACAATTTTCGATGGAAAAATACCCCAGCCGAAGGCCGGTTCCTTCTAATATTCGAGGCTCGCTATCGCTCGCCAGGAAAATATAGACACGTAAAGGGCACAAAAGGTCTTAATATTGACAACAAAATGAGGCGAAAGGTCTCAAAATCGCCAAACTAACATAACGAACGTCTTAAAACCTCAATACTAATATGCTAAACATGAGGGAGAAGGGGGTCCAGAAAAAGCGAGTACTACCCTCTTAAGAACAACTAATATTTGTTCTGTATAATTTACTCTCAGCAACTTATTATATTTTACAAATACTTTCGTACTCTTTTAACCTTCTATTGTCTTCACTTTGGGCTGACTTCTCACCTGCGGTAAAACATGACTTATTGCGCTCAGATTCATTCCTTCTAACCCTAGCACACTGGTATCGTTTATATATAAATGGTCGTTTCTATATGATAATAATATTTACATAGACTTCTAAAATAATATGTGTACAACTATTATCAGAGCGACTACAATACAATATAGAGAAGGTGAAGACGTGAGTGTGTACAGTAAGTGTGTTTGTCTGGGTGAGCGAGGAGCAGATTTCCCAAGTGTTGCGTGGGAAAGCCAAGAAATGTTTGTCTGCCATTCAGTGTTAAGCTAAGATAGGCTATCTGAAACTTATGTTAAAGCTAAGCTTCAGTTAGATCAAATTAAATTGATTTTGTTGTTCAGCAAACAGAATAATTTATTTTATATTAAGTCAAGGAAATCTCGATGAAATTAAAACAATTTGACTTGTATATATTAATCATACCTATTAATACCTTATCTAACCTTATCCCAACCTAATCTAGCTAACCACTGAATGATACACAGGCGTTGATTGATAACAGACTCTCTACTGTGTAGTAATTATAGGTAGCGCCAACGAACTTGAATATTATCTCGATCCCTGACCTCTTTGTAATTCAAAAGGACCTTGAGCAAATTGGCTGTAAATTTCAACACCTACTTCCTGGTGGGCTCTTCCCAAATGATAGAAATGTCAGCCCGATTGCTTTCATTCATTTTGAGTTATAATAAGTTAAGGGGACCGGATTTTTGTCAAGTTCGTTGGCGCTACCTATACTTATAAAGACTTGGGAAAATAGCGAGTGGGTATCTGTGTGAGAGATGCCCTCCAACACAGTGTAGCAGAACAGATTTTGGCAGGGACTGTATATAATGCCGGACATCCGCTCCCGCAGATCATCACGTGTGGTCTGAGGCGGCTTAAGGGGAGATGCCTTATCTATTTTATTAGTATTTGGATTTTTTATATAGGTTTTTAGTTTCCTCCCTAGGCCTCCGTCAAACTGTAAAAAACACCCCTTAGACTCCCTTTCAAGAGCAATTTGTACATTTTTCGGTAGAAAAATGTTCCGGCCGAAAGCCGATTCCTCTTAAAATTACAGGCTCGCTATCGCTCGCCAGGAAAAAATCGACAGGTAAATGGCACGAAAGATCTTAACATTGAAAACGAAATGGGGCGAAAAGTGTTAAAATCGCCAAACTAATGGAAAGAATGTCTTAAAATCTCAAAATTAATAAATTAACGGGGATAAAGACGAGGGAGAAAGTGGTCCAGAAAAAAGGCCCATCTCCCCTTAACACCACCCACATCAGCCGGCATCCTAATTAATGATTATTCAGAACTGTTATTGTTGTGAGGCTTAACTCCGCTTCATTGGTCTCCCTTGACTCGCTACTTTACTGTGTTTTACTAAGTTAATTGGTGGATGTTTTTGGATTAGTGATAATATGAATTTTTCTACAAAAATAGATCATGGTTTGGTATAATTTGTAATTGTCACTTCATTCGTCTCCTTTTCCTCCCTCTCCTGGTGGCAGCGTGAAGGTCTGTGGGGCATGAAAACCTACCCGCCCCTCAGCCTCACTCCTACACCAACATCCAGCGGTGGTGAGGTGCCACGCAGGAGTTTTGACACCTGTCGGCTGCAGATGCTTGTTTAGATTAAGGCACTGTGAGAAAGATGTGTTTCGAGTGTGTATGTGTAACACTAGCCAGCTAGTGATGGACACTTTGATTGAGGTGGTGGTTGTGAGAGTAGTTGTGGTTGTGGTTGTAGTGACGACAGTATTGTGACGCTCCTACAGAGACGCTCTGGCCGGGTTAGTGTTTATATACAAACATGAGTATTGACTGCACCGAGGCTAAACATAATGTTAATTACTCGATTCCCTTGATCCTTCTAACAGTAAGAAGCTTTGAATAACGCAGAGGACGGCTTAAGAACGAGGAGCAGGTACGACAGTGAGACATGGGTTGCGGGTGTGACTGTGGCCCGATGCGGCATGGCTGCCAGTGCAAGGGACGTCCAGTGAGGCCCGGAAACCAACTTGAAGGAGCGGTTAGGCAATCGTGGCCTAACTCGCTCACCTCTTTCCTGGCGGTTTGGGCGCTGTGTGAATCTGGATGTGTTTGGCCAGATGCGCCTTCTGTCGGAAACACTTTCCGCACAGCTCGCAGTTGAAAGGTTTCTCTCCAGTGTGTGTGCGGATGTGCACATTGACGCTGTACTTGTCCTTGAAGCCTTTGTTGCAGATGTGACAAAAATGTAAAAGGCGGCCCTTTGCAGTTGGCTCATCACCTGGTTGTCGCTTGGTATATTTACGCTTCTTAGGTTTGTCTGAAGAATCTATCTTGGTACTAGAGGTGGCAGTGCTCAACTTTGTGAATGATACATCCAGGTTGCCATAATCTTCCTCTGGTGGTGGTGGAGGTGGTGGTCTGTAGTCGTAAGGTGATGTTACATACATATTGGTGCTGCTGATCTGTGCAACAGCTCCTGCAACACCATTTAGTTGCTCGGCCTTGAAAACTGTTGAAAGTGGTGGAAGCGGAGTCATGTTTGACATTAGTGTCAGAGTCTTTGCCTCAGTTATCTTTGTAAGAGATGGTAATCCCTGTGGAGGCCCTCCCGGCCGTCGGACAGTACCTCGCAGTGCACCCTCAAGAATAGACGACACATCACTGCTTTGTGTCACATGAGCTGAATAGGTCAACTGAGTCTGCATGTAGCCTCCCTCCAGTCCTCCATCTTCCACAGGGCCCAGGCCTCCTTCCCCAGGTGAGTAAACCAGTGAGTCAACTGCTGAATCCACTAGGCGTTCGAAGTCTACATGATCGGGTGGGGCACCATTAGGGGATGCAGTATCTTCCAGTGAAGTGGAAATACCAGAATCACTGTAACCTGAGCAGGCACTGACATAAGACACACAGTCTGAGGCAGGTGAGCGGTGATTGTGTGACACCAGTCCATCGTAAGGCTTCTCATTCAAAATGGAGTTGAAAAGCTCGAGGTTGTTGTGCTCAATCATCGGCGGAGAGGGATTATAGGTGCCGTCTGCGGCATCGGGTACAGAAGGTGCGGCATCCGTCGGTGGAAAGGTGATGATGATGGTGTTCCCTGTAGCATTATTGACCACTTTCTCTGTGGTAGTACCGCCACCCCACATTTTATCACTGGTTTCCTTTTCCTTATCAAGTGGGATGACACCTGGCACATGTGGCGACACCGCGTTGGGGTATCCACTATAGGGCCAAGTGGGTGCCAAGACCTCTCCAACTGTGACGTTGTTGTTGTTGACGTTGCGGCCTACAATGTCATCTAATGGCCAGCATTCCGAACCCAGGGCTGAGCCGGCCAAGTCATACTCCGTGCAGGACACCAGATCGAACAGGTCCGTCTTGAAGTGGTCGTGGAGGGTCGGGCTCACATCCATGGTGGTGGTGTCGCCGGATCTGCGGGAAGAGGAGAGGGCGGTTACTATCAAGGTTTATATAATGACATTTACAATATAATACTTAATATAATTATGTACAACCTTTTATTCAGCGATACATATCAGACACTCAGTGGGTGACGAGTTATAAGTACATTGATTTGGTCTGTCACAAAATATTTATATATCTATATTAAAATACATTTCTATGTATGATTTATTAGATATAAGGTAAAACGCAGAGAGAGAGAGAGAGAGAGAGAGAGAGAGAGAGAGAGATTTCCTGTATTCATATATTATTGGTGTTTGTCTATTTGTTCGTACATATACCAAAGTGGCATATCATGGCCTAGGTTCAATATACAACTTCAATACATCATTTCATTTTGTCTGGGCATTTTAAGGCAGTAAACGTAAATGATTAATGCTTCTTCCTTCAGTGAACGAGATTTCCTACTCTGAACCACTGCCAAATGCCCGTTAATTAAGGGATGATGGGCCGGTTTTCTGGACCACTTTCTCCCTCATGTTTAGCCCCATTAGTTTTCAGATTTTAAGATGTTTACGCCATTAGTTTGTCGATTTTAAGACATTTCGCCCCATTTCTTCGTCAATATTTAGACCTTTCGTGCTATTTAGGTGTCGATTTTTTTCCCTGGCGAAAGATAGTGAGCCTGTAATGTTGGAAGAATCGGCCTTCGGCCGGGACATTTTTCGGTAGAAAAATTTAAAAATTAAACTAGAAGGGGGATCTAATGGATGTTTATTTGTTTTCAATTGGATGGAGGTCTAGGGAGGAAACTAGAAAAATAATGAATACATGCAAAAATCGCCCAAAAAGTTAACCATTAAGGAAATGCGAGCGAGGTATTATAATTCAAATAATATATCCACTACATCCCCTTTATTATTTACTATTTTTATTAAAAGCATAAAGGCATGAAAATACAAAACTATAATAGTTTGAAAACTTCACACTTGGCAGAAACCTTTAACACCAAACCCATCCCATCCATCTATGTATGTATGTATGTATGTATGTATGTATAAACATTATCAGTGCCTTTGGGCTTATCACACACCCTGTTGCATCCATGTGATTTTGTTCATTCTTTGTTTCTCTTATGCCCATATACATATACATATACATATACATATATATATACATATACATATACATTATATATATCAGAATGTGGTTAAGGGGTAGTGATTATTTTTTGGTCTATTTATTTATTCATTCATTTATTTTGTAGTTCCTCACCAGACCTCCATCAAGCTTAAAGAAAAGCACCTACTAGACCCCCCCCCCCCCTCAAGATGAATTTGTACAGTTTTCGGTAGAAAAATGTCCTGGCCGGCGGCCGATTTCTCTTGAAATTTGAGGCTGCTATCGCTCGCCAGGAAAAAAATCGACATTTAAATAAAAGGTCTTAATATGGCCCTAGTAATTGGCCGAACGTCTTAATATCTGAAAAGTAGTGGGGCTTAACGTGAGGAAGAAAGGGGGGCAAAACCCAAATATGTGTAGAGTGGAAGAAAGACCAATAATATACCTCGGAAGTTCCATTAAGAGGGGTCACCGTTTTTTTTTTATCTTTCTCTCCTATTCTCTCTTTCTCTGGCTTGTATCCATTCGGCCCCATTCAGCCTACTGTTTTAAGACGTTTATCCCCATTCAGGTGTCGATTTCTTCCTGGCGAGCGATAGCGAGCCAGCATTGTATGGAGAAATCCAGCTTCGCCGGAGTAAGTTTGCTATCGAAAAATGTACAAATTTAACTTGCTGTCAAAACAAAAATATATATATGCTGGCTCGCTACCGCTCGCCAGGAAAATATTGACACCTGGATGGGGGTAAACGTCTTAAAACAGTAGGCTGAATAGGGCCGAATGGATAAAAGCCAAAGAGAGAGCGAGAGAAAGAGAAAAAAAAAGCGAGGTGGGCTCTCTTAACCTCTTCCGTACCGGCGACGTCTTTGTAATTCTATTATAGCTATACTTAGACAATTGTGCGCAGTTGGAGAAGGTTTCGTAGTAGTAAAAAGGGTTAAGTGAGATAGTTGGAAGCCTGGTAATTGGTGGAGGCCCTATTATAAACTGAATACAATTGTCTAATAGTAGCCAGCATAAAGTTTAAAAGAACGGCGCCGGTACAGAAAGGGTTAAGGGGCTAGTGGATGGTTTTTGTTCTTCTATTAATTCATGTATTCATTTATTTATTAGTTTCCTCGCAAAACCTCCCTCAAACTTAGAAAAACACCCCCTAGACTCCCCCTCAAGATCAATTTGTACATTTTTCGGTAGAAAAATGTCTCGGCTGAAGGCCGGTTCCTCTTATAATTTCAGGCTCGCTATCGCTTGCCATGCATTTGTTTACACGTAAATGGCACGATAGGTCCTAAAATTGACAACGACATGGAGCTAAAGGTGTTAAAATCGCCAAACTGATGGGCCGAACGTCTTAAAATCTGAAAACCAATGGGGGTTAAACATGATAGTCCGGGAGCATTGGCCGCAAATTGTGTCTAGATAAAATCAACCTCATCCATACCATTGTGACTGAAATTTGTAAAGTTATATATAAAGAGGGTAATTGTTTAGTTTATGTCCTCCTCCTAAAGAAAATTGTTTTTTTTAGCACAGACTAAACCAAATGTTCACTACTGTATTTACATAGCTGGTCATTAAATTAACCTAACCTATCCTAACCTAACCTAACCTAAGGTAACCTGGGCATCCTGGGGGCTGCTGCCCCCAGACCCCCGCTGGTCTTGGGTTGAATAGTGATAAAATCACATATCTCTTACCTCATTATTCAAAGTTTTGTATTTGGTTTAGGCTAATAATTATACACTTCCCAGGTCATTTGAACAGTTCTATTGCTACTATATATCATATAATACACCATAGAATACGTTTTTAATAACTAGAAAAAGAGGACATAAACTAAACAATTACGAGAAAGAGTATAATTTTTAGACATATAATGCAAAAATCGTAACTTCGAAATTTATCGTATTTAAGAGATATAATGGAAAACAGATTTTGAACATTTTAGTTACCCCTCAAAAATTGTCTTTGATTTAAATTCCTAATTACTTGTGAATGTTGCGTTTTTGTTCTACAGTTTTGTAGATAATATTTTAGCATAACTAATTAGTTACATTTGAAGACGGTATTTTGAATGTTTTAAGATATTAGTTAAATTAAATATAGAAGAAAACGGTTTGTTATTAATTATTATGGGTGACTGAAGCATTATAATTGTAGCCTCGTGGCTCCAATCTGCAAGGCAGGTAGCGTATAATAAAGGTCTGCTGTATTTATTACCCTTCCTACTATTGCGGAGCGGTTCAATCTGCAAGGCAGGTAGTGTAAGAAAGGACCTCTTTGTTTAGTACCCTTCAGTACCCGACTTGGGTGCGGAGCGGTACTAACCTGCTACTACTGAGTGGTACATACTGACTGCCATACGTGCGGAGGTGTCCGTAAGCCACGCACGTGGCTTACGGGTACTTCCGCATGTATGGCTGTGCTTCATCTGGAGTTTTCGTAGCCAAAACAGTGGTAACACAATTATTTAATTTTCACAAAGTTATTTGAATATAGGTTAATTGTAAACTACAAGACAATTGTTATGATACACAGTTTATTTGGTCAAAAATGGCAGTACTGTAAAAATCAAATAATGTAGAAATTAGAATTGTTACGAATTAAAAGGGAAGACGAATTTGCTCAAATGGCAAGTCTAAAAAATAATATATTTTGTATGTGAATGCCCCCATATATTTAGTTACGGTACATATATTTCGAACTTGTCTATGTTTCTAATTAGGAATTTGAAACTATTTTTTACTTTCACTTACATGGACGACGGAAATTAACAATTTGGTAGGGTTGCTCCCGGACTATGAGGAAGAAGGGAGACCAGCAAACCAAGCCCTACCCCCCTTAAGGTATAGGCCTAGAACACTACTTCGTCAAATATCGTATAAGTGTTGTACTGTACTTTATATATTATTATTTTGTAATAGTATAGATATCTTATCAATATTTGTATTTTGTACTATTGTTAATGTCTTGTCATGTTGCAGATTTTATTTTAAATTAATATTTTGACGTTTAACAGGTAGTTTCTTTATTCATGCAGAGTTTAGTAAAATTTACCAGAACGTCCCGGACTTCCCAAATTTGACTAATTCCTTGAACGTGACGATAGTGCGTTGTTATGTGTGCGATTAGTTTGCTTGGGAAACAGATTAACTTGCTCATGTAGTAATGTACACCCTATGTGGTGGATTGTGTTATTTTATTTCATAAATTTCATTTTAGTAAGCGTTGTTTCCACATAGCGATTTTGATAATTTAATTTGACTTTATATTGTCCATGTCCCAATTTTGGTTTGTTTAGTTTGCAAGTTTTACATTTGAATATACGCCTCGCCAATTCACAATACAAAATGCTCGGTAATTCAAGTTTATTCTGAGGCTGAAGTGTAGCTAATATTTGTTTTTTTTGTGCCGCTGTTTCCGCTACGTCGGGTTCGTGTTTAAGGGGGATGGGTCACTTTTTGGTCGATCTTTTCATGTAATTATTATTTGTCTAGTTTCCTCCCTAGACCTCCATCAAACTTAAAACAAAAAAACCCAGGATCCTCTTTCAAGATAAATTTGTACATTTTTCGGCAGAAAAATTTCCCGGCCGAAGGCCGGTTACATTCAAAATTACAGGCTCGCTATCGCTCGCCATGAAAAAATCGGCACCTAAATGGCACGAAAGGTCTTAATACTGACAAAGAAATGGGGCGTAAAGTCTTAAAATCGCCAAACTAATTGGCCGAACGTCTTAAATTCTAAAGACCAACGAGACTAAACATGAAGGAGCAGGGAGCCAGAAAAGCCGGCCCATCGCCCCTCCAACTTTCTAAACGCTGCAATATAACGAAAACGAACAGAAACCACTGGAAAAATCTGGCGCGAACCAAGCGATTTCACTTTCTCTTGGCGGGTGAGGGAGGGGGGGATTGCCAGATGTCGCCAACTAGCCCAACCCGCTATCCACCTTGCTGTACAGTCGCGTGGAAAAAGTCGTGTACGGTTAGGAATTTGTGCACTGTACAAATTGTGAAGGCGTATTTAACCACTTGCGAATTTCAGACTATAAGGAAATTGGAGCTGTAGATGGATGGGTAGATAGATAGATTGATAAATAGATAGATAGATAAATAGATATTTTTATTGACCACAGTTTATAATATCAACATAAAATACAAAATTTGGATAGCACAACTCAACGAAGATAGATAGATATATAGATAGATAAAAAGATATATAGATATTTGTATTGACCACAGTTTATAATTTATTAACATCAAATACACAATTAGTACAGCACAACACAACGAAACAAAATTTATTATTGTTGGTATTGTAACCATAACTGTAGTCCATGCAATTTTCTTTCAAAGTTTGGCTTAAAATTGGCAACATATTTACATTGGAGCGGTATTATATATAAATTTTAAAATATGGTTTTAGTACATTTATATACACATAAAATCCATTTCAACATCCTGTCTGTCCATCTTAAACCTACTTTATTATTGCATTTCTGTTTAATATCAATGATTTGGTTCCAATTTCCATATAACCAAGCGGCTCGCTTGGTGTAATGACTAGCGTCTCGGACTTCCACCCAGAAGGCCCGGGTTCGCGCCCACGCTCGGCGCATTAAAGATTTTTCACAAGCACTGAGTCGTTACCATCCTTCATGAGCAAAGGGATGGGGTAGTAGTACAGGACCCCAATGGAAATACGCCTAATCGGCCTTATTGAGCTATCCTTAGCTAGCTTAGCATGCGCTAGCTTTAAGAACTATTATTATTATTATTATTATAACCTGAAACTCGCAAGTGGTCAAATATGATACACTAGCGAACCATTTTGATAAACTGCTTCAGCCACAAAGATCAAATTACTGGGATTCACTAGTTAGTGTTCACCGTCTTGTTTGTATCTTTAGGAGGTGTTCAATATTGATGACCACGATTGTACAGTTGAGCATACAAATAACTGGTACACAGCTATTATGTTATTCTAATTGATCTATTAGTTCCTATGGAGAGCAGCATATACAGTTTTATCCTATAATAGTGGCAGATTTTATTTTTTTATTTTTGTTATGCTGATGTTAATGGCATAATTTAAAGAAGCTTTGTATCAGCTATTTATATGTGCAACTGTATCACTAACTGCAACTTGTTTTCCCTCTCGATATAAAAAAGTAAAATAAAACTATTCCCTGACCGAACTAGATATGGCTTGAATATACTGTAAATGCATTACTCATGCATGCAAAGAACTAGCCCATTCATTTTAAGTAGGTCAGATATAGAGGACCCTAACTTCTGTAACTCAAAACGGGCTACAGAAAATGGGCTGTAAAATTCCACACCTATTCCCTGGTTGACTCTTCCCAAATGGTAGGAATGTTTGTTAGATTACTCCATTCATTTAGTAGATGTAGATATTAGTTGTAGAGTCTCCCTGTACCGGCGACGTCTGTGTAATGTATTGTGGCTACTACTAATTGATTGTATTCAGTTTAGGAAGGATCTCTGGCAATTAAGAGGCTTTGAAGTATCTCATAACCTTTTTTTACTACCATAGATCTTTCTTAAACTGCGCAAAATCATCTAAATATAGATAGAATAAAACTAAAAAGACGTAGCCGGCACAGAAGGGGTTAACCCTTTTAGAATTGTGTCTCCATTATTTATTATTCTGGCTACTACTAAACGATTTTTACCGCTTAGAAAGGACTTCTTGGGATCGAATAGGGCATAAACTACTTCAATTAAATGGGTGGGTTTTTCCTGGACCCATTCTCCTTCATGTTTGGCTCCATTAGTTTTGAGATATTATGACGTTTGCCCCATTGCTTTGGTGATTTCAAGACTGGGTTTCATGTATTTATGTACTGTATGTACACCGACCGTATAATAAGCTTCTGTAGATTTCCATTTTTCTTATGTTCTTATGTATAATAAGTGGTTAATTCAGCTAAATATCGATGTCTATACCTCCAACTTCCTTACTGTATAACCTGAAACTCGCAATTACGCCTTAGATACATTACATTAGATACATTACATTAGATACATTACATTAGATACATTTGATACATTATATACATTAGATACATTACATTAGATACATTTGATACATTATATACATTATATACATTACATTAGATACATTTTATATATTTGATACATTAGATACATTTTATATATTTGATACATTAGATACATTGTATACAGTAATGACGAGTACCGTAAGTAGACCGGAACGAAAGGTAGGGAAAATTTACGCCAAGGATCTTCATCATTCAATCTTGGGTCCTTGTTATGGAGGTCAGTCGATGTATTTATTTGTATTGTCGAGAAGTTTATCATGTTTACGAAAGTTTTTTTTTTTTTTTTTTTTTTTTTTTTTTTTTTTTTTTTTTTTTTTTTTTTATGTCGTACGCCCAGCAAAGCAGGCACCTCAGATTACCCTAGCTAACTACAACACATGCATACATTCACGTAGATGCACACACACACACCGAACTTGCGCGACAGGTGAACTTTAGACGAAAAAAATGCCAGTGTAAGAATAACCCATCCATAAAACCGAGGCAAAAAAAAAATATATATTACTCCATAGGCCCTAAAAAGACAAAACAAAATAGTAATAACTAGATGAAAATAAAACATAAAAAAGCAAAACCCCCAGAAGATAGAGAAATAATATTGTATCATTGTTTTCCTTTTATTCTGGCTAACGTTAAACGATTTTTCTCAGCTTTGGACGACCCTGTAGTAATCAAAGGGGTTTGATAGATCTCAATTAGCCCTCTGGCTTCCTAAATTACTTCCTAAACTGAATAAAATCGTTTGATAATAGCCATAATAAAAGAAAGAAAAGCATCACGACCAGGATGTTTGTTATCACTTCATTCTGGCTAACATCAGACGATTTTACTCAGTAATAAAAGGTCCTTTAGGAAGCAAAGGGGAAAGATAGATCTCACGTCACCCTTTGGCTTCCAAAATTACTTCCTAACCCACAAAAATGTGTCTAACAACAGCCAGAATAATAATAAGAAACGCTGGTGGTGCTTTAGTGTGCTGTCTACCGCGCACCCGTGGTCTACTGCTACCTACTGGGTACTGACTGTACTAGGAACCCGCATTAGAGGGCCGGTAATTAGTTTTGTATTCCATTTACTGGGTATTAGGAACCTGCACTAGCTGATAGGTAAGGCTTAGTTTTGTATCCCACCTACTAGGTCTAGGTTAGGTTAGGTTGGGTTGTTTGGTTAGGTTAATCTCAAAACACTAGGTCTCAGAAGCAATAAACATTAATAGAATGCTTAGCACACTTTTGGGTGTTCTTTAATGTAAGTGACCTGGTAGACTGCAGGCTAAAGTATGAATGTCCTGGTAGACCGCACGCTAAAGCGGCACCGAAAAGCGTCCTACCCTACTGCAAGGGTTAAGGGGAGACTGGCCGTTTGTTTGGTCTATTAATTCATTTATTCATATATTTTTTTAGTTTCCTCCCTAGACCTCCATCAAGCTTAGAAAAACACCCCCTAGACATTTTTAAATTTTTCGGTTGAAAAATGTCCTGGCCGAAGGCCAGTTCCTCTTGAAATTGCAGGCTCGCTATAGCTCGCCAGGAAATAATCGACACCTAAATGGCACGAAAGATCTTAAAATTGACAACGAAATGGGGCGAAAGGTGTTAAAATCGCCAAACTAATTGGCCGAACGTCTTATAATCTCAAAACTAGTGGGGCTAAACATTAGGGAGAAGGAGGTCCAGAAAAACGGTCTGCCTCGCCTTAAGTTACGACACAAATGCTCCCCCCTGGGCATGCCACTTTTACTATTAGATTATAGAGGAGGAGGAAGGGGTTCTGGACCACACCCTCTTAGTACACACACCACTCCAGAGCTTAACACTTTCAATACTAGGAGGGCTTGCTTTCCTTTAATTATGGCTGTTATTAGACGATTTTTATTAAGCTTAGAAAGGGTCTGTGGTAGCTAAATAGTGAATTAAGATATATTTTACCCCCATTGATAGCTAAACGTTCTTCCTATGCTATATAAAATCGTCAAAATAAAACTATAAATGGTGTTGTACTATCGAGACGCCTCATATATTTATTTGTTTCAGTTTAGGAAGCACCTGTGAGATTGCAAAAGCTAATCGTAATATACCTATCCCCAATCCGAAATGACGTTTTTTTGCAACCAATTTCGACGACATTCCAGAGACTTGTTAGACGAAAGTAGATACGAGGTGCCGTTGTAATGGCTTCTCCCTCAATACCTTCACTTGACCTGACGTTTCTCATTGATGCTCATTATGATTCTACTCATTTTACGTTTGTCCCCGAATAGACGATATCTATTTGTAAATGCCAATGAGTAGAATTAATATAAACACCATGCTCCTCCTTCTAAGGTGTTTATAGTCATTCTGTCTACTGTTCAAAGTTTATTTTTATCAATGTGTAAAATCAACATGACAAATTCTATCAACTATCTGGATTGTTGAAATTAGTTGTTAATAAGCCATTCAACAGCCAGTCGCATAATTTGTATTATTTATGGCTACCATTAGACGATACTGTACGGCTTCGGAAGGACCTACTTGAGTATTGTTATTGTTTTCAAGTCTTTTGATCTTGGGTAGCCATTAAGGTAAAGTTGGATTAAATCTGTTATTGTTATGCAAAATACGAGAGTGTGGGAAAGAAAGAGAGAGATAGAGAATGTGTGTGTGTGTGTGTGCATGTGTATGTGTGCATATGCATGTGTGTGTGTCTTCCTATATTTAAGACACCACACTCAAAATAGGAGTCGCTCTCTCTGTGAATGCGTTTATAAATAAGGTTCCCCAAATCCCCCCAAACTCGTGGTATAAAGTGTGTAATTGAAGCACTGCCCTGTTTACATTTTATGCCTGTGGGTTTCGAACTGACAGGAAGGCAAACAGAAGCAGACAGGCAAGCAAACCAACGCCGGTGTTCAAAGAAAAGCGAAAGCAAGGAACGAACGCAGCGACCACCACCACCACTTTCCCTTTAGGTCGTTGCCACCCTCACTACTACTACTACTACTACTGCCACCTCTTTCCCTTTAGGTCGTTGCCTCCCTCACTCCTACTACTACTACTACACCTACTACTACTACTACTTTTTTGTTTCTACTACATTGATTTTTATTTAATATTGTTCATACATTTTATTTTACAAGCATCAGATATTACTATTCAACACCATGCAACATCAATCCAGTCGCCTCCCTATGCGACCCTCTGCCACTGCTGCCTCGTAGTCCACTTCTGCCACCGTCGCTGGTTGTGGTGCAGACCGTCTTGTTCCCCGCAGGCATAGTAGTGCTGATCTACTACTACTACTACTACTACTACCGTGACCAAACTATAATCACGGCAACTGCCACTGCTACCGCCATTACATTACTACTACTACCACCATTGCGATCACTAGCACTACCACCACCATTACCACCACCACTACCACTACCGCTACCACCTCCACCACTTTCCCTTTAGCCCACTACCACCTACAACCTCTCAGACCCATTGCCTCCCCCGACTCTCTCTCTCTCTCTCTCTCTCTCTCTCTCTCTCTCTCTCTCTCTCTCTCTCTCTCTCTCTCTCCGCTCTCTCTCTCTCCGCTCTCTCTCTCTTTCTCTCTCTCTCTCTCTCTCTCTCTCTCTCTCTCTCTCTCTCTCTCTCTCCACGAAACGCACGACCGCGTAGGGACCGCAAAACCCGACAATCAAAAAATATAATTAATTTGACTCGAACAATATAAATGCAAAATTCATTATATGCCTCATCAGAATTTACGCTATTTAAGGGAACCCACCTCGCTTGTTTTCGTTTTCTCTCACTCTCTCTTTGGCTTGTGTCCATTCGGCCCCATTCAGCCTACTGTTTTAAGACTTACCCCCATCCAGGTGTCAATATTTTTCTGGCGAGCGTTAGCGAGCCAGCATTTATGTATTTTTGTTTTGGCAGCAAGCTAAAATTTGTACATTTCTCGATAGAAAAATTTCTCCGGCGAAGCCGGATTTCTCCATACAATGCTGGCTCGCTATCGCTCGCCAGGATGAAATCGACTCCTGGATGGAGATAAACGACTTAAAACAGTTGGCTGAATGGGGCCGAATGGAAACAAGCTAGAGAACGAGAGAAAAGGAAAGAAAGAGAAGAAAAAAAACAGGTGACTCCCCCTTAAAAGAGAAAGTGGATAAGAAACCTGATGTGCAAAAAAAAATATACACACACAGACACTTACATACACACAACATACTGTACAAAACACACACGCACACATATACAGTACATGCACACATACAACACATGCTTATACACAATCTCTACAATCTGTCTCTACACGCCGCAATGTTACATCTCTCTCTCTCTCTCGTGGAACCTTCACAGTTTCAAGTACTCAAGTATATTTATGGACATGTATTGATGAATGTGGATATATTTACATTCATGATCAACCTGCATAAACTTTTAAGGGGGTAGTACTCGCTTTTTCTGGACCCCCTTCTCCCTCATGTTTAGCATATTAGTTTTGAGGTTTTAAGACGTTTGTTCCGTTAGGTGCCCTTTAGGTGTCGATATTTTTCTGGCGAGCGAAAGCGAGCCTCTAATTTTAGAAGGAATCGACCTTTGGCCTGGACATTTTGTTACCGAAAAATGTACAAATTTATCTTGAAAAGGGGTCTAGGGGGTGTTTTTCTAAGCTTGATGGAGGTCTAGCGAGGAAACTAAAAAATAAATTAATAATAGATAGACCAAAAGCCAAGCACTACCCCCTTAATAATATATAGACCAAAAGCCAAGCATTACCCCCTTAATAATATATAGACCAAAAGCCAAGCACTACCCCCTTAATAATAGATAGACCAAAAGCCAAGCATTACCCCCTTAATAATATATAGACCAAAAGCCAAGCACTACCCCCTTAATAATATATAGACCAAAAGCCAAGCACTACCCCCTTAATAATATATAGACCAAAAGCCAAGCACTACCCCCTTAATAATATATAGACCAAAAGCCAAGCACTACCCCCTTAATAATATATAGACCAAAAGCCAAGCACTACCCCCTTAATAATATATAGACCAAAAGCCAAGCACTACCCCCTTAATAATATCCAGACCAAAAGCCAAGCACTACCCCCTTAATAATATAGACCAAAAGCCAAGCACTACCCCCTTAATAATATATAGACCAAAAGCCAAGCACTACCCCCTTAATAATATATAGACCAAAAGCCAAGCACTACCCCCTTAATAATAGATAGACCAAAAGCCAAGCACTACCCCCTTAATATATAGACCAAAAGCCAAGCACTACCCCCTTAATAATATATAGACCAAAAGCCAAGCACTACCCCCTTAATAATATTCTAGGTGTATTTAGACGATTTTATGTAGTTTAAGAAGGATCTGTGTCAGTAAAAATGGGTCAAGTGCGATAGTGTTATTTGTTATTTGTTGATTTGTTATTTGTGTTATTTGAATGGAATAAAATCGTTTAATCGTGGCCAGAATAAAATATCATCGTATTGAAAGGGTTGATGGCAATAGATTAGAACTTTTGCTGGTGACTGTGCATGAACAGAGTACAATGTCATTATGGGGGAGGTAGTCGCTTTTTCTGGACCTCCTTCTCCCTCATGTTTAGCATACTTGTTTTGAAATTTTAAGACGTTCGTTCCATTAGTTTGGCAGTTTGTTTAGACCTTTCGCCCCACCCTTTTCTTTGTCAATATTAAAACCTTTAGTGCCATTTATGTGTCGATTTTTTCCTGGCGAGCGATAGCGAGCCTGTGATTCTAGAAGGAACTTTATCTCTATCTTCGGCCACCGGGATATTATTCTACCAAAAAAGTTACAATTTTTTTTTTTTTTTTTTTTTTTTTAAAGTTTGATGGAGGTCTAGCGAAGAAACTCGAATATAATAATAACTTAATACATAGGCCACAAAACAAGCACTACCCCCTAAAGATAGTACGAGTGAATATTCATAAGAGAAATGTAGCTATTCTGTGTATCTCTATAACAATGGAGTGTATCGTTTCCGCCATCTTCCGTTTCCTTGTTTACACTTTCTCGTTTTCTATGTCCCTCTTAAAGCCTATTTATCTAGCCGTCTATCTATCTATTTATCTAGCCGTCTATCTATATTATCTATTTATGTAGCCGTCTATCTACATATCTATTTATTAGCCGTCTATCAATCTATATGTCTATTTGTTAAGCCGTCTATCTATCTGTATTATATATATATATATATATATATATATATATATATATATATACCGGTATATATTTATATATATATATATATATTTATAACTAGCTGAGGTACCCGACGCAATGCAAAGGAGCCTCAAAATATTACGGAGAAAAACTTGTTCATCGAAAATTGCCGGAAAAATGTACTTGTGTGACACTGGCTTACTTCGCTCGCCTGACTCCAGAAAGTGGCTGGCTATTTTGGTATCTAAAATCAACATACACACATTTTTATCTTTCGTTCGGTGTTGTAAATGATTTGTTTAACCCTTTCTGACCGGCGACGTCTGTTTAGTTTATTTCTAGCTACATTTAGGCGATTTTATGAAGCTTAGGAAGAATATTTGGCAGCTATAATAATAATTGAGATAGTCTGTAGCCTTTTCATTGGTAGACATCCTTCTTAAGTTGAGTGAAATCGTCTAGTAGTTGCCTGAATACAATGAAAAGGATGTCACCGGTACAGAAGGGGTTACTGACAATGAAGAACATAATGATTATGATGAATGCTACTGATGATGATGATGACTACGAGGTTAATGATAATGATGTTAAGGAAAGGGATGATAGTGATGACTGGTAATGATGAAGGAGATGATAGTGATGATGATGATGACTACGAGGTTAATGATAATGATGTTAAGGAAAGGGATGATAGTGATGACTGGTAATGATGAAGGAGATGATAGTGATGATGATGATGACTACGAGGTTAATGATAATGATGTTAAGGAAAGGGATGATAGTGATGACTGGTAATGATGAAGGAGATGATAGTGATGATGATGATGAGCATTATAATGAGAATGATGAATGATGTAGGGGATGATGATTATAATGTGATAAAGATGAAGGTAATGATGATAATGATGAGAATCATGAAGGAAGCATGGATAACTATTACTACGATGACTATATTGTGATAAAGGTGAAGGTAATGATAAAAATGATGGTAATAATAATGATAATAAAGATGATGATGATAATGACAACAGTGATAATACTAACACACAAGATAGTAAAGCATGAGAGATAATGATTCATAGTCGTGTTAAGGGGACATTGGTTATTTTGGGGGTCTATTTATGTACTGTATATATTCATTTATTTATTAGTTTCCTCCCTAAACCTCCATCAAACTTAAAAAAAAAAAAAAAAAAAATTTAAGAGACAATGAACGGAGGAAGGAAAAACACAGATAAAACAAAAAGGTCCATGTGCCTAAAGGCATCCTCCATTCATAAAATGTTTGTAACAACTGGATTTAAACATTTGTAGATTGTAAGTTTGTGGAAAGCAATTCGAGGGAAGTGAATTCCAAAGAGTAGTAGCTCTGGGGATAAATGAATTCTGATAAGCAGAAGTTCTGCATTGTGGAGGAGAAAGTGTAAATTCATGGGCGCTCTCAGCTGCCCTAGTTCTACGGGGAAAGATGTGGAGAGGCGGCACAATTGAAGCAAGTTCATTCATTAGATCCCCCTTCAAGATTAATTTGTACATTTTTCTGTAGAAAAATGTCACGGCCCTAGGCCGATTCCTCCACAATTACAGGCTCGCTATCGCTCGCCAGGAAAATATCGACACCTAAATGGCTCGAAAGGTCTTAATATTGACAAAGAAATGGGGCAAAAAGTCTTAAAATCGACAAACTAATGGGGCAAACGTCTTAAATGTCAAAACTAATGGGGATAAGCATGAGGAAGAAAGGGGACCAGGAAAACGGTCCATCTCCCCTTAATCCATTCTAATATATTCAAATGACTTACCCAACCCGCACTGACCTGCTTTGGCCTATCTTAGCTTTCCTTAACCTGCTTTGACCTGCTTAGACCTGCTTTGACCTGCTCTAACCTACCTTTACCTATTTTGTATTACCTTAACCGATTTCTTAAGGGGAGAGTTTTTTTGTTTGTTTTCATTATATATTTCTTTATTATTATTATTTGTATTATTAGTATTAGTATTAGTATTTGTGTTATTATTATTGTTATTATTATTATTATTATTATTATTATTATTGTTATTATTATTATTATTATTATTATTATTATTATTATTGTTATTATTATTATTATTATTTTTGTTTCTATCATTATTATTATTATTATTATTATTATTATTATTACTATTATTTACTTTCTTCCCAATGCCTCCATCAAGCTTGCAAAAATATCCCCAAGACTTTGTGCATTTTTTTTTTCGGTAGAAATATCCCCCGGCCAAAAGCCTGTTCCTCCTAAATTGCAGGGTCGTTATCGCTCGCTAGGAAAAACACTGACACCTAAATGCCATGAAAGACCTTAAAACACTGACACCTAAATGCCATGAAAGACCTTAAAACACTGACACCTAAATGCCATGAAAGGCCTTAAAAACACTGACACCTAAATGCCATGAAAGGCCTTAAAATACTGACACCTAAATGCCATGAAAGGCCTTAAAACACTGACACCTAAATGCCATGAAAGGCCTTAAAACACTGACACCTAAATGCCATGAAAGGCCTTAAAACACTGACACCTAAATGCCATGAAAGGCCTTAAAAACACTGACACCTAAATGCCATGAAAGGCCTTAAAACACTGACACCTAAATGCCATGAAAGGCCTTAAAACACTGACACCTAAATGCCATGAAAGGCCTTAAAACACTGACACCTAAATGCCATGAAAGGCCTTAAAATCGCCAAACCAATGGGACGAAAGTCTTAAAATCTCATTCCTAATAGGAATAAAATTAAGGGAGAATTGGATCCAGAACTTTGGTCCAGAATCCCCCCCCCCCCCCCTTAACCTGTCTTGACCTGCTTTGTCCTACTTTGACCTGCATTAATCTGATCTGACCAGCACTGACACACCTAACTTACAGTTAGCTGTGATTTATTATGAACTATCTCGATCTGCTCTGACCCATCTTGACTTTTTCTGGCCTAACTTGACCTTCATGACCTGCTGTGACATGCCTTGGCTTACTCTGACTCATTTCGACTTGTTTTGACTTATCTTGACCTACTCTGACCTGCCTTGACCTTTTATAATCTAGTTTGACCTACTTCGACCTGCCTTGCCCTTTTATAACCTGCCTTGACCTTTTATTACCTACCTTGACCTATGTCTTGACCTGATATGACCTACCTTGACACTCTTTGATCCACCCTGAACCTACCTTGACATGTTCTGACCTACCTATCGGCCTGCTTTGACCAATTATGACCTATCTTGACATATATTGACCCATGACCTATCTTAACCCACCATGACCTGCCGGGGTTCGTATACTGTATGGTTATGTTAGAACAGAGAGAGAGAGAGAGAGAGAGAGAGAGAGAGAGAGAGAGAGAGAGAGGTGGTGGTGGTCGAAAGGCAGTGAGGGAGTTGGAAAGGTAGGGTGTCAAAAAGTAGAGAGAGAGAGATATTATGATCGCTTTGCTTCATGTCAAAATTGAACCACCCGGAGCAACGTAAATCGCATATAAAGGAGAGCAAGCATTAATTAATTAAGTATATGTGTAGCACCAACCGTAGCATTAACAACAGCAACAGCATTGACCACAGCACCCAGAACACAGAGCAACAACAACAACAACAGAAGCACCAGCAACAACAAATAGCAACATTGACAACACCGACAACAACAATAATGACAGCAACAAATAGCAACATTGACAACACCGACAACAAAGAACTACAACAACAACAATAATGACAGCAACAAATAGCAACATTGACAACACCGACAACAAAGAACTACAACAACAACAATAATGACAGCAACAAATAGCAACATTGACAACACCGACAACAAAGAACTACAACAACAACAATAATGACAGCAACAAATAGCAACATTGACAACACCGACAACAAAGAACTACAACAACAACAATAATGACAGCAACAAATAGCAACATTGACAACACCAATAACAAAGAACAAAAATGACAACACCAACAACAACAACACCAATATAGCCACCACCAACAACAATAATAGTAATTTTAACGTTAATATCAATAATCTACGACAACCTGAAAACAATAATATTAATTCAAAATTATTGCCAAATTTAACCCTTTCAAGATCCAATACGCATTTCTTTTTGTTTTCTGGTCATTATTAGACGATTTTATTCGGATTAGGAAGGGTATATGGAAGTCAGAGGGTTGATTGAGATTGGTTTTACCCTTTTAATGCCCACAGATCCTTCCTAAGCTCCATAAAATCGTCTAATGATAGCCAAAATAAACGGCTAAAACGCGACAGAGCTTCAAGGGGTTAGGTAATTTTATAAGTGGCGGAACAAGAGGGGCCAAATACGCTTAACCCTTTCACGCATATGACGCGATTTTGAGCCTATTAGGGATACTTTAAAGCCTTTGTTACCATCAGGGGTATTTAGAAACCTTTAGTTTAGTTACTTCAACCTCTGCAGTTGTCTTTTGAGTTAGCTGTGGGCAGAAAACTAAATTTGGAGAGGTAATTATAAGAGTGAGAGAACTCTATTTCTTATTGCTAATCTGGCAACCTCTGCGTCATAAAAGCGTGGAAGGGTTAATGTTATAAGAACATCCTGAACATCAACAAAAACAATAATAAGTTTTGAAAGGGCTCACCTGCTGTTTTTTTTTTTTATCTTTCTCTCCTTTTCTCTCTTTCCCTGGCTTGTATCCATTCGGTCCCATTCAGCCAACTGTTTTAAGACGTTTATCCCCATCCAGGTGTCAATTACTTCCTGGTGAGCGATAGGGAGCCAGCATTGTATGGAGAAAAATGTACAAATTTAGCTTGCTGTAATATATATATATGCTGGCTTGCTACCGCTCGCCAAAAAAATATTGACGCCTGGATGAGGGTAAGCGTCTTTAAACAGCAGGCTGAATGGAGCCGCATGGATACAAGCCAAAGAGAGAGGGAGAGAAAGAGAAAAAGAGCGAGGTGGGCTCACTTAGGCGATATTAGAAATTCTATATAATATATTACTGAACGGAAGCAATTTTGTACTTAAGTATGATTTGTATGAAGATGCACACAGTTTTCTAATGTGTGTGCAGTTCCAGAGCGTGTACACACACACACACACACGTAAGCGAAAATAATTACGGTATGACAAATATATTAAAAAAGAACATGCATCCATACATACAGTACACACGAACAAAGCTAATGCAATACGTACATACACATAAAACCACACGCATAATACCCATGCAAGAATTATCGAAGGGCGAACTAAAACACGCACATGATAAATACAAAGACACGCACATGATAAATACAAAGACACGCACATGATAAATACAAAGACACGCACATGATAAATACAAAGACACGCACATGATAAATACAAAGACACGCACATGATAAATACAAAGACACGCACATGATAAATACAAAGACACGCACATGATAAATACAGACACGCACATGATAAATACAGACACGCACATGATAAATACAAAGACACGCACATGATAAATACAAAGACACGCACATGATAAATACAAAGACACGCACATGATATATACAAAGACAAGCACATGATAAATACAGACACGCACATGATAAATACAGACACGCACATGATAAATACAGACACGCACATGATAAATACAAAGACACGCACATAATAAATACAAAAACACGCACATGATAAATACAAAAATACGCACATGATAAATACAAAGACACGCACATGATAAATACAAAGACACGCACATGATAAATACAAAGACACGCACATGATAAATACAAAGACACGCACATGATAAATACAAAGACACGCACATGAACAATACAGACGTGCACACACACCTTTAAGGGAGCCCACCTCGCTTTTTTCTCTTTCTCTCACTCTCTCTTTGGCTTGTATCCATTCGGCCCCATTCAGCCTACTGTTTTAAGACGTTTACCCCCATCAAGGTGTCAATATTTTCCTGGCGAGCGGTAGCGAGCCAGCATATATATATTTTTGTTGTGACAGCAAGCTAAATTTGTACATTTTTCGATAGAAAAAAAAATCCGGCGAAGCCGGATATCTCCATACAATGTTGGCTCGCTATCGCTCGCCAGGAAGGAATCGACACCTGGATGGGGATAAACGTCTTAAAACAGTTGGCTGAATGGGTCCGAATGGATACAAGTCAGGGAAAGAGAGAAAAGGAGAGAAAGATAAAACAAAGCCGGTGACCCCCCTTAAGACATGCGAACACACATTGACACATAATACGCACATACAGTACACATACATACTCGTAAACAAATATACATACACACATTCTTGCACACACACCTCCATGTACACTTTATAAATTTATATTAGCCTACACACCTGTGCGCATACAGATTAAAAAAAAAAAAAAAAACGTTATACAGAAATACTCCCCCCACCCACGCGCGCACACACACACACACACACACACACACACACACACACACACACACACACACACACACACACAAATACAACTAAACTACACATGCATATACATAAATTAAGCAATAAAACATACATACATACATACATAAATATAGTAACCATCGCATACACACACACACACTAGAGACACACTAAACTCACACACACACACACACACACACACACACACACTCACGAGACACAAAACTAACACATACACACACCATAGAGACACACACAGAACTAACAAGCTAATCCGCACATATACTCTAGCAACACACACACACACACACACACACTAGAGACACACAAAACTAACGCGCATAAGCTAATACGCACATATACTACTCTAGCAAAAAAAACACTCACATACACTACACACACACACACACACACGAAACACTTAACTAAACTAACACACACACACACACACACACACACACATACACACACACACCCTAGAGAGACAGACACAAAACTAACACAAATAAGCAAATACGCACATACACTCTAGCAACACACACACACACACACACTAGACACACCCAACAAGTGAAAGGGACCAGAGTGACCAGCCTCCAGCCAGACCACACATACACACGCACACATACACACACGTTAGACACACACGCACATTAAACACACACACACACATACATACATACATACAATACACATACACTACACATATGCACACACGTTAGACACACACACATTACACACACGCACATACATACACTACATACACACACATACACATACACATTACATACACATTACACACACGCGCGCGAGAGTCCATATAAATAAGCCTATGAGCACTCACAGCAATATACCTCTCTCTCTCTCTCTCTCTCTCTCTCTCTCTCTCTCTCTCTCTCTCTCTCTCTCTCTCTCTCTCTCTCTCTCTCTTTCTCTTTCCAATTACGCACAATGACTCTCAAGTAGACAAGAACACCATTACAACAACAACAACACCAACAACACCAATCATATACACCTGTTACGTTTTGACTATTATAACTACCACCATTTTCTACCAACATTTGTCTCAGCTGTCAACATTACCTCTCTATCGATAACATCCATTTTGTTTACCAACATTCATCGATACTATGACAACTATAACCATTACCACAACTACACCTATTACCACAACTACAACTCCCCCAACTACATCAATTACCACAACTACAACAACTACAACTCCCCCAACTACATCAATTACCACAACTACAACAACTCCCACAACTACAACAATTACCACAACTACAATAATGACCACAACTACAACTCACACAACTACTACAACAATTACCACAACTACAACCACTCCCACAACTACAACTCTCACAACTACAACAACTTCTACAACTACAACCACTTCCACAATTACAACCACTCCCACAACTACAACCACTCTCACAACTACAACTCCCACAACTACAACTCCCACAACTACAACCACTCCCACAACTACAACCACTCCCACAACTACAACTCCCACAACTACAACCACTCCCTCAACTACAACTCCCACAACTACAACCACTCCCACAACTACAACTCCCACAACTACAACAACAACAATCTACCACAACTACAACAATCTACCACAACTACAACAATCTACCACAACTACAACAATCTACCACAACTACAACAATCTACCACAACTTTAACAATTACCACAACTACAACTACAACAATTACCACAACTATAACAATTACCACAACTACAACTACAACAATTACCACAACTATAACAATTACCACAACTACAACTACAACAATTACCACAACTATAACAATTACCACAACTACAACTACAACAAATACCACAACTTCAACCACTCCCACAACTACAACAATTATTACCATCATCGTCTCTTTGGCAATGTACTGTATAATATATTAGTCTCTGAAATACCACTATCACTTTTTATTGCTAGCCATTCCACTCACTCGCTCCACCACAACCACCACCACCATTTCAATCACAGTTGGCTACCACAATCAATATCCCTTTAAGGGGAGAGTTTTTGTTTTATTCGTATCATTAATTTTAAGTTTCCTTTGTAGATTTCCAACAAGCTCTAAATTTACCCCACGACCCCCTTTCGAAATAAGCTCCAGCCAAAGACCAGTTCCTCTAAGTAGCAGGCTCGCTATCGCTCGCCATGACAAATATCAAAGACCAAAATGACACGAAATGTCTTATAATTGACAAGAAAATGGGGAGAAAAACCTTAAAATATCCAAACTAATGGGACGAACGTCTTACAATCTCAAAACTAATGAGACTTAACGTGAAGGAGAAGGGGGTCCAGAAAAAATACCCTTCAATGTTTTCACCTACCAAAATTATTGCTCTCACTTCAAGACATATATTTAACATCTTATTAAACTTGTTATAATTGTTTACATTACCTAGTAACATCCACAGCAACTACCACAACTACCATCACCTCCAACCACCACTACCTACCAAAACTACCACCTACCAAAACTACCACCTACCACAACTACCACCCACTACAACTATCACTCACCACAACTACCACCATCCACCACCACAACTACCACCAACCACCACCACAACTACCACCATCCACCACCACAACTTCCACCATCCACCACCACAACTACCACCATCCACCACCACAACTACCACCAACCACCACCACAACTACCACCACCACAACTACCACCATCCACCACCACAACTACCACCATCCACCACCACAATTACCACCAACCACCACCACAACTACCACCATCCACCAACACAACTACCACCACCACCACCAACATTATAACCACAACTACCACCATCACAACTACCACCATCCACCACCACAACTACCACCATCCACCACCACAACTACCACCAACCACCACCACAGCTACCACCACCACAACTACCACCACAACTACCACCACCACAACTACCACCACAACTACCACCACAACTACCACCATCAACCACCACAACTACCACCATTAACCACCACAACTACCACCATCAACCATCACAACTACCACCATCATCAACCACCACAACTACCACCATCCACCACCACAACTACCACCATCCACCACCACAACTACCACCATCCACCACCACAACTACCACCATCCACCACCACAACTACCACCAACCACCACCACAACTACCACCATCCACCACCACAACTACCACCATCCACCACCACAACTACCACCAACCACCACCACAACTACCACCATCCACCACCACCACCAACCACCACCACAACTACCACCAACCACCACAACTACCACCATCCACCACCACAACTACCACCATCCACCACCACAACTACCACCATCACAACTACCACCAACCACCACCACAACTACCACCAACCACCACCACAACTACCACCATCCACCACCACAACTACCACCATCCACCACCACAACTACCACCATCCACCACCACAACTACCACCATCCACCACCACAACTACCACCATCCACCACCACAACTACCACCATCCACCACCACAACTACCAGCAACCACCACCACAACTACCACCAACCACCACCACAACTACCACCATCCACCACCACAACTACCACCATCCACCACCACTACTACCACCATCCACCACCACAACTACCACCACAACTACCACCAACCACCACCACAACTACCACCATCCACCACCACAACTACCACCAACCACCACCACAACTACCACCATCCACCACCACAACTACCACCGTCCACCACCACAACTACCACCAACCACCACCACAACTACCACCATCCACCACCACAACTACCACCAACCACCACCACAACTACCACTATCCACCACCACAACTACCACCATCCACCACCACAACTACCACCAACCACTACCACCATCCACCACCACAACTACCACCATCCACCACCACAACTACCACCATCCACCACCACAACTACCACCAACCACCACCACAACTACCACCAACCACCACCACAACTACCACCATCCACCACCACCACCAACCACCACCACAACTACCACCATTCACCACAACTACCACCATTCACCACCACAACTACCACCATTCACCACAACTACCACCATTCACCACCACAACTACCACCATTCACCACAACTACCACCAACCACCACCACAACTACCACCAACCACCACCACAGCTACCACCATCCACCACCACAACTACCACCATCCACCACCACAACTACCACCATCCACCACCACAACTACCACCATCCACCACCACAACTACCAGCAACCACCACCACAACTACCACCAACCACCACCGCAACTACCACCATCCACCACCACAACTACCACCATCCACCACCACTACTACCACCATCCACCACCACAACTACCACCAACCACCACCACAACTACCACCATCCACCACCACAACTACCACCAACCACCACCACAACTACCACCAACCACCACCACAACTACCACCATCCACCACCACAACTACCACCAACCACCACCACAACTACCACTATCCACCACCACAACTACCACCATCCACCACCACAACTACCACCAACCACTACCACCAAACACCACCACAACTACCACCAACCACCACCATAACTACCACCATCCACCACCACAACTACCACCATCCACCACCACAACTACCACCAATCACCACCACAACTACCACCAACCACCACCACAACTACCACCATCCACCACCACAACTACCACCATCCACCACCACAACTACCACCAACCACCACCACCAACCACCACCATAACTACCACCATCCACCACCACAACTACCACCAACCACCACCACAACTACCACCAACCACCACCACAACTACCACCACCACAACTACCACCATCCACCACCACAACTACCACCAACCACCACCACAACTACCACCATCCACCACCACAACTACCACCACAACTACCACCATCCACCACCACAACTACCACCAACCACCACCACAACTACCACCATCCACCACCACAACTACCACCATCCACCACCACCACCAACCATCACCACAACTACCACCAACCACCACCACAACTACCACCATCCACCACCACAACTACCATCATTCCCACACTATAGCCGGAAGTAGGTGTGATGCAACTGCAGAGACCTTCCAAGGCAGCCCCCCCCCCCCCTTTCCAAGTGTTCTTGTCTGGTGGATGTGGGTCATGAGGAGCTATTGAGAGAGAGAGAGAGAGAGAGAGAGAGAGAGTAATAGGTGATTATTAAGTGATAGTCTTATATACAGTAGATGATGAACAGTATGAGAGAGAGAGAGAGAGAGAGAGAGAGAGAGAGAGTTGGGGGGAGGGATCTATAATACGGGAATATCAACAAAGCAGATCCTCCATAATCAATGCCTGGTCCCACTATGATAGTCTAGGCTGCTTGGGAATTTAAGGGGAGATGGTTCACTTTTTGGGCGATTTTTGCATGTATTCATTATTTTTCTAGTTTCCTCCCTAGACCTCCATAAAAAAAAAAAAAAAAAAAAACATCCATTAGATCCCCCTTCTAGATTAATTTGTAATTTTTTCGGCAGAAAAATGTCATGGCCGAAGGCCGGTTCTTCCAACATTACAGGCTCACTTTCGTTCGCCAGGGAAAAAATCGACACCTAAATAGCACGAAAGGTCTAAATATTGACGAAGAAATGGGGCGAAAGGTCTTAAAATCGACTAACTAATGGGGCAAACATCTTAACATCTGAAAAATAATGGGGCTAAACATGAGGAAGGGGAAGCAGAAAAGCGGCCCATCCCCCCTTAACCCTTTCAGTATACGTGGGCTTCATTTTGTTCTGGCTAGTGTTAGACGATTTTATTCAGCTTGGTTAGAAATTGTAGAAGTTAGAAAGTTAATTGTGTTTTACCTATATGATTCCTAGAGATCCCTCCTAAGCTTAATATTATCGTCAAATAATGGCCAGCATTCAATATAAGAATGCATCCTGGTATTCTGAAAGGGTTATATAAATTACGGTACCGGCGGATACAAAAGTACAGTAAGGAAGATAAACTATAGTTGATAATATACAGAATGAAAATAAAGTAAACTGAGAAAACCTACTGATAAGACGATTATATATTTATTTAAAAAGTGTTCTATGTATATGAAGGAGACAAAAGACAAAACTGCCTGCAACAAGTGTCTCCCCAAAGTTGAAAGATCGACAGTCGCCATTTTACAATTATTTGTTGGTGTATTGGAAAGCAGTGTGGTGTGCAAAATTGTTTAGTGTAATGCAATGAATAGGAGGAGTTTGTGAGAGCTAGGTGGATCTCTCTGTGTAGGTGAGACACAAACAGAAACAGTGAGGGAAGCCAGACAAATGAAACGAGTTCCGTCAACACCTTATCACATGCCTATGAGGCCTCCCCTGGGTATTGCCCTGCTCGATTGGTTTCTACAACTAAGGCAAATGTAATATGGTGTAATTATATACAGGTATATGCAATTTATAAGGTAATGCAATATACAGTATATATATATATATATATATATTTTTTTTTTTTTTTTTTAAAGACGGGTTTATTATCAATATCGTGAGAGGGCAAAGAACGAATACATTTAAAAGTAAAAATACAATTTATCAACAAGCCAGAAAGGTTAAATCACTGTTGAATTAGAAGTAATGTACCATTCATTGTATCTTAGCTGCTTGTTTATTTAGTTGCTTTTCTCTGCGTTTGTTTGTTTGTTTAATTGTCATCCACATCCGCCACCTCAAAAGTCTCCATTCATCACAGCATAACCTTTCACCTTCACTTTGTTCACGGTTCTGTTGTGTAGAAACGCCTCTGTGTGTGTGTGTGAGTGTGTGTGTGTAAGATAGTGTGGGAGCTAGGGTATGTGGTACATTAGTGTAGGGTATATATATATATATATATATATATATATATATATATATATATATATATAACAAGAGGAAGAATAGAGATAGAGCTGCGCCAGAAGCCACTATGAAGTACTTATTGGTGAAAAATTACTAATAAAAAAGATCAATCCTGAACTTAACGTTTCACACAATTCATAATGTTTTGTTTTATATCATTCTCTGCAATTAGTGTCCGAAACTTGGGGGTTGGTTGTATGAACAGTTGTGTTTGGTTGAGTTGGGTTAGTTTAGTTGTCCCTTAGCTATCATGGGGTGTGGATCTCTTTCGATGTGCTTAGGTTTTTGAGGTACTGTACATGGGTGTTTTTTGTAATTTTGTGATTGTGTGCTTATCAATTATCAAAGAATTTTAGCTTTTTTGTTTGATGTTCATTGTTTACAAGATGGAGTTTGAGGCCAGTGGGTTATGATTAATGTTGTTTTGTATGTATTTGGGAGCTTTTTCACTAGGTATATTTCAGCTTATTAAGTGATAAAATGTATTGCATTAGATCCATTTTCTTTCCAATAGTATAATACTTATTTTGTATATATTTAGGATCAGTCTGTATAACCTGAAGATGGCACCTTGTTGATGCCGAAAATTCGAGTAATAAACATGGCGTATGGCGCAGCTCTATCTCTATTCTTCCTCTTGTTATGGAAACTGCGGTGTCCTCGGCCCCCTACTGATGTCTTTATATATATATATATATATATATATATATATATATATATATATATATATATATATATATATATATATAATAATAATCGATTGTTTTCTTCCGTCTGGTTCTCTGTCTACTGTTTCGCGACTTGTCTTTCATTCGTCTTGTAGTATGGCACTGCACACAGTTTAGCATGATAGGCTGAGTTGGCTACTGTAAAGATCAATTTGAGTATGTGTGTTATACTTTGACAGCTTGTACAAATCAGTGAAGCTACACAAACCATCAGGAAATACGCACATCCGTTCAAACTGGCTTGCCCAGTAAGGAGCGTGTGTAACAGCCTTATAAATAAAACACTATCACAAATCCAATCACGACAAATCCCAAGCGTGAGAAGCCCCACTACACGCACAAAAAGTCTAACAACAAGAAAGCCTGAACTAATGCCTTAATGAGCCCCTCCAACCCCCAATTAATATAGTTAAAACCCGTGATTGCCGCAGCCCTTGGCCATAAAACAAGATGTAATGGGCCCTTGCCCGCCTGGGATTCTCCACTAGCATCAGATAGCGGTGATAATTCTAAAATGCTTGCGCCTTATATGTCCAGCCAGAAATTTAATATCCAGAAATGTTTTGGCAAATGGGAAGTGCGAGGGGGGAACGGAACTTTAAAATGGTTTGCTTGAATGGATCATAAATTGTGAAATAGGTAAATTATACAAGTGTGTTGGTAGTTTAAACAGTTGGTACTATAAATATAAAGTTGTTAGCACTATATTGTACTAACATCGAAATAATCCTGATACATTTAATTTGTAATGCATTAGGGAATAGTTCTATTAGGCTACGCATTTTATTAGTCTCACATTATATGCATTACATATGCACATACATATTACAAGCAACGTTATAGGCTATATATATTTTACTTCCTAGCAACACATTTTATAATGCGAGCAATTAATGCACTTACAATGAATAAATTAGGCGTTTGTATCTTTTCCCAAGCCTTAAATCTACTCCAAAAATAAATGCTTCGCAGAGTTCCCATATCCTAACTCAACATGGGACTGTTTACAATAGGCTAGCTAGATAATTGTAAACATATTCTGGAAAAAATATGTTTGACTGTCTATCTATCCATGATAATTAAAAATAAAATATATATATAGAGAACTGTAGGAAATGTAAACGCTATTATAGTTAAAATGAAGACGAGGTTCCAATACTTGCAGTCGAAACCAGTGACAAGGGAAGGGGCTGGGACAAGGGCGAAATGTAAACAAACCAGCGGCGTGAGTGAGGGAAAAAGCGGGAGTGTGTTCTTGCATTTTTTCGTTCTAATTTTATCCCTGTGTTTGTGTCTTGGCCAGAACCTGCACTTTGGGAGCCTCTGAACAGCCTTCATGGAAAGAGTCAAGCCTGCATTTCCCCAGGAGCGTACACAAGGCGGTATGAAGTAAGTAAATGTGATATTAAGTTTTTTGGAAAGAGCCCAAAGGAGCAGTCTTGTCAGATGCAAGATACTCCTCGCGTGCCCAACTTCTCATATTATTTCCGATGTTATCTTCCTACGTTTAAACCAATTAAGCTACCTTTGCTGTCGTTTTAGTGATAATTATAAGTTAAAGTGTTGCACAGAGAGTCGTTCAAGGTTATGGTACGGATATAGCCTAGCTTTCATGACGTTTGGTGTCCTGCACGTCAACAACTGATCATGCGGATTGTCAAAACAAAAATCTTAGCAATTGTTCACAAAGCAATTATTCTTTAATGAAATGATACCGCATTGTTATGTCCATGTGCTTATAATGTGCCTACCATCTAGAATTATTCAATAGGTAATTACACAGTTGGACACAAGAATTCGTGATAATGGTACCGTATATTATTGTTAGCCTAGCCAGCCAGTGTTCACCGGCTCTTTTGTCAGGTAGCGCAGTACAGTCACTTGTGGAAATTCGAGGACCTTCGTGTTTTTATTTATGGGAATTATAACCGTCTAGATATATTTTTGGATGGATGTTGCTATATATTTAATAATACAGTATGTAGGGATTTAGAAGTGCTGTGGATTCATTTTCATTCACAAATCAGTTCCCATAGATATAAATGCATAAGGAAAAGTATTAGCGATCCACACACTGTTATGAGTTCTTGGTGGCTTTTAAGGGCGAGTCAAATAGGACTTCAGAGGCTATCAACCCTTTTGGATTATTTAGCCTGCACACTATAAGTCACGTACATTTTCAGAACCGGAGCCCCTTTTCGAAAACCCCAGTCCCTTGCGTTGATAGAAGCATACCACTATTATGAAGGACTGTACACTACATGCAGTATTCTTTTGTTTCACCAACCAACATTTTTCGTTCACACTTGTTGCTTTGTTCAGTGTTCACACGAATCTCGGTTTGGTGGGTAAGATTAGTTTATATTAGGTATTGTTAAGGTTTGATCGGGCATATTAATATTCTGGAACGCTTTTGTTCAGTACTCATAATTGCGTATCCAAATATGGTGTGATTCCGCCTTTTTCAAAGTAGTCTCACTAGACCTCCCTCCAGTATCGGTACCGGTAGCCTACTTGCATTTTGTAGACGGCTGTTATTAGTTACGCTATTTTGTTAGTTATTTAGTTGAATACAGTAATTTAATAGTTAAATAAAGATTAGCTTACCGTACCTTTTTTGTATCCAAAAAATTTATAATTGATAAACAAATACTAATAATAATGATAAAACAGCAATATCTGAGCTGCATAGACAGATTTGGGAAGCTATGGTAAGCGAGGTAATGTTGAGTCTTCCCGATAAGTTTAGTTTGTTTAGACTAATTGGTTGATATCCTAGTTCAAAGCTTTGCTTGTGCTTGTTAGATGAAAAATAAAATAGTTGCCAGAGCAAAGAAAAAATGTTTGCATTTTACCGTAATAATACCGTACCGAACGAATGCTACGGGAATAAGTGTTGTTGAGAAAGAGGGCATTGATAAGCTTTCTCAGTTTATAAGCGTAACGGCATATTTCTAAGCTATCTCGTCCGTTTTCGCTTATGTTATCACCATAGCCGTTTGTTGTATATTGCTACCATAAAGGGTTTCTCTGCAAGTCTCGCAAATTTCCTGGGATTTTTGGTGAATATGTTTGTAATATGAAATTTGTATCATTATTAATTGTACTGTTATACTAATTTATTCATGCATATATTTTTATATTAGTTTTTGTTCACTAAACTGTGTTTGCATAGCCTAGTTATATACCTAAAAACATGTTTGTCTTACCATACATTAACAGTTACCGTACCAGTCATGTAGCTTACCCTTGGTTGTTCATTTGCAATATGGTACGGTACCAAATTTATCGGTACCGCGAAGTGATTAATGCTGTCGTCGATATATATTTTATTATTGCTATCTTTCTAATCAATTAATTAATGGGTGACTCCGCAGAAAACTAAACGAGCAAGTCTTTAGCGATATAGGTAAATTGCCCGTGCTTGCCGACCTTTACACACACACTGTAAAACATCAAGGACACGAACAAGTTTATAGAACACTTGGGTACATTGATAGTGTGTTTTAACTTTCTATACATACAAGCAGCCTTCTACCGAAAAATGTACACATTTTTCTCCTGGGTTTTTTTTTTTTTTTTTTTTTTTTTTTTTCTTCAAGCTTGATAGAGGTCTAGAGAGCAGACTAAAAAAAAACATTAATCGTTTGTGTCAAGGGTATTTTGTTCTTGACTTTGAGAGCCAAGCAGTTGAAGATGCCTGGATGTATCCAACGATTTTTGTGCTCGACTGTACCATGGGGGTGAAAGGAGGAAATATTTGAGGGTGTGAGCCTATTAAGGAGAAGTATTCGTGTTTTTCTTCTGAACCCCCTTCTACTTCATGTTTAGCCCCATTAGTTTTCAAATATTAATACTTTCGCCCATTTTATTGTCCACAGGATAGCGAGAGGGTTAAAATGTTATAATTTATGAGGCTAAATAGGAGGGAGAAGGGGGACCAGAGAAAACCCTTAGATAAAACAAAAAATAACTCCTACACTGCAAAGGCAAGATCATTCCTAACCTAAATTGTAAACAAAATAAAGGACATATAGATAAGGTATATATATATATAAAATAATTAGGTTTATTGATAGTGATATACCTTTCAAGCCTATTAATAGATGCGTTTATTACCATCAATATACCTTTAAATGGGAATATTACCATGGACACTCTAATTACCCTTTGCATGCCTTTATTTTCAGTGTAGTATAGTGGGAGAAGTATAGGCAGGTAAATACGTGAGGTAAAAAAAAGGTGTCCATACGTTTGTCCGCGACTGTACATGTGGAGGTGAAGGGAGCGTGGGAAACGAAGAGTGGGTGGTGGCTTTGCTAGGAGAGGAGAGAGAGAGAGGGGGGGGGGGGGATTCGTGGAGAGAGAGAGCGAGCATGAATTTATTTTATTTGTGTGTGTGAGTGTACATGTTATAAAGTTGTAAATGCGTCTGCAGACAAAGTATGTGGGTATAAACGTGTTTTGTTACAGAGAGAGAGAGAGAGAGAGAAAAAGTGAGTGACAATGTATGCATGACGAGAGTAGTGGAGAGTCTTAGCATGAACAAGGAGAGTGTGTGTGTGTGTGTGTGTGCGCGTAGAGTGAAAGTGCGGTGAAGAGTGTGGGAAAACAATGATTCTCTTAATGTGGATTCTTAGCCCCGCACACACACACAACACATATAAACGTTCTCTCTCTCTCTCTCTCTCTCTCTCTCTCTCTCTCTCTCTCTCTCTCTCTCTCTCTCTCTCTCTCTCTCTCTCTCTCTAATCCTTCCTTGACCTGTTATCTTACTTACTCCGGCTTTCTCTTTTTTACGAGTTGTGTTGTGCTCCAGAGAGAGAGAGAGAGAGAGAGAGAGAGAGAGAGAGAGAGACAATCAATTAAATATTAAGCATTTTTGTTTATTTATGTTTTTCATCTCATTAGTTATTGCTTTATTTGTCACCAACACCAACAAACAATTTAGAGTTGCACTGTAATTAGGATATTAATTACTTAATTATTATTGATGCAAAATAGACTCGGGACATGCAGACTACTAGAGAATTATAGGATGAGAGTTGACGCTTATAAAACAAGGGATTTAAGTTCTCGAAAAAGGGCTCCAGTCTTGACGCTAGTCTTGACTTACAGTGTGCTGGCTGAATAATCCAGTAGGGTTGATAGCCTCTGAAGTCCTGTTTTAAGTAACTAACTTATAAACATGTCCTTTGTCCTGGCACTATTCTTCTTGGCTGATGTTGCCTTCTATACGGTATCGTTATATTTGTAATTGAACCTGTTAGTATAATCTTGGCAATTAATGTATTGTCTTAGAGTGACCTAGTATTCCTGACGCAAATATATAATTAATTATGATAATTAATTATGATAATAATACTAATAGCAATAATAATGATGATAATAATAATAGCAAACACAGGTAGACATTGACAAACAAAGTGACTCACACAGAGAGGTCGACTGATAAAGATGACTGGAGCACACACACACAGTACACACTCACAAATACAACACACACAAACCAACACACACACACACAAACCAACACTCACTCACATAATTCCGCGCCCACATAATGCACCCCCCCCCCCCCCCCCCCCCCCCCCCCCCCCCCCCCCCCCCCACACACACACCACCCTAAGGGTTCCAATAAGTTGTAAGAACCCTGCTGTTTGTTAAAGCTGCATAAGACACATTTTTCGATAATTTAATTCTTTTGGTTATTCAGATGTCCATCATGGTGACAGGTCAGTTGAACCAGTGCCACTTCAACCAGTGCCACTTTAACCAGTGCCCACTTCAACCAGTGACCATTTCAACCAGTGACCATTTTAACCAGTAGGTTAGGTTAGGTTACTGATTAAAATGGTCACTGGTTAAAATGGTCACTGGTTGAAGTGGCCACTAGTTGAGTTAGCACTGGTTAAAGTGGCACTGGTTGAAGTGGCACTGGTTCAACTGACATGGAACCGTCCATCACCCGAACTTAAAAATAGCATTATAATAATAATAATAATAATAATAATAATAATAAGGAACCTGTAATAATGTATACAATACTCTAAATATACATATACATACCGTTAGTTGTTACAGTTTTACAAGTCACCTTAACCCTATTTAGGCAGAGGGAGATCTTGTTTGGACCTCCCCTGTTTAGTTCCAATTATTTTTAAGATTTTAAGACTTTTCACTCCATTAGTTCGGCGATAATAAAAATATTTACTCCATTCAGGTGTCGATTTTGTTCGGGCCAGGGATACAGATACGTTAACTTAAAAGAAATCGACCTTCGGCCGGGACAATTTGCTACCGAAAAAAATGTACAAATTTAGCTTGAAAGGGGTCTGGGTGGGCATTTTTTAGTTTGCAGGAACTCTGGGAAGGCGTTTTTGTTAGCTTAGGGGACAAACTAAAATGCATTGCTTGAAAAGGACAAAAGCAACCCAAATCCTCAATTATAATTAAACCAAATTTCAGAATAACCCACAAGGCGTCGAACCAGATAGTGTTAATCCATCTAATATTTTATTTTACTCTGAACAATATAAATTATAAATTGTTAATTAGTACAGTTTAATTATACTAATTATAACATCGCCTGGTTAAAGTAAATATAGATAATTAGTTAATAATGTCTTAATTTATTATAATAATTAAAAGTACTAGGTAAAAGGTTATAAGGCTACAGTATTACTTAAAAAATATTTAATCCATTCCAGGGACTTTTTTTAAATGAGAGAGAGAGAGAGAGAGAGAGAGAGAGAGAGAGAGAGAGAGAGAGAGAGATGTAAATAGTGCCTAAGCCCTAAGGTGACATGTGCAGGTGGAGGTGGAGGTGGAGGTGGAGGATGCTATCTCTGGAACTAACTTTACTCTCCCTCCCTCTACCTTCACCCCCATCTCCTCCTCCCGCCCCACTACCTTCTCCTCCTCCTCCTCTCCCTCCCTCCCTCCCCCTCCACTACCATCTCCTTCTCCTCCCTCCCCCTCCACTACCATCTCCTCTTCCTCCTTCCGCTCCACTACCATCTCTTCCTCCCTCCCCTGCCACTACCATCTCCTCCTCCACTACCATCTCCTCTTCCTCCTCCCCCTCCACTACCATCTCCTTCTTTTCCTACTTCTCCTCCTCCTCCTCAGTTTTTCCATACCACATGGTATTTTCCCAACTGTTTTCATGCCAGCATTAGCTGGAGGGAGTGGTGGGTGCTATCCTTATCTCCACCTCGTAGTCAATAGATTAGTAGTTTTAGATATCCAAACCAATAGGTCTGTTGCATTTTGTTCTCCATTGTATGTGTATTCCTTTGTATTCCTCATCCCTCCACCACCTCCATCTACTCCTCCTCCTCCTAACCTTATTTGTACATGTTCCACTTTTTCTTGAGAGCTTCCAGTTATCTCCTCTTATACACCTTCTACTACTACTTCTTCTTCTTCTTCTTCTTCTTCTTCTTCATGTCTCTTTCTTTTTAATTACTTTGTTGTTGAGGAATGATTGAGAATTTTGTTTGCTGTTTGCCATTTTCGAGCCATGTTTTTTAGTTTGTCCCCTAGGCTAACAGAAACGCCTTCCCAGAGTTTCTTCAAACAAAAATAAATACCCACACAATGACGAGGGGGCTGCTAGGGTTGCTAAGCTAATGATGTAGTTAGGAGTGAGTGGGATTAATGGCAGTAGGCTAGTCGAGATCTGCCTTGTGATAGTGTAATGGTTAGAGTGTTTCAAATCTGCATGTGGTGACCCAGGTTCGAATCGCGGTGGATCACATGCTTGTTTTCATTAATTTCTTTGGGGGGGGGGGTGGGGGGGAGTGTTTGGTGTTGGAGTGAAATTAATAGACATTAAATAAATATTAAGGGCATTATTAACCCTCTCAAGATTATGACGCAATTAGACAAGTGTATTCGGGCTAGCATTAGACGATTTTTTTTAAATTTTGGATGGATCTGTGGGAATTTTATGGGTACAGACTACCTCATTTAACCCTCTGACTTCCCTATGCTCTTCCTAATCTGAATACAATAATCTAATCATAGCCAGAAAACTGAAACGAAATGGGTATCGGATCTTGAAACGGTTAAATATTCATGGTGACGTAATTCTACACAGGCAGAGATGATTGTAGCGCTTGTTCTCTCTCTCTCTCTCTCTCTCTCTCTCTCTCTCTCTCTCTCTCTCTCTCTCTCTCTCTCTCTCTCTCTCTCTCTCTCTCTCTCTCTCCGCACATTGCTAGTCATCTATTGTAGTACGTGGGGGTAAAAACAACCCCCCCAACCTGTGTGTGTGTGTGTGTGTGAAAGTAGTCTGACGGGTACCTTGTCTGGAAGAGAGGGGGGGGGGGGGGTGCGGCGCGGAGGGGGGTGAGGAGGAGGAAGAACATCTGGGAGGAGAGGAACTAGAGGAAGGAAGAGAGAGGGAAGGGATGGGCATGGCGACTGGGAGGGATTGTAGTAGGGAGGGAAGAAGGGATTGTTGGGGAATTAGGGGCACCTGAGAGGGATTGGAAGGAGGAGTAAGGAATTGTAGGAGGGAGGGAGGGATTGGAAGGGAGAATAAGGAATTGTAGGAGGGAGGGATTGGAGGAGAGATGGAGGAAAGGATTGGAGTAAGGAGGGAGGAAGGGATTGGAGGAGGGAGAGAGGAAGGTATTGGAGGAGGGAGGGATTGGAGGAGGGAGGATGGGATTGGAGGAGGAAGGAAGGTGTTGGAGGAGGGAGGGAGGTAGGGATTGGAGTAGGGAGGGATGTAGGGGTTGGAGGAGGGAGGGATTAGATGAGGGAAAGTGGACATGTTTAAAGACGAAAGGATTTGGGGAGGGAAGGAGGAAAGGGAGTGGGGGATTTGTGGGAGGGAAGGAGGACAGGGAGTGGGGGATTTGTGGGAGGGATTGGGGGATTTGTGGGAGGGAGTGGGGGATTTATGGGAGGGAAGGAGGAAAGGGAGTGGGGGATTTGTGGGAGGGAGTGGGGGATTTGTGGGAGGAAAGGGAGTGGGTGGGTGTACATTTTATTTCTAATAATGTACAGTTTGTTCTGGCTTTAAACGATTATATTCAATTAAGGACACGCGTATGAGTACTATAGAACTAATTGAGATAGTTGATATTAGTTTGATTCCTAGACATCCTTCTTAAACTGCATAGAATTGTCTAACGCTAAACAGAAGAAAGTGTAACCCTGCGTCCTCACATACTGAAAGGGTTAAGTTTTCTGGGAAGCGAAAGGAAATGGGAAAATGAATGAAAGAGGGACTGAGAGAACAAATAAATGATGGAAAGGGAGGGAGGGAGGGAGGGAGGGGAGAAGAAATGAAGGAGAGGGAGGGAGGGAGGGAAGGGAGAAGAAATGAAGGAGAGGGAGGGAGGGAGGGGAGAGGAAAGGGAGGGAGGGAGGGGAGAAGAAATGAAGGAAAGGGAGGGAGGGAGGGGAGAAGAAATGAAGGAGAGGGAGGGAGGGAGGGGAGAAAAAAGGAAGAAAAGGGAGGAGGGGAGGGGAGAAGAAATGAAGGAGAGGGAGGGAGAGAATGATAAATTAAATGGAGGGGAGGGAGGGAGAGAAAGGTAAATTAAATAAAGGGGAGGGAGGGAGAGAAAGGTAAATTAAATAAAGGGGAGGGAGGGAGAGAAAGGTAAATTAAATAAAGGGGAGGGAGGGAGAGAAAGGTAAATTAAATAAAGGGGAGGGAGGGAGAGAAAGGTAAATTAAATAAAGGGGAGGGAGGGAGAGAAAGGTAAATTAAATAAAGGGGAGGGAGGGAGAGAAAGGTAAATTAAATGAAGGAGAAGGAGGGAGGGAGAGAAAGGTAAATTAAATGAAGGAGAAGGAGGGAGATAAAAAGTAATGAAGGAGGGGGAGGGAGGGAGGGAGGAAACAAATGAAAGAGAGAGAGAGAAGGAGGAAGAGAGAGGAAAAAGAAATGGAGAGGAAAGTAAATGTAGGATATAGAGGAAAGGAGAGGAAACCGAAATGCAGGAGAGGAAAAATAATTGAAGGAGAGAGTGGGGGGGGGGGGGAAGGAGGGAGAGAGAGAAAAAGAAATAGTGTTTATGGGAGAGAGGGGAAGGATTAAAAATGTGGTTACAAAAATGAGGAATAGGGGGGGAATTCAGTTGCCATGAAAAGAGAGAGAGAGAGAGAGAGAGAGAGAGAGAGAGAGAGAGAGCCTGGATGTGTTGTGTGTGTGTGTAACTAAACATTCAAATTAAGAGAGATGTATTAGGAACCGGGGATATTTTCTTTTCCTTAATTGAAGCAATGCATCACTCAGAAATAAAAACTGAATATTTTATCTATGATCGTTTACACACATATATATACACACACACACACACACACACACACACACACACACACACACACACAGAAATAAAAACTGAATATTTTATCTATGATCGTTTACACACACACACACACACACACACACACACACACACACACACGGAGTCTTACATATACACAGATATATTGCTTAAAAATACAAAGTGTTCTGATGTGCCTTCACGCACAATCGTGCATAAGCCTTTCTGTCATGTGCACATGTACACACAGGCTTACATAAACACTCAGTAGGTCTAGCGTACACACACACACACACACACAGAAACACACACACACACACACACATAGACACACACACACACACACACACCATGAGGATATCTTGGAAGCCTTCAATGGCCCACAAACTTGGAAACGCTTGTATTGTATTTGTTTACATTTCTGGATGAGCAAATTATTCTTTTAACCCTTTCTGTACCAGCGACGTCTGTTATATTTTATTCTAACTATATTTGGAAGATTCTATGCAGCTTTGGAAGGATCTGTGGTAGTTAAAAGGGTTTATTGAGATAGTTTGAAGCCTTACATTTGCTAGAGATCCTTCCGAAACTGATAACAATAAAATATAAAGGATGTCAACGGTACAGAAGGGGTTAATGTGCAATCTCATTCCATCCACTGTCCCTTTCTCTCGGGTTAGCTCTCTTTATTAGAATTAAGGGGGGATGGTTCACTTTTTGGGCGATTTTTGCATGTATTCATTATTTTTCTAGTTTCCTTGCTAGACCTCCGTCACATTTCAAAAAACATCCTTTAGATCCCCCTTCTAGATTAATTTGTACATTTTTCGGTAGCAAAATCTTCCAACATTACAGGCTCACTATCGTTCGTCAGGGAAAAAATCGACACCTAAATAGCACGAAAGGTCTAAATATTGACGAAGAAATGGGGCGAACGGTCTTAAAATCGACTAACTAATGGGGAAAGCATCTTAACATCTGAAAACTAATGGGGCTAAGCATGAGGGAGAAAGTGGTCCAGAAAAACGGCCCATGTCCCCTTAAGTCCTGACCACCTCGCTGGGATCATAAGGTCTGTGTGGTCAGTGTATGTATGTAAATCTACGTAAATATTATCCACACATTATCACAAGCTTGACTTTTTGTTCTGGTATGTAATATATTCTGTCCAAGCTTTGATGATGAACTGTGACAAGCTTAACCCTTTGAGTATTATAGAGTACGACACTGATTTTTAAAAGGTATGTTGGGTGAGGGCTGGTCCTATCCAGAGTGAGGTTTGGCATCCTCTACCCAACCTTAGCCGTTTCTGTCTGTCTTTTTTACTGTCCTGCTTTTCTTCTGGGGGCGGGTGGCTAGGAATCCTCCTTCCCTTGTAGACGTCATCTACTAGACGAGACAGAAAAGAGGGTGAGGGAACGCGAAAGTGGGTCCCTGAGTATATACCGGTACAATCGGCCTAATAAGCCATGTCTCGGCACCAATTATGTGTTGATTAATAATTGGTATCAGCAATATTTACTCATGATTTCTTCTTTTTGAGTGAGATATACAAACATATTCCTACACTTACCCACCCATTTCACCATCTGACAGACATTAATACAGCACAGAGGGAACCAAACGTAATGACAGCTGAGACATGACTTATTAGCGCCACCGTACATACATACATAGAATATTGAATGAGTGAATGGTTGCGTTAGTTTCGTCCAATGTCAATAATTAATATCGTCCCCCTATAACGAACAGGGTTCACTTTTTGGTAGATTTTTATTTTTTATTTTATTTTAATTATGTTTTTAGTTTCCTCCCTAGATCTCCATCAAACTGAGAAAAACATCCATTAAATTCCCCTTGTATATTAATATGTAAAAATTTTCAGTAAGAAAATGTTCTTCCAAAATTACAGGTTCACTATTGTTCGTCAGAAAAAAATATCACGAAAGATCTGAATAGTGACGAAGAAATGGGGCGGAATTTCTTAAAATCTACAAACTATTGGGGCAAACATCTTAAAATCTGAAAACTAATGGGGCTAAGCATGAGGGAGAAGGGGATCTATAAAATCGAGCCCTCTCCCCTTAAAGGTTGACTAATATTAACCGTGCTGGCGTATACTGTATATCCGAACTCTTCATTCGTTTACATTATCTTGTATGAGGCCTTAGTTCATTATGTTCTTGGTGTCAGTGGATCATTTTATGCAGCTTATGAAAGACGTGTGGGAATCTGGGAGTTCGTTGGGATAATTTGCACCCCATGGATTATATATATATATATATATATATATACTTGTGACCCTGGTAATAAATATCCCTGACGACCTCCTGTGCCCCCCCCCCCCCCCCACACACACACACACACTCTGAAGGCGCAAGTTGTGCCAAATTCTAGGTAGCTACCGTACTTCAACTTTGACAGGGGCCGGAAAGCTGTTGCAACCCCTGGGCCTTTATTTTAGTTTGGGCAGAAATCGTATCATCTAACTTCTTTAACTCAAAAAGGGCTAGAGCAAATTGGCTGTAAATGTCCATATCTATTCCTTGACTGACTCTACCCAAATGGTAGAAATGTTAGCTAGATTACTCTTGTCGATTTTTAGTTACAGAGGTTAGAGGTCATGATTTCTAGCCTACTTACAGCGAATATACTATAGCTTGCTCATATTCCTTTGGTTGCTCTAGCGGCGGCCATTTATAGTGGTCCGCGGGTAAGGTCTCAGTAATCAAATATAACCTGTAAACAAGTTCTTCCGTCTCCACCAATCACAGGCTATGAAGGTAGCCTGCGATGATGCCATCTTTACAAACTGGGGCATGACTAGATAATGAGGAACGAAATGTATAGAGGAGATTACATTCGAGATACTGCATCGTGAACGAAAGAAAGCCAAAACGCACGAACAGTAAACGAGAAATGTGAACTAACGAACGAAATGGGTGGAAAAGCAGTCCTGTTCGATATGGAAGAGGCGTATCATTACCGTCATCATTATCTCGTTATCGTTCCTGCAGTCGCCTACCCATCATCACCATCATCTTAAGGGGAGGCAGACCGTTTTTCTGGACCCACTTCTCCCTAATGTTTAGCCCCACTAGTTTTCAGATTATAAGACGTTCGGCCCATTAGTTTGGCGATTTTAACACCTTTTACCCCATTTTGTTGTCAATTTTAAGACCTTTCGTACCATTTAAGTGTCGATTATTTCCTGGCGAGCGATAGCGAGCCTGTAATTTTAAGAGGAACCGGCCTTTGGCCGGGAAATTTTTCTACCGAAAAATTTACAAATTTATCTTGAAGCGGGGTCTAGGGGGTGTTTTTCTAAGCTTGATGGAGGTTTAGGGAGGCAACTAAAGAAATATATGAATAAATGAATTAATAGACTAAACAAACGGCCAGTCTCCCTTTAATCATCACCGCAGTACCCTTATCCTTTCGGCGTGTTCAGGACCCTTGTTTATGCTAGGGATCCTCTACTAAGAGAAACTCGGCCATCTTTTTGTTTAGACATCATTTTCCGTATTGATTATCAAGCAAGGCGGTGACATTTTAATGTTGACATAAAGTTAGATCCAAAATCCAAACTGGATATATATTATATTGTACCATTATTGCCGAATATTTACCATGGGTATGGGTATTTGAGTGTAAAGAAAGGCTAATAATACTAATGGCACCATAATGGCGGACGTTGACCAATCTCTATTACTATAGGAGCTCATGGACGCTTACCTACGCCTCTCCCTCAAGGGTTACCAACTTAAAAAACAAAACACCGCTACATCAGTCATCAAACGTCGCTAGAATGTCGCTAGAGATTAAAATAATGCAGAATGCAGCTGGAAAATGACAGTGTCTAGAATACCACTTAAAATGGATCAAATCAGGAAAAAATTGCTAGAAATGTATGTCGCTAGATGTCAGTCATTGCAGATAGATCGGAGAACTTATGTGTAGATCGAGCGGTAATGTAGCTAACTTGGCACCACTGTCCTTGACATTCATATTGCCTGGGATCTGTGTTATGGAGCGGCGCCAGTGCGTTAGTGAAGCTTAATGGTAGGCTTCAGTGTACCCTACTTATCTACACACACACACTACACATACATACTACACACACACACACACACACACACACAGCCCGTAGCCTAGTAGGTAGAGCTCTCGTCTCACACACGAGGGGTCGGGGGTTCAATCCCCGGCCGGGCGGAGACAAATTGGGCTTGTCTCCTTTCATGTGTTAGCCTCAGCTCACCTAGCTGTAAATAGGTACCTGGCATAAGTGGACGACGTTGTGACGTCCCATCTGGGGTTGGCAAAAATTGTACAAGGCGAGATGGGTCTTAACTATTGTTCACCTAAAGCTGAGGGATACCTAAGCCGTCGGGCGAGACAGTAACCGGTCTGATAGGTGGAGAATGGTACCATACAGATTCCCACCCCAAGCATTCGTTTCCGATGTCGCCAATTGGCTAAAAAATACAGATAAACACCAACATCCACAGCCATTCCATCCAACGATACATAGAACACTAACACATATAGGAGGCGGGAAATAACGAGCATGCTCACTCCCGCAATACAACTAGAGTAAGTACAACTAGAGTAAGTACACACCACATACATACCACGCATACTACACACACACACACACACACACACGCACACACACACACACACACACACACACTCACATCGCCCCCCCCCCCATCGTAACGCACACGGGCTCTTACATACACACAACCATATTGCTTAAAAATACAAAGTCTTCTGATGTTCTTTCACGCACAATCGTGCATAAGCCTTTCTGCCAAGTGCACATAGGCTAGACTTACATTAACACTCATGCAGCGTGTGCGTGTGTGGTTTATGTGTGTGCATATACTTGCATATAGTGTGTATGTGAATATAAAGATGTGTGTGTGTGTGTGTGTGTGTGTGTGTGTGTGTGTGTGTGTGTGTGTGTGTGTGTGTGTGTGTGTGTGTGTGTTTACAGTTGCCCACATACATTATTTTCCTCATGATCTTATGTATGAAAGTAAAATTAGTATGTATGAATTGCAAGTGTGGTTTCTTTTAATTATCACTAGTAAGATGAGTTGGCCACTGCATAAGAAACTACTCTCTTAATTCAGTCATGCACATTATATTTCCATGTATAAGATCACGGAGAGGAGCAGAACGTATGTGACCAATTATACATAATTATGTGCGAAGCTTATCTCTGAATTAATGCTAAGAAGATAGGAAACTGGAATTTGAATACATTACTGAACAGATAAATATCCAGTAATATTTTAGTGTACTTTTCCAGCTAATGCTATCTCACTGGTGCCGAGTTTTTGCCGTGTGGGGCTGTTAGAAAATTTGCTTTCCTAGTAGTCTCCATTATATTATGAAATTATTTGTCATAGCACGAAAGGTCTTAATATTGACAAAGAAATGGGGCGATAGATTTTAAAATCAACAAACTAATGGGCCGAACGTCATAAAATCTGAAAACTAATGGGGCTAAATACGAAGAAGGGGGACCAGAAGAATGGCCCCTCTCCCCTTTACAAGTGTACTACTACCTGCCGACCACACCCCACTGCACTCATTACTCGCAGAACATTATGGCTATATAACACTGGACGCATTAAGGTGAGGTATATAGGGTTTTTCTGGACCCCCTTCTCCCTCATGCTTAGCCCCATGAAGTGTGAGATTTTAAGACGTTCGGCTCATTAGTTTGGCGATTTTACCACCTTTCGCCCCATTTCCTTGTCGATTTTAAGACCTTTAGTGTCATTCAGGTGTCGAGTTTTTCCTGGCAAGCGATAGCAAGTCTGTATTTTTAAGAAGAACGGACATTCTTCTACCAAAAATTTTACATTATTATCTTGAAGGGGGGTTGTGCAGAAACTCCCGTCCACGTCTGTACTTTACCGGTATGCTCAAGATAAATATGTTGTATTTGGCAGCTTGTTCCTGGGTGGGAATATCTGTGTATTCATATTTGTTCACCAACCAACTTCACTTCTAAACTCAATTAATTAAATCAACAAATACATGTGGCACTCCAAGGACTCGAACCTAGGATACTCATCCCGAAATTCCGCACATTAATTTATGCATTACGCTATCAAGGCAGTTAAAGAATGATGCACAAGCCTACGATTTATTATGCAGTTTCGAATTCTGCCAACTGGGAATTATGGTAATACATTTCCTGTATTTTAATGTAGACGGAATTTGCATTGGAATGTGTACTGCTCTATGAGTAGGTATAACGTATGCTTATTTGTATATTTTATTGTATGTGTGTATTATGTCATTATGTTAGTTTTAATCGAAATATTTAAGATGTACATTATTATGCAGATAATCAAATTGCAAAACAATCCATTTCGAAGATATTAGATATACTGTAATTTGTTTAGCATAAATGCGAGGAAACTCTACTCAATATGTAAAGACGGGTACAAAATGAGAATAAAGCACACAATATTAGCCGATTTAGTTAAGGAATATATCATTTTGATTTAATTAAAATTATTTAAAGTTAACATGCAAATCAAACGTCAAAAATGATAGTAGATTAAACTTAGCATATAACAAACACTCCATGTTAAGACTTGATAAGAAATGACAATATGGCTTTAGCCCCCCTCCCCCCCCCCGCCCCCCAACACACACACACACACACACACACACACACACACACACACACACACAAGGGGTCATACACTATAGTCTGTATGTTGTCCAACTGATGGTAATGTGAATCCCTTACAATCGACACCTGAATGGGGTGAAACGTATTATTATCGCCAAACTAATGAGGTGAAACACCTTAAAATGTCCAAACTAATGGAGCGAAACAGAGGAGGTCCAAAAGAACCTTCCTCGGACCAAAAAATAGGGTTAAGGGGGGTGACCTGCCTTTTTTTCTCTCCTTTCGTCTCTTTTTCTGGCTTGTATCCGTTCGGCCCCATTCAACCTACTGTTTTAAGACGTTTACCCCCATCCAGGTGTCAATATTTTCCTGGCGAGCGGTAGCTAGCCAGCATATATATATATATATTTGTTTTGACAACAACCTAAATTTGTAAATTTTCAGACTAGAACATTTTCTCCGGCGAAGCTGGAT
>CM064492.1:18673016-18729290 GCA_032716605.1 Paralithodes platypus | reverse complement strand
AGAAGACATGATGCTCACTGAAGATTTTTCACTTTGATACACAAAAAAGAAGTACCCCAAACTCTTATACCACAATATTCACAATAAAAAAATTCTCGGAGACCGCTTAAGTGCTATATTACTTTGCTAAAAAAATAATTCTTGCATGTCCTCAAAAATATTCCACAAAATCAACAAATGTTCACTGCCTAAACTGTGAGAAAAATCTGCACAATAACCTGCAATTATATGTCAGTTCACCAAATCCTGAGCTAGGTCGCCATTTGTTACGATCGGGTCTCGTATAAATCAGTGGCTCTTATACATTGGACTAGACTGGCATAAATGCAACAACGGAAACGCTAGATCCAACCCCTGATATATAATCCCGTCGAACAAAGAACACATATACCCTCCAGAGTTATATCTGCGATAGCGGGGTATCTTAACTCTCAGTATCTATGTGCTTCTACTATAGGCTGATGTTCTCTGAAACAGCCTATTACCTATAACATATGGTTGCTTAGTTATGGTACACAAGGAAAAGATAGTTAACTTAATTAAATCACAAGAGTGATCTAATGCAAACAAGAAGAAGGTTTACTTAACGTTACTTTAATCAATAATATCTGTCACTCCTTTATGAAAGAAAGTGTTGTAAAGTCCTCAAGCACCGAACAAGGAATCTTCTGAATAATGTCGGATGCTACTAAGAAGAACGTATCGGAAATGGAACCACAAAATAGCAGGAGGCAGGACAATGCACGTGTAGGCTAAATACACAAAAAGGCTGGACCTATAATGTTATTGGACACAAGAATATTATAAGCGGTGCAACAGTAATAATGCTCGCCACGAAAAAGTAGTACTCCTATTAACAAAACCGGTCTATGCTGGTTGTGTCTCTCTCTACAGCAACCTAGACCTCAAAATGCTTGTGTAGAAATAATGGGTATGCATAAAAGAGTACATGATCTAATCCAGCTAATGTCTACCCGGGTTAATAAAGTCTAGCTGGGATGCGCAAAGGTACAGAATTCTGGTGGAGCAAGGCAGCTCCTAGCCTAGTGTGGACCTTGGGTCTGTGCGGCCTGATTACGTTAATATGAAGGGGTGCTCTCTTGAGGATTCTCGATCACAAGTATCGAGTATCCTCCTGGCGACCCTCAAAAGTAAAAGCAAATAGAGTTAGAACAGTGTTGGGTGGATTAGGCAAGCAGCCCTCACGCACTACACAGTCTAAACTCCAAGGTACACAGACAAAAGATCCACCCAGGTAACCCACAGAATCCGTAGTGTCGTGCAGCTCAAAAGTAGCCTACACACAGTGAAAACACCAACAGCAAGGTACCTGATCCCTAGTCTAGCATTATTTAACCCTGTAGAAACATTAGTGATTGATGGAGACAGTCTGAGCAATACAATCTCCCAGAAAGACAACGACTGTCTTCAACCTTAGCCTAGTACATAAGAAATGTGAGATCCAGCATATAATACAGTCTGGCCACCAATTCAAGGTGTGGATGCAGAGAACCAGAGGGGGATTGATATTAATAAAAGGTGAGGAAGTAGTGGAAATGATAGAGGCAGTAGGAGAGAAAGATTCTAAGACAAGAGTGTGGAACAGTTCATGGGAGATGCTTAGAGTCTGGGAAGGATCTGACCAGGATATTTCCAGGGACCTGGCTGGAGTCCCAGTTCGCAGGAATGGCACGAGGGCGCGCGACAGTCGCCCAGTAAGCAGCCGCCTAGTAGGCAGTGTTAGGCAGGAGGCAACGAATCCCGCGAGGCCTATGTAAGGGGGCCAGCCACGCGCCACACTCACCACCAAGTCACACCACCTGGTCTCTCTCTCTCTCTCCCGCTCGCCTTCCCATCATTCAACTACTTAACACAATACTTTCAATTGACTAAATAAAATAGAAAGGATTGTGACAGACGAAAATAAAGAACAGTTCTGAACTGTCTGCAACACAAGCTTTCTCGAGAAGGAAAGTACACAATGATAGGTAGACTGTAGCTATATTCTCTGCCCTGGCGAGTCCTAGCGAGTAAGCCATGCGGTTCTGGGGAAAGCGGTGAGCGTCACACTAGGAGTGTGAGTAACAGAACTGCTGATGTTATCTTAAAACTTTACTTGTCATTAGTGAGACCCCATATGGATTATGCTGTTCAATTTTGGTGTCCTTATTACATAATGGACATAGATTCATTGGAGAGAGTACAACGTAGAATGACAAAAATTATCCATAATATTAGAAATCTTCCGTATGAAGAAAGGTTGAGGAAATTAGGTTTACATTCGTTAGAGAGACGCAGAGTTAGAGGGGATATGATAGAGGTGTTCAAGTGGGTTAGTGGGATTAACAAAGGGGACATGACAAATGTACTAAAGCTCAGTGATAGCGAAAGAACTCGTACCAATGGTTTCAAATTAGTTAATTTCGTTTCAGAAAAGATATAGGCAAATATTGGTTTGGTAACAGAGTTGTAGATGGGTGGAATGGACTACCAAGTGCTATAGTGGGATTAAAAACGATAGGGAGCTTTAAGATAAAATTGGATAAGCATATGGACGAGAAGGGTTGGGTGTGAAGGGGGATCAGCAGGGTTGGGACAATCAGCGCTCTGCAGACCCCTGTAATCCTGCGTTAATCTCTAACCGTTTTGGTAAGATGATCCTCAGGGTATTAGAGTGTTGAGCTTATAATTGGGCTTTGTAATTGGGGTTGTGTGGGACAGGGATCTGCCTTGCTTATGGTGGGGTCACACATTCACGTATATTGCTCCCGTCAGCTCCCGTCCGGCGTATCGCAAAGACGCGAGTAGTTTCTGCCGTTGAACGCCCGTTCTTCCACGTCTATTGCACTTCCCGACAGACGTAGCGTAACGGGGCCAGTGTTACGTCAGACGTAATGGAGTTGTATTGAACTACGTACGTGTTTGCGACGTGCGTAGGCATAGCCCCGTTCGACCTCATGGGCTGCCCGATTTGCGGGAACACAGGCCACGCCCATGCCACGCCCCCACAAGACCGGCGTAGCTGAGGCCGCACGTCTTGGGATTTGTTAGGTCGTACCTGGACCGGTTCCGGCCAATCGTAGGCACACCCCGTCTGACCAAACACAGACAAAGACAGTCTTTGTCAACCACGTCTGTCGGGGTTGCTATCTGGGAAGTACAAAAGGGCATGAATGGCCACACCTTTCCCATTCCCACTCATTCCTCTGCACCATGAACAACATCACGGAATTCATCCTGGAGGAGTTCAAATTATGTGAACTCCTTAATCAAACCGGAGATTAGGCATAACACGCGGGTCATACAATGCATCATTGCCTACATAGAAGTCTTAAAACTACTTGCAATAGCAAACTCCATCCATCAAGAGGAACAAGAGAAGAAGAAGGAAAGGACCAAGAGGACAGTGTGGGTATGGCCATATCTACAACGGAGGCACGAACATGGCCATTATGAGAACCTCATGCAAGAGTTGGGCCAGAGAATTTCCCCTACTGTACAAGAACTTCACCCGTGTAGACAAAACAACTCTTTGATGATATTGTGGAACGTGTCACCCCCCATCATTCAGAGGAAACCCTACGTTCTGGCGAAAACCCTTCCCTCGCTGGGCTGCGGGTGGCCATCGACCCTACTTTTCCTCGCTACGTACGGGTGATTCGTATAAGAGCCTGCAATACAACTTTCGTGTTGCCCACAACACCATCAACCAAATTGTTCCAGACACATGCCAGGCCATTCATCTCTGTCTACGGAGATCAGGAGGCTCAAAACGCCACAATCGCCTTATGAAATGGAAGGGAGGTTGCCAGCGGCTTTGAGGAACGATGGAACCTGCCGCCATTGTGTGGGAGCCATTGATGGCAAACACATACGGATCCGCAACCCCCTCCTTTGGTGCAACATATTACGTCAACTACAAGAAGTGTTTTTTCCATTGTCCTGTTGGCAATTGTTGCATCCAACTACAAATTCATCTAACTCCGCCGATGGGGCCATAGGATCCGAGTCTGATGGTGGTGGCTTTGCACACACCCCTCTGTCGACAGTTGCTTGAAACACAGACTGCCAAACTGCCCCCCGCCCCCCCCCCCCCCCCCCGAGGTCATCTCTAAACCGATCACACTGGACCACCCACGGACTACTTCTTAAGTAGGGGATGATTCATTCCCTCTTCGCCCCTATCATTATGAAGGGGGTGGCCCCCCTACCCCCAACGATTCCTCTCAAAACCTTAACGGATCTACAACTACAGACTCAGCAGGGGCGGCCGGGTGGTAGAAGAACCGCCTTTGGCATTCTTGCTAACCGCTTGCGGGTTTTGCACACTCCAATATCTAATTAAAACCTGAGCGTGCAGAGGTTGTTATGGTTGGCCTCATGCATTCTGCACAACATCCTACGATGACTAAACCCACCCCGAGGAGAGGTAGATCAAGAGGACCCATACACCCACTAACTCATACCTGGTCTCCGGAGTACTGACCCACCTGTCGGAAGTGAACCTACCCCCCTGGGGCCCGCAACACTGCAACCAGGCTTGCCAAGGAGCAACCGGACTACCTCACGACATACTTTCTCCTTCCCCTCAAGGATCTGGGGGTTGGCAGGATGACCCGTATTTAGGTGAGTGAGTGGTTTCCCCTTTTTATTTTTTATTTTGCTGTATATTTCATTTAATCATCTTAAAGGTTTTGTTATAGAGTTGTTACCACAGTTTGGTAAGTATTGTAGTTTTATAAGTTACTTTTGATGTTTTGTACAGTTTGTAGGTTTTTTCCATAGATTTTTAATTATATATTTTCCAATTTTCCTTAAGTACTTTAATATTTTCCCTGCTTACTTTATCTTTTATCTTTTAAGTGTTATATTTCAATCCACGTTGTTAAGTTGTTTTCAATGTTTCATTTTGTTTTGTACTGTTTTATTTTATTTTATTTTCATCATGATTTTTCATATTTATTATTAACCATATTATCAGTATTTTTTTTTTTTCCTCAATTAGTCATTTCTTTTTTAGTACTTTCCGATATATTTCATTTGTCATCTTATTCTCAATACTTTAGGCTACAAAATTGGAATTATAAACCACACGTCATCACAATTTTAATTTTTAATTTTTAATACATGTTTCATTATCTCAAAAATATACTCATAGAAATTATTACAGTCTTTGGGGTCTCCAGGCTGGGGTTGTTTCTGGGTTGTTTGGTGCCGTCGTAGCTGGGTTCGAAGGTGCAGGTGAGGATGCAGGCCAGATATTTTTCTAAGTTGAAGCTTGTGTTCCCAAGCCCCAACTGGGAGTTCAACTGCCGAGAGTTCTAAGTGCGTTGGTGTGGAGGCAGTAGTTTGGGTGGAATGTGGCAGGGGGTGTTGCCGACTGGGGCGGCCGCATCATCAACGTTTGCAGTGCTGCAACCTGGTTGTGCAGGTAGCACCGTAGGTAGAAGCAGGGTTGGCAACACTGGTTGAGGCCGTGGTGATTGGTCGGAGTTGCCCTGGTACATCACAGTAGCGGTTGGATTGAGGTTGAAGGTGGTTGTGGTTGAGGTTGTGGCGCCCGGATGCCATAATTTCTTATGGCATGCAGCATGAGGTCCGGAGCCAAACACTGGGTACTTCCCTCCTCAAAGGCAGTCATTGAACCTGTGGAGGGCTGCCCATGAGCTCACTCTTGAATGGAGTTTCTAAACTTTGCCCGCACTCCCCACACAGTTCCTTTGCCATGACCGCCATGGAGGCGTGCGCATACTGGAACGTTCGGGGTCCTCCGCCAGATCAGCCACGCCAGCCAGGTTCTGCCCAACCTGCTCCGCCGTGGCAATGACCTGGTCAATGTAACAAGGAACAAGAGAACATTAAACACACGCAACATCACATATTTCAATAAATAACCAATTATGAATTTTAAACAAATAAAATTTATGTGGTCTTCTGGGAAGCCTAATATATTCAAAAGTTATTGTTACCAATATGGAAAAAGAGAAGATTTACTAACGTTACACAAACACAACCGGAAACATAACATATTGTCAATAATTAACGCAATTATGAATGTTAACAAATAAAAATATGTGGTATTCTGGGAAGCCTAAAATCTTCAAAGTTATTGTTTCATTATGGAAAAAGAGAAGGATTTACCACGTTACAAAACACACGACAACATAACATATGTCAATAATTAACCAATTATGAATGTTAACAAATAAAAATGATGTGGTATTCTGGGAATCCATATGTTGAAAAGGTATTGTTGCTATATATGAAACCTAATATTTCCCCTCTACTACTTCACGTGCTCCAGGGTTTCTGGTTCCGTGGGTTGCAGGAAGAGCACCAGGATAGGCTTCCCGCTGCTTTCGGCCCTCCGCGGAGTGGCATGGAGATGGCTGTGGGTGGTGTTCTCCTGACTGCCTGGCTGCTTGGTCTTCCTCATGAACGGCGGCTCTGCTGGGGCGGGGTCATCAGGCAGAGGACCACACACAGGAGAAGGTTGTCGGCAGCTTGGGGCAGCAGGACTGTTGAGAACATGAATGGGTATAATTTAGTAACATGTAAATTTATTTATGAACTGTTAAATACCAATCAAACCATAACCATTCATCCTGGTAACCTTTAAATCAATTAATAAATAAACTGCTTTGTGTTATATTGTGTTTTCATTAACACAAATTTAAGGTAATTATAAAATTAAGTGAACAGATAATTTTACCAAATATAATGGCATAATTATAAGCAAAATAGTTTCAGAAAAAGATAAATCGTTGTCCTGAGGACGCAAAAACTCTTGGGTTGCTATCGCTCGGGCGGCCAGGAAAGTATTGATGTTGATTGAAACGAATTAATAGTGAAAAGCGGTTGGGAAAACAAGCAAATATAAAACATACCTGAGGCATACCCAGAATTCCGGGGCTGGCATCTTCTGGCGCACGATTGTTGGGCTTGAGGAACTGGAACATGGTCAGTATCCACTTCCTCCCTCTCAGTCAACCTCTTGGTCCCCCTCACCACTCTTGTCCTTGCTGAGGCCTGCCAAACTTGGACGGCGGAGGAGAGGTGAACGCAGGTTAACAATTCCGAGGCGGTGATGGGGGGATCCAGACTGGCTGCCTTCCTCCGCCCAAACATGGTCGATGTGGCTCCTTCTCTTTGTGGCGGTTATCACCCTTATCATACAGATAAGGCACATCCTCCGTCTCCAGCCAGTCTCCCAACATTACGCTCCCTGCGCCTCCACGTCAGGCTAATGTTTGTGCTCTTCCGGCGCCGTTTTATTGGCTTGTGTTGGCTGTTTCCCTGTCCCTGTCCCTGGTACAACTTCGTCGGGGGTTTCCTCACTTTCATCAACGTCCAACACCTCTCCATCATCGTCGGGTATATTCATTGATAACACATTCACCGTCAGAGGGGTTTTTTAATCGGCGAGGTTCCAGAACGACGAGGGACACAGGCGGTGCGGTTGCAGAGGTTCGAGGGGGACAGGCGGTGAGGTTGCAGAGGTCGAGAGGGGACAGGCGAGGTATGCAGGCGTCAAGGGGACAAGGCGAGGTTGCAGGCGTGGGGCCAGAGTGGTGAGATTGCAGACGTCGCGTTCATGCTTCTTCTCTGGTAGCCTTTGTAAGCCATGGTGACAGTGGCAGGCAGCAGGGCAGCATGCAGAGGGTGGCAGCAGAGGGTGGCAGCGGATGGCAGGCAGGGATGGTGACGTGGTCGTCGTGGTGTGGTGTGAGGTATGACGGCAGTCACTCCCGCTGTCCCTATATAACCCCCCGTACGACATTGCCGCGTCTTCCCGTCAAATACGCAGTGCGGCGGCGTTGCCAAACGAACGGATACTTCCAGGTTCGTTCGACTAGAACTTTCTACGATTGACGAGACGCAGCTCTCGTCTTGACGGGGTAGCTGCTACGTCTGACAGAGGCTGGCTCCGGTCAGAAGTCCGTGGTGGCCAGGTCGGTCGTAAGTGTTTCCCCGTCCCTTTTGACATACGTGAGGGCGAACACGTTTTTCTTGATTTCAACTCGATTCAACAACTCCGCGATCGGCCTTGGCCGCACCCACACCATTCCCGACCCACGTGGGCTACTCGTTTCCTACTGCGCGCCATGTGTGAGTACCCCCGCCCCCCGAACTGGCCGCAATTTCCATTTACGTTTTGCGTATTATGCCATTACGTTTTACGTAATCGGTGGAGCTGCCACACCTATATACCTTCGTTTTACAACAGACTGGGAGCTGACGGTGAGCAATATACGGTTGAATGTGTGACCGCAACCATTAGGCCCAATCGGCTTTCTGCAGACTTCCCATGTTCGTTATGTGTCTAGTCTCTTATGTTCTTATATCCTGGGAATATCAAATTCTACTAAAAAATGCCCTAGATTCTTGTATTAAATTCCACGTTTTCAGTTAGCGATATTATGTCTATATTTTCTCTGCTAACGACGGTGCTCTAAGTTTCGTTCATTTTGTTACATACACTCCTACAATTTTATATAATATACCCTCAACCCTATTACTGTGTATTTGACAACTATATTTTTCACTTGTGTTTAGACTAACTTATTATTTCCTGTTGAAGACTAGACGGAAATTCTACTCTATCAGTATTCTCATCTTTACTAGCAGTTACATGTGTAAGTTTTAATTCGATACTACTATTACACAATCACTATATCCGCACTATCTTGACTGATTATTTCTCATTTTACTCACGGGTTTGTCACATGAAGTACCTGCTCCATTTGGAAGACAGTATTTTACTTACACACCCAGGTTTTTTTAACGAAACCCCGCAACAATCTTGTACGCGGTGAGCTGGCCAAGGTCGAAACTCCTCGTCGAGAGAGATGTACGCCATCCTGGGCATACAATTTCCATTCCTTACCATAAAAGATGGACCCAGTTATCCAGGAATGGAATAGTATTTGCCTTGCAATCCTTCTCCAGCCTGCTATTTTACAAACCAATAGGCCCTAGAGGACCATTCCATGCCTTATACCCTTTTCCTTGACAGGATACTGTTTACCACAGGAACTCCACCCTTTTCCTTGATCCTCTCCAACATTTCCCTGATACTTGGAGAGTAACGTCCCTCAGTCCCTGGCATCTCTTCATATATGTGGTGTTGCTATATGTAGCAAGAGTTGTTTTGCATCAGCAACACCAGCAGAACTCCAGCCCCCCCCTCCCCTCTCACTGCCTCGATGATCGACACTTCCTTCGCCATCACTCTAATCAGCCAAGGTGCTGAAGGTTGTTGGTGGGCTCTTGAGTGGCTGCCTTTCCAGCTTGCAGGCCGTTGCACTTGTTGACACCACTTTCCAAGGGGCTTCACGATCCCTGGGAACCACTTCATATTCGTAGGGTTAGTGTAGTAAGCATTCTTAGTCCCATTCCTAACTTATGTTAGGTTTTTGTTGATTACTGGTGATTTGTGACTTTGTTGCCTCGTTTGTTCGCCTCTCCATAGCCAGCCATGTGGTTTTTAGGCGGCTAGAATGGACCCAGTGGAAGTGTGTGTGAACTGTGAATAATATTATTTAATATCGATCGTAGGGTTAGTGTAGAGTAAGCATTTCGTAGTCACATTCCTAATTCTTATGTTAGGTTTGTGATTACGAATTTATGCTAGGCTATACTGTGTGTCGTATATATCTTGCCCTAAAACCTTCCTTTTCGCTTGGAAAGGACCAAGTATAATTTAGGGCAATAAATACTACCTACGAAGTATAATAAAGCTGTAATTACGCAACTATAGTTGTGTTTTGCCCATTTTTTGGCAATTTTTTATGCCCAATTTGTGCAATTTTTTGAGTGAAATTACACAGTTTTATTTGAGTGAAGTAACTGACAGTGAAGTGTTGATAATTATAAACTAACTTTTTTATACAAAAATGTCACGGCAATTACAAGATATGTCACGGTAAGTGATCCTGACAAAGAACAGCACAAGACTTTTATGCGCCTACACTACAGCAGTTGAACCTCTTGGACAAGCCACAGATGTCTGGGGTAAAAGGGACCTAAAGCTAATCCCAAAATTACTTGCCCCGCGGCGCGGGGTCCCCACTCCTTACAGACCATACCTTTTGCCTCAGAGCTGGGATATTTTATATGTTTAGGCATAGGCCTATCTTTATTTTATAATTATACTATATAGCTAGCCTAATCGATACTATAGATATTATATCTAATATAATATATATATCTATATTATATCTATTAAATATTTTTTATAGAGATACCGTATCTATATATTTACATATATATATTCGAGTAATATTCTATTGTCTATTTTATATATAGGGGGCCTATTTGTATTTATTGGGATTTATTATAGTTTTTATTTATTTTAATTTATTGTGTTTAACCATTTTATTTTTATTTGTAATTTATTTCATTTATTATATATATTTGTTTGTATTGTTTCCTGTTGTTGGTCCCCAGTGGTGTCCATAGGACCACCCCCTAGGTCCACAGCAAGGGCAGGGCCCATAATCGATTATTTCTATTGTTTATTTTATATATAGTTTAACTTTATTTTGATTTTATTATTTATTTTTATATATAAACAAGGCTGACAGGTATATACCGTATATATATAAAAAAAAAAACATCTTGTCCCCTTCCCTGTTGTTTTCCTGTTCCCCTGTTTTGTTGTTCCTGTTCCCCAGGGTGTCTCCTAGGACCACCCCCTAGGTCCAGAGCAAGGACAAGGCCCATAATCGAGTATTTCTATTGTGTATTTTATATATATTTTTATCTATTTAATTTATATATATTTTTGATATATACAGGTATACAGTATGTATTTGAACCTCCACCGACCAAAATTTTGTCGAATGAATTCCAAATAAATAAACAAAACTCAACTTTTATTCTATAGTAAAAATTCAAAAACTAATAAGCCATTTTTGAGATAGAGCATTTAAAGTAAAATCTTGGAGCATCGGTCCTAGCCCGAGTTAATGTAAACCGTGTCACTAGTCCGAACACTGAGCCCTGAGCTTCTGAAACTTGGTTTTAAGGGTTCAAAGATTCGACCATATGGTTACCGGATTTTTTGGTTGACAGCTCTACCGATCTGCCAGTTTCTTGAATTAGGGAAAATAGGCATATTTTGGCTGTTGTTGGTATTATGTTTTGGTAATGCATAGTTAATTTATTAGTAGTTTACAAGTGTAACATATTGGGTAATGATGAAGCACCTGCCATTCTGACCTATATCGTTTTGAAAACTGGTGATGAAGTGTTTATTACAAAACTACATACAGTACATCAATAATAATAATAGCTTTTGAATAATTAAAGATGAGCACATGCAAAGATTCCTGGAATTGACTATCATACGGGAGTGTTAAGAGAATAATAAACACCACGCACACCACAAAGACGCATGTCACACTCATATCTACCTTTCAACCCACTAAGATTCCCCCCCCCCCCCCCCCCCCCCCCCCCCCCCACCCTGAACAACTCATTCTCGCCTGTTACCCCCTTACATTAACATTTCGAAGTGAACCAACCTTACATAAATCAATTACAACTCTACCACAACAACACAACAACACCGGGCGCATTTCATTTGGGACGATTAAGCACTTCATTTGAGCGAAAATACACGATCATTTGGGCGCCATGTTATCTCTTCATTTGGGCGAAAAGTTGAAGCTCCATTTTGACGTACTCGACACTTCACTTGGGCGAGAATCATAGCGGTTCCCATACATTCTAGGTGGAAAAAACTATGGCAATACCTTTCTGCTCGTCATTTACAAGCACACAATGTTCATCCTTGTTTGTTTTCACTTCAATTGCGGAAAAGAAGATACACCAACTTCATGACGCCAGGGAGTTTTTTTCTGCTATCTCTGTTACAGTGCAAGGGAAACGTTTCTTCTCAGGTCTTTTTGCTCAAGTTGGCTTTCACTAATCATCCATCAGCCTAAGTTTTTTTTTCTAATAATTGTTAACTGTTTGGCGCTTATGCCAGTCTCTGCGCATCTTTTAACTTGCACTGTGAAGTATGTTGTGCTTCCAATGTTTTCTTAATATCACTTGGATGGTTATATACTCAGTCATAGTTTTTATGATTGTTTTTCGTAATTCGGGCTTTACATCTTGCTTTGTTTGCTTGTACACCTCCAGGTCAGTATACTAGTTGTCAGTACTGTATCAACTCGAAAACGAGAATCATCGAATTTATTATCATTATTTGTTTATTATTTTTGTTTCTGTGGCTTCGGAGATGGAGCCTTCCATGGCCCTGCTCCGAGTGACATGAACGTCCTTTTCTCGAGTCTAGGGGATCAGTCTCACACAATGATATAATATATGAACCCTCAGCCATCGTTTCTTCATCATCGCCACTTTGGTGTTCGATCCTGTGGTTCTAATCTGTGTGTTCCTACGGCTCCCACTACTCAGTACTAATTAATCTAAAATTATCAGCCACCAAATTTCCTTGACAGGCAGTTCTAATAGCATTGTACGCCATGTTGTTGCCTCGCCATTCTGATTTCGCGCCAAATGATGGTTTACACTATTTCACAAGAACATTGCTGATATGCTGTCGCCCATATGACATAGTTAACTGGCGCCCAATGATGGAATAACCAATCAAAGTTATTTCGCCCAAATGAAATGCGACCACACACCAAACCGCCTCCCCACTCCCCCATGGGTTTACACACACAATTGAACCACCCACTTCGATCATTACCACCAACACTATCAATTTTATCTCAGCCATACAGAATTCCCACTTACAATCACTAAGAAGCACATACACAATGCACATACACATACACACTCACCCCACACATACAAACCGCTTCCCTCCCACTCCCCCATAGTCAAACACCCAGTCGGTACCCCCTACCTCTCTAGTTACCTCCAACACTAGAATACTCACACTTACAACTATTACAAAACATTACACCTACGCATACACAAACACACATACCCTTACTACATACACACGCATACACTTCAGTCTCGACAAGTCTTACCAAAAGAATATACAAGAGCAGCGTGAGCTGAGTTAGTGCGTATTCTCGTGAATATAATTTGTAGATGGGTCAAATAATGTTAAGTGTATCGATTTTTTGCTTGTATATGCGTTTATCTCTATGCAACAACGTCAGATTTAATGAAAGTGTTCTAATTCTTCGTGTTTTTCATTATAGAAATTCGTTATTGAACGAAAACAACGGTAGCAAATTGACAACTGCCCGCCATACTCCACAACCAATTACCCGCCAAGTTGTAGTGTTTCGGATATGTGGCACAGGCTTTGCCTTTAATATTCCACAATGGGAACAGAGTATCAAATGTGTCAACATCACCATCACCGCGATCTCGCTAAGTCACTATAATTTAATGCTAACCACATTAAAACAGCAACATAACTTTACATAAGTACACATAAGTGCGTGGCATCATTCAGATAATGTTATAAGAATTCCCGATGCCATTGGTATGTTTGATTCACAGTATATCCATTTTATCAGGCAACTGGTGTCTAGCGCATTATAGTAATATTCGCGTGCTACATATCTAAGTCCTCTATCTCCATAACCCACTGAGCCCCAGCGACGCAGGGTTTGGGTCCACAATGTATGTAACGCTAAACCCCAGCGACGCATGGTTTGCGTCCTGGCCGGTCCGGTCCCAATTACTCCGGTGCTATGGCACCTAGAGGGTTCAGATTTGTATGGGAACTGTGTAAGTAGCCCACGCACCCATGCCGATGGTTGGAAACTCTCAAAGTCCAACCGTGTGCGCGTGAGTGCGCAAACACATGTTTTTTTGGGGAAATTGCCTTCAATTTTTTACTCCTGTTAAATCCATTTTCGGGGCTCTGTAGGAAATTTTTTTGAACTTTTTGATCGTTTTTTCGTGGTTTTCCTTCATTCCTCACCCATTCGCTATTGTTTCTGGAATAAAAAAAAATAAAAATAGAATCAGCCGGTCCTGGGTGGTACATTTATAAATATATAGCTGGTACTCAGCGGGTTAATTAGGCAACTATAGTAAAAATGGTATAAAAATATTATATTTAACTCTACAAGTGATCCTGGAGTTTGTCGGTGGAGTTCAAATATACTGTATACCGTATAAATCATTGGATTTCTTGTCTTTCCTTTTTTTGTATTCCTGTTCCCCAGGGTGTCTCTGGGACCACCCCTTAGGTCCAGAGCAAGGGCAAGGCCCATAATCTAGTATTTCTATTGATATTTTATATATATTTTTATTTAGTTGATTTTATTTATTTTATATATACAGGTATGTACCGTATATATATATATTTTGTTCTTGTCCCCTTCCCTGTTATTCCTATTCCCCTGTTGTGTTGTTCCTGTTCCCCAGGGTGTCTCTGGGACCACCCCCTAGGTCCAGAGCAAGGGCAAGGCCCATAATTGAGTATTTCTATTGTTATTTTATATATACAGGTATATACCATATATATATATACAAAACAAAATTCTTGTCCCCTTCCCTGTTGTGTTGTTCCTGTTCCCCAGGGTGTTTGGCCAAAGAGCCCCAAGGTATAAATATATTCTTATAATGCCAAACTATGACTACGTCATGGTGTTCCCCAATTTGAATTACAAAAATGCGGAACTATACCGTCATGAATCCATTATACTCACGTCATCTGGAATCGGAGAATGCCAAACTATAACTACGTCATGTTGTTCCCCCATTTGATTTATAAAATGCGGAACTATACCGTCATGAATCCATTATACTCACGTCATCTGGAATCGGATAATGCAAAACTATGACTACGTCATGGTGAACTATACCAACGTCATATGGATCCAGTGATGGCGAACTTGCGTCATGACAATCATCAACGTCAATTACGTTTTTCCTTTATTTCCTTTTCTTGGTTTCAGCATCGTAAGCTAACTACTGACTGCCGCCATACGCCAGCCTGCCGCCATACGCCAGCTGCCATGTCGGACAACATGGATACCAAGAAACGTTTGCGGGACTCCGAGCTGGAGGATGTAGTAAACGAGTGCTGGACCTGACGACGGACGATACGGCGAGCGAGAGTGAGTCGGACGAGTGGTCGACTGGAGATGAGGATTGGGCTTCACCTCCGCCCAAACGACTCCGCCTCGACGCCCACGCCTCGGCCGATCCACCACCAGCCCCAGCAACGCCAGACGACCCACCACCACCACCACCAGCAGAACCAGCCCCAGCAACGCCAGACGACCCACCACCACCAGCTGAACCAGCCCCCGCGGATAAACCACCACCACCACCACTATTATCCATCCCATCCACATCCCATCCCATTACATCCCATCCCATCCCATATACATCTCATCCCATCCCCTCTACATCTCATCCCATCCCATCTACATCTCTACCAATCCATAACATCACCGATTACCTCCTACCATCACCCATCTTCCCCCAACTTCCCACGTCACCTCTTCCATCCACCTCGCGTGGCGGTGCCTCATCCTTGCCTTCCAGCAGGATCACCAGCCCGCAGCCCACACCTGTTTGCTACGCTACTTGCTGTGGGCACTTTGAATACCCCGCCTTCGCATGGCATGGGAACGGTCACCCCCGCAGTGTCCTCCTTCAGCGACACACCGTTGACCCCCCTCGGCATTTGTTTCTGCCTGAGCATCGAGCCGCAATGCGTGCTGAGGTTGCTGAAGCTGCAGTGCATGCTCAGGTTGTTGCTGAGGTGCCACGCACAGCTTTGAATCCTCTAGCAGCAATCGAGGAGCTTCTTCCCCAAAGGCTTCCTCTTCACCGTTCACCAACTGGTACAGCTGCACCAGGTTCACCAGCTCCACACCTTTCACCAGCTGGTGCAGCTGCACCAGGTTCACCAGCTCCACACCTTTCACCACTTGGTGCTACACCAGGTTCACTGGCTTCTGCATCATCTGATGCAGAAGCCCCCCCCACTCAACCCCTCGACCTACCACCTATGCCACGCCGGAGACCAGGGCCCCGTAGGGGGGCAGGTGGTAGGCCCAGGGGCCGCAGAGGTGTTCCTCGCGGTGGTCCTCGCGGTGGTCGTGGTCGTGGCCGTGCTCGCGATCCTGTCCCCGATCGTGATGCCGGTTGGACCGACACCCCCTTCGACCCCCAGCCTGATCTGTTCACAGGGACCCCTGGCATGCAGATTCCAAAGCCGGTAACTCCTCTCCAGTTCTTCCAGCTCTTCTTCACAAGGGAGATGCTGCAATTCCTGGTATTGGAGACAAATGCTTACGCCAAGTTCGTTGACGGAGCAGCCGCTCTTTGGCACCTGTTTGGTGAGGAGGAAATGGCCAAATTCCTTGGCCTGTACTTCCTCATGGGCATCACCAAGATTCCTTCTCTGAGTCACTACTGGCGTTCAACTGTCCTTCACGACTACACAGTATTTCGGAGAACGATGAGTAGGACTAAGTTTCTAGCCTTGTTGAAGTATTTCCATGCTTTCAACAACAAGGCAGTCTGCAGGCAGAACAAGGACAGGCTTGTGAAGGTTCGGACGGTGATGGAATACCTACTTGAAGGCTTCAAGCTGGCATACATCCCCCGCCGAAAAGCTTGTCCCTTGACGAAGGCAGCCTTGGATGGAAGGGTCGCCTTTCATTCAAGATTTACAACCCAATGAAGCCGACGAAGTACGGTATCAAGCTGTACATCCTGGCAGAGGCATTGACTGGCTATGTGTGGGACTTTCGGGTCTACACCAGTCCTGGTCGATCTCTCCAGAAGACGGTGGAGGGTCTCACGGACTCCTTCAGAGGCCAGGGGTACAGGCTGTACATGGACAACTATTACAACTCAGTTGACCTCTGCCAGCAAATGCTCACACACAACATCTATGTGTGTGGCACCCTGCGCCTTGTACGAGGAGCTCCTAAGCAGTTGTGCGACATTGCTAAAGCAAAAGAGCTTGAATGCGATGCGACAATAGCAATGAACAACGGCTTAACCATGGTCCTACTTTGGCGAGACAAGCGCATCGTCAACATGGTGTCCACCTTCCACAAACAGGAGACCATCCCGAAGCTTGTCAGTTTCAAAGAGAAGGACCAACAGGGCAGGTGGCGTCGTGGACATAGGGAGATCTTCAAACCTGTTTGCGTTGAAGACTACAACTTACACATGGGTGGGGTGGATTACTTTACCAGATGGTCCAGTACTACGCCATCCAGCGAAGGACGGTCAAGTGGACGAAGAAGATCACCTTCTACTTCATCCAAATGGCCCTCTTCAACGCCCATGTCCTGTACAGGAAGTGCTACCCAAGGAAGAAGATGACCTTGCTCGACTTCCAGGAGCACATCTGTACTTCCTTGCTGCAATTCAACCCTGCAGAGTGGCCTATGTCGGGGAGGCCAGTCCACCGAGCACAAGATCTGCCGCCTGACCAGCGTGAGCCACAGAGGCATGCACGCAGGCAACGGCAACCCGGTGGACCATCTGGGTCGTCCGACGACGACCATCCAGACTCCCCAGCCCCTGCTGCTCCTGACAACACTCCACCCTCTCCTGTTGCTGCTCCTGGTGGAGGCATTGAGAGGGCACCACGTCTCGATGTCCCCTCCCCACCACCAGAACCAGATGATGCAGCTGCTGATGCTGCTGCCCTGGGGGGAAACTATGTCCTGGTTCAACCCCCCGTGGTACTAGCATCTGATGCAGCTGCTGCTGGTGACGATGGGGAAGCAGCTCTTGAAGCTGCCAACCAACCGCCACCAGTACTGGAAGCAGCACGAGCTGTGCGAGTCCGGAGACCTCGACTTGGAGTGGTCCCAAGGCTCCGTCCTATTGTTCTGAACCATGTCCGGTTGAACAAGGCCTTGGACAATACTCGGCAGAGGATTCCGGCCAAAAGCGACTCCGTTGCTATTACTGCAAATTTTTTTTTTTTTTGTTAAGAGACAATGAACGGAGGAAGGAAAAACACAGATAAAACAAAAAGGTCCATGTGGCTAAAGGCATCCTCCATTCATAAAATGTTTGTAACAACTGGATTTAAACATTTGTAGATTGTAAGTTTGTGGAAAGCAATTCCAGGGAAGTGAATTCCAAAGAGTAGTAGCTCTGGGGATAATTGAATTCTGATAAGCAGAAGTTCTGCATTGTGGAGGAGAAAGTGTAAATTCATGGGCGCTCTCAGCTGCCCTAGTTCTATGGGGAAAGATGTGGAGAGGCGGCACAATTGAAGCAAGTTCCTTGGAACAATTGCTGTGAAAATATCTGTAGAATAATGCAAGGGATGCATCGTTTCTTCGTATGGATAATGAGGAAGGTCCTGTGTGATTGCAGGGTTATTGATTAATCTAATAGCTTTATTTTGAATTTTGTCCAACTGCCTCAATGCAACCACTCCACTTCCACCCCACAGAGGTGAACAGTAATCCATCTGAGAACGCACATGACTTTTATATATTACGGCCAACTGCTCGTCAGTGAAGAATTCTCGAACTCTGTACAGGAGTCCCAGTTTTTTAGAGGCATTCTTAGCAATGCTTCTAACATAATGTGTCCAGCTCAAGTTAGTAGTTAATGTTACACCGAGAATGTCAATACTAGGGGAAGTGGGAATATTTACATCATTAACAAATATATGGGAGTCAGTGAGATTTTGTCTGTTAGAAAATTGAATGTACTTGGTTTTCTGAGCATTAAATGAAACTAGATTCTTTTGTCCCCATCCATTAATTCTAGAAAGGTCCTGGTTCAAAGAAATTGCAGTGTTTATTTTTGAATTTATAAGATCGGGTTGGGTGAAAGAATTGGTAAATGTGAAGGAACTGTGGAGTGTTGAGTCATCTGCATAGGAATGTATTGGATTATGAGTGATAGATATAAGATCATTGATATGAATGAGGAACCGAATTGGGGCCAAAACTGATCCCTGGGGAACACCAGCATTTATTGAGTGAAATTGAGAATAAAGGCCATCTACCATTACATGTATTTTTCTGTTATGATATAAGAAGAAATTAGTGGAACTAATGATGCAAGGCCGTAGTGTGACATCTTCGACAATAAGGATTGATGCCAGACTCTATCAAATGCCTTTGATATATCCAGTGCTATTGTATGTGTTTCACCATGTTGGTCTGTAGCTTGGCTGATTTGATGCGTAAGAAGGCAAAGAATGTCTGCAGTTGATCGACATGTCTAAAACCATATTGCCTATCACTGATTAATTTATTATTCTCAAGATGCTTAATTATGTGATTTTTTAATATAATTTCAAAGACTTTACCAAGAGTGGAAGTTATAGCTATTGGTCTGTAGTTTGATGGATCTGAAGAGGCACCTTTTTTTAGGAACTGGATGAATGTTTGCTTCTTTCCAGGGTACTGGGAAGCATGAGGTATGAGTACACAGACGGAAATTTTTTGCCAATACAGGAGCTAGCACCAAGGAGCAATTCCTAAGTACTATTGGAGGAATTTCATCTGGACCAGGAGCCTTATCTACCGAGAGATTCTGCAAAATAGTTTTGACATGTCTGGTGTGGATCTTAAGTGAAGGAATTTCAGGCGAATTAAAATTAAGTACAGGGACATCTTGATTTATTTCATCTAAGGTTGAGTTGGTGGAGAAAATATCCGCAAGAAGGTTAGCTTTACCTCGTGGGTCACTTACAAGATTGCCAGTCGGAGATTTTAATGGTGGAATGGATGAAGCAGTAGTGAAGTTGGATTTGAATGAGTTAAGAGTAGACCAAAATATTTTGTTATCATTTGGATTATTTAGAAGTTTATTTGCCTGCTTGTGGAGAAAGTTGGATTTAGTTAGGTTTAATACAGTTTTGGCATGATTTCTGATGTTTCTAAAGTAATTAAAGGCTTCATGTGTTTTTGATCTTGTGTATGCATTGTAGGCTATTGTTTTTTGTTCAGTTACTCTAGCACAATTATGGTCAAACCATTTAGGTGAATTAGATCTTTTACTGTACTTTTGATGAGGAATAAAAGTTTCCATTCCAATTTGTACAAAATCTTGTATGTGGCTCTAGGTGGAGTGTGCATCATTAGAAAAGAAAGAGGTCCAAGGAATATCAATAACGAAACCTTGAAGACCCTCCCAGTCTGCCCTATCGTAATGCCATTTAGTCACCAAAACAGGTTCAGAGTACAAAGGAGTACAAAGGAAATCAAGCAACAACAGTTCTAGTGACCCTTCTAGGCTGCTTGTCCTCCAAAACACTGAGGATCAAGTGTCCAAACAGTGGTTTAGAGTGGGTAAGGGAACATTGGAAAGGGAACTACTGCCCTGCCACTAACGTGGCAGGACTAGGAAGTTAGTAGGGGACATATGGGTTAGTAACTGAGGGGAGGATAAAATAAAGTTATTCATTTACAAACGCAGTCATTCGCGGGTTTGATGCGAGATATTTGTCTAGGCGGAATTTAAATGAATCAACGGTGCTGCAGTCTATAACGTCTCGGGGAAGCCCATTCCACAAGTTGACAACTCGATTGAAGAAGAAATTCTTAGATTCGTGCGAGTTAAAAGATTTACCAATAATTTTGCAACCGTTTCCCCGCGTGTAATTAGATTGGTCGATAGTGAAGTACTTACTACAGTTCAGATTGTCGATGCCTTTGATGATTTTGAACACTTGAATTAAGTCACCTCTTAATCTGCGCTGGGTTAAAGGAAATAGATTTAGTTCTCTAAGACGCTCTTCGTATGGTTTGTTCTTTAGGCTAGGTATCATTTTGGTAACTCTACGTTGAACTCGTTCTAGCTTGTTTATGTCTTTTTGGTAATAAGGGCACCAGCATTGAATGCAGTATTCCAGAAGAGGGCGGACTAGGAATTGTAAAGTGTTTGGATTACGTCTTTGGATTTATGCTCAAATGATCTGCCTATAAAGCCAATTATTTTGTTTGCCTTCTTAACAACTTCTGAACATTGTTGACTCGGTTTTAGGTTACTCGATATTGTTACTCTTACTCGATATTGTTACTCCCAGATCGGTTTCTCTGTTTACATTCTTAAGCTGAGTGCCATTCATCGAATAGTTTGCTTTCTCATTTAGGTATCCGATATGTAGTACTTTACATGTATCCGCATTGAAACTCATTTGCCAAATTTGGGCCCAATGTGACAATTTATCTAGATTGTGTTGCATATCGTCAACTTGATCTTTTGAGAGTACGCTATTTGCAATTTTGGTATCGTCAGCAAATTTTGAGATTGTACAGGTGAGACCCTCATCTATGTCGTTGATGTAAATTAGAAAGAGAATTGGTCCTAGTACCGATCCCTGGGGTACCCCGCTACTTACATTGGTCCATTTAGATGCCTTACCGTTTATGACTACTCTTTGCTTTCTGTCGCTGAGCCAAATTTCTATTCATTTCAACACACCGTCTTGTATTCCATGCGCTTTTAGTTTTAGCAGTAAACGTTTGTGGGGAACTTTGTTAAAGGCCTTTTGAAAATCAAGGTATATAATATCTACAGCTTTACTCTCATCGTAGAGGTTGAGGATATCGTGGAAGAAGTCTAAGAGGTTTGTTAAACAGGAACGTTTTTTACGAAAGCCGTGTTGAGTATCTTTAAGTATGTTATTTTCCTCTAAGTGATTTACGAGTCTGTCTCTTATGACCGTTTCTAGCATTTTACATACAACTGAGGTTAAGCTAATTGGACGATAGTTACTGGGTAGGGATTTGCTGCCTTTTTTTTAATATCGGTGTTACGTTGGCTATCTTCCACTGATCAGGCATAGTTTCAGACTGCAAGGATTTATTGAATAGTAATGTCAGTGGTTTGGAGAGCTCATCCTTAGCTTCCTTTAGAACTCTAGGCGAGATTGTATCAGGTCCAGGCGTTTTATTTACCTTGAGTTTATCTAAACAATTCAATACTTCTCTCTCTGTAACGGTGATATTGCTTAGAACATCTGAATTATCAATCTGAATCGGCGATGGTGTAGGGATATCACTGAGGTCTTCTGTTGTAAAAACTGATGCAAAGAAAGTATTGAGGGCATTACTCATTTGTACTTCGTCTTTGGTGTATTCTCCATTTTCATCGACTAACGGTCCAACATTTGAAGTAACTACTTTTTTCTTTCTGATATAACTATAGAATTCTTTCGGGTTTCTTTTACTTTGATTCGCAATATGTAACTCTAGGGTCTTTTTACTTTGCTTAATTAACTTTTTGGCTTTGCGTCGTAGCTCTACAAATTTCACCCGTTCTTCGTCATTTTGTGAGGATTTTAATCTATCATTAGCAAATTTTTTAGAAAGCAGGCAGTTTGAAATATCTTTATTCCACCATTTGGGCTTATTATTATGGCCTGGACGCCGTATTTTCGATGGTATGCAGTCTTGCACTGCTTTTAGGTAAGTGGTTTCGAATAACTTCCAAGATGTATTTATGTCGTTATTGTTAATTAAAAAGCTCCAGTCAGTTTCTTTAAACATAGCTCTAAGTTTATGAAAGTTTGCTTTCTTGAAATAGGGACTTTTTCGATGCTACTATTTGGTTCGTTACTAGTAAAGTTTAAAGTGAAAGTTATCGTACGATGGTCGCTGTTACTGAATTCATCACCAACATTCAAATTCTCTATTAATTCTTCTTTTGTTGCAAGTACAATGTCAAGAACGTTATTACCCACAGGTAAATTAAAGTCGCCAAAAAATATGGTATCTTGTGAGTTACTTACATCTGCAATTTGTTCATACATTTCTCGGTCAGTTTGCACTGATTGAGCTGGAGGTCTGTATATTAATGCAAGTATTAGTTTTGTACCTTTATTATTCTTTATTAGCACAAAAGATGTGTCGACGTTCACAATTTGAGGTTTTGACAAGAGGGTCGGGTTAAGACTTTCTTTGATATAATATAAAACGCCACCTCCATTTTTATTTATTCGGCTTTTCTCAAACATTACATAACCGGGAAGTGAATACTCTGCTAAAAAGTCTCTATCTACTGTATTGAGCCAAGATTCTGTTATACCAATCACATCATAATTTTCAGTAAACACTAGTTCCTCTAAATCTGAAAATTTATTGCGTATGCTACGAGCGTTTGCATAGAAAACCTTTAAAGTTGCGGTTTTAGAACTCACAGAACGTTCTTTAATCAAATTTTTGGTTCTGATCGGATCTACATTTACATTCATGGCTGACATCGGTCCTCGGTCGTTATCCCTGGCGGTTTTGAATTTGGGTCGTGTTGGTGGAGCTTATCCAAATTCGCGGTTCTTGACAGATTAGCATTTAATTCCTTCGCAGGTTGCCGCCCTCGCTGTCTTCGGTCCTCCTTCCTGGTTGTCCTGTGCTGAGTCGATTTCTTCTCCGAAAATCCTTCACCGCATCGTTGATAAGACGAGTGGGAAGGTGTGGTAGGTGATAGACAGGTGGCCTGTATCAGACAGTGATCAGGAGATCCAAGCGGGGACCTCACTGTAACATCATAATTTTCTGAATTGGTTGTTAAAAATAAGTCCAGTAGGTGGGAATTATGATTAGGATTATCTGGTACACGGGTGGGTTGTTTGACTAGTTGAGTGAGATTAAATGAGTCTGCAAATAGCTCACATTCAAGACCAGCATCATCAGTCCTGGCTGAATGAGTGAGCCATTCAACATTATGGACATTAAAATCACCCAACACAGTGATATCAGAAGAAGCATTTAAGTTGAGGACACTGAGTTGTGAGGACAGAGAATCAAAAAGACTTTGCTCTGGAGGAGTATTTGGGGAACGGTAGATGCCACATATGTATTTAAATTTACCAGCAGAAATTAATTTGGATATAGAATAATCAAAATAGGGACAATTGAAACTAGTAACCTCCTCCAGGGCAACTTCAGATTTTGCGAAGCAACATACACCTCCTTTAGGTCTGAAATTTTGGAGCAGTTGATAACCTGGAAAATTAAATCTAGACGTGTCAGATGTGGATGTTACTTGAGTCTCCTGTCAAAAAAAGGAGAGTAGGGGATTCTGCTTGAAGAAATTGGTGTACAGAATTGATGTTAGAGTGAAGTCCCCTTATATTACTAAAGAAAAAGCTGCACCGACGAGCAGCTTTGGGACGTTGCAATGCTCTTGACACAGTCGCATGATGACGACCTGGAAGGCCCTGTGTCAGTGACCCAACCCTGCCGGGGGTGGATATCCGAGGGACCACCAGGTTTGCTCTTAACATTTGTACTGCCATATTTATTAGGTAAGTGTATGGTGTTGCATGTATGATATGTAGTGGGAAGAGTAGTGTTTTATGGATAGAGGATAGCGATGTAGGCCAATGTCGTGAAGTTGGATGTGTATGTTATATAAAGAGGGTTTTCCTGATACCCCTGATGTGTGAGGCAGAAAGATATGTATCCAGCTACCAAGGTCTGGGAGAGAAAATGGAATTCAGGCTATTCCCTGAGTCTCCCGAAACCTTGGCGGTAGTACTTCCCTGGGCCTACCCCTACTACCTACAATATATGAACGGCATTCGCAAGGACACAAGCTTCCGCTGCACGACTTGCACGGTTGCCCTCTGCATTGACGTCAACAACTGCTCAACCTTTTCCATAGCCACAATGCAGGTGTCCTATAGTCAGGAGCCATGTGCAATCATTCATTCATTGATTCATTCATTCATTCATTCATTTCTCTTCTCCATTTCTCTTCTTCATTTACCTGGCTTCATTCACCCACCTTCATTCACCCACCTTCGTTCACCCACCTTCATTCACCCACCCTCGTTCACCCACCGACATTCACCCACCTATATTTACCCACCTTCATTCACCCACCTTCATCATCAAAGTGGATATAGGCCTCCTGGGGGAACCACTTTAAAAAAATAACGAGTCAAATGCAGTACCTCCTAGGGTGGCTTGGAAATCTGCATATTTCTGTGGTTTGACACCTTATATATATATATATATATATATATATATATATATATATATATATATATATATATATATATACACACATACACACATTTTTGTTACCATTCATTATATTTTGTTTGACACCTTGTATATATATATTTATATATTTATATATTACTTTATTTGTGTGTACAATAGAATTATTTCTGAATGTATTACTTGAAGATAACCTGGCTTTCTTGTTTTGTTTTTTCAGTGTCAACCCCGGAGCCATTTCCCTTCTCGTTGGAAAGGGTTGTGGCCCTATCAGGTAAGTAAAATTGACAACCTTCATGACTGACATGTGTTCTATGAACATTATACAATTATTGGCAAGGAAAATTATATAAAAGTGTTGTATATTGTGGCAAAGATAAACAACTGTATAAACATCATCATATATTTACATAACAACAACAGTGCATGGAAACAATTGCACATAGCTCTCGAACCAATTACCTATATTATTTTGGTTTTCACCATTAGAAAGAGCATAATTTTCCGATTACGGTGATATAAACAGTTATATACGTATCCGAACAAATAAAGCAACGCCGAGGTGGGGAACAGCTCGGAACCCGTCAGGGTTCTGACAGGTTAGCGTCGGCGGAACGGGGACGAGTGAAGCGTAAATATTCGCATTTTGGCTCTTCATTTCAAATATTCATAGGGCAAAAAGTATTTGTCGTAGGAACTTCTAGTTTTTTGTATTCTCTTCAGCATTATCTGCCGTATTTATACAGCCTAAATTGAGAACCATAGACATCGTAACAACGAAATAATTCGCAAATGTTATAAACCATATCATGCAAAGTTATACTTTTTTTGTTTTCGGTCACTGCTTGAGAACTATTGAAGATAGACAATTTCTGTTTTTAGATTTGGAAAGAGGAGAAAAAATACTATTATTTGAGCAAAAATAAATATATGGTCATCACTCACAATTTAGAGATAGGACGGTGTGAAGACAATTGCATGGGAAATAATTGTATTCCGGACTCATTTACACTTTCATATTTCGATTTATTTATATTTTTATTGGTTTAATCATGTACTATAAATATTCCTCTTTCCATTGACATATGATACATCACAATAAACAGTATTCTGGTGGATGAAAATACAGAAAAACACAAGGCTTCGAAAATTCGCCCAGCCTGGTATTTCATGGCAAATTAGAGAAGGTCTCACCATAAGTTAGATATTTAAGTTGCCGGATGCGGGAGGGTTAACTTAACATTGAACATATATACTGAGCTTATGAATGCCCTAATAATATTAGATCAATTACTCCTCTATTAACCTAAGGTCCTTCCAAAGCTGAATTAAAGTACAAATAAAAATAACTCGGCTGTTATAAACTGGAAAGTTTATTCTATCTATCTATCTATTGCCAGACGAGATGAACGCCGAAGGGGTGGCCCCAAATGAATCGCCCTCATGCACCTCTATTCCCAGTCAGTGGATGCCCCTCCTCCAATCGAACACCGTTTTCATGCATATACTTCTTAACTCCATCCTTCCACCTCTCTTTCGGTCTACTCTCCCTTTCTGTCCTTCCACTTCACTCTCGTACACTCTCTTAGTCATTCTCTCGCTTTCCATACTATTCACATGTTCGAACCATCTAAAAGTGTTCCTTTTCACACTTTCCAGCACATCTACATCCACACCAGCCCGTAGCCTAGTGGTAGAGCTCTCATCTCACACACGAGGGGCCAGGGTTCAATCCCCGGCCGGGCGGAGACAAATTGGGCTTGTCTCCTTTCATTTGTTAGCTTCAGTTCACTTAGCTGTAAATAGGTACCTGGAATAAGTGGACGACGTTGTGACGTCCCATCTAGGGTTGGCAAAAATGGTACAAGGCGAGATGGGTATCATATGGTTCACCTAAGCTGATGGCTACCTAAGCCTTCGGGCGAGACGGTACCGTCTATAGTGAGAATGGTACCATACAGATCCACCCTAAGCCTTCGTTTCCGATGTCACCAATTGGCTATAAATACAGACTACACACACATCCACAGCCATTCCAACGATACATATAACACCTACACATATAGGAGGCGGGAAATAACGAGCATGCTCACTCCCGCAATACAACTAGAGTAATTACAACTAGAGTAAGTACCACACCACTCTCATACTTCCTCATTTGTCTGTCTATCCCTCAGTGTAACTCCGCACGCACTTCTCAAGTAACTCTTTTCCACCCCTCTCAATCTTGTTTTGTGTCTCTCCAACAACGTCCATGCTTCACTCCCATACATCAATGTTGGGATTACCACACTATGCAAGGACTTCTTTACTTCCATGCTGACAACTCTATTTCTTTTTACTGCTTTCAGCATTCCTACAACCCTCTTCCCCTGTTGCACCCTCTCCTGCACTTCTTCCTCCATGCTCCCATCTTTACTCAACACACTGCCCAAATACTTAAATAAGCTGACATTCTCCATAACCTAACTGTTCAACCTCACCTCACACTCTGTGACTGCACCCCTTACAAAGACCATAACCTTAGGCTTCCCCGCATTTACCTTCAGATTCCGTTTTTCACACACTGATTGTTTTTACCAGACCCTGCAACTTAGTATCACTCAGTATCACTCATCAGAACTATGTTGTCAGCAAACAGCAATACAGGAAACTTCCACTTATTTCCTTCCCTTATCATCTGTACACCAACAACCACTGCTCTTCCTTGTATTTATTTCATGACTTCATCCATATACCGTATACATATTGAACAACCATAGGGACATCACACACCCTTGCTTCAACCTAACATTCAGATCAATTAACTCGCTCTGTTAATTTTCCACACGTACTGCCGCCTTTGCACCCTCATACATGCTCTTCACTGCTTTCAGAAACTTGTCAGCTACTCCATATAATGTTTGAATATCTACAATTCATAGTATTACATAGTAAAGCGTAACAATTTATCAGCTTGTTGGATTACTTAGATCATGGATCCACTACAGGCTGAACAACATTGCCTTACATATCATGATACAGTATAATCATATTACTGTAGTATATCACAGCATGTTACCTACCATACCAATTGTCACAGTATAACGAGTTACATGAGGGCTTTTCGTGGTAATTTTCCATCACTTACTGTTATGACAATGTTTGAGATGTTTATGGCAAACAAACTAAAGAGGGATATAATAGTTGGTAAACTGGAATAACAAATAAGTCAGAAGGTGCTACATACAAATTTACAAATAAAAGAATCAGGGTGACATAGTTTTTACGATCTCAAAAAGTTATAAACAAAGCGTATTCGATCTTCATGAGCAGCATGAACATGTTATTACCAACTGCATTAATGGTATTGGTTGCATTTGAATACAATTATTCTTCCGAATAATATAATGTTCAGAATGTGTTCTCTGTGAAATTGTGAATCGTCAGCAGGAAACAATTGCATGCTGGAATTATGCTGTAGCTTTTCAAAATACTGTAATGTTGTTATAATATTCAAGAGGAAATATGTTAAACCTGTGGAATGGCCATTATACAAATCGTTAGTCGTAGATAGAAACGAATTTCGTGGTACATTTGTGCTAAACATCTGGATGCAGGAGACTTCTCTTAGTCTTTAAGGTAATAACATTTGTGTGTAAATGAGGAAACACAATATACACTCATTGTAGCACAAATAGATTCATATACTCGATAAATGTGTGCTGATAAATTATGCATAATGCAATGTAGCTCGTGTAATAATCCTGACAAATACCTGTACTTATTATCTGCTATGGTTAACCATTAACAATATAGAGATTCGATTAGTAATGGTAATTACATCCATAAGCTCCTCTGCTCATTAATGAGAGGGAGTATTGCATAATTACATATTATCCACATTCAATACTAATTTTGTAACTACGAGTGCCAACATTTGGAGTGAAGGATATGGTTGCATTTGTTTTGTATCAAACACTCAACATTAGGCTTATATTATTAATTTAACGAATTTCCTTTGTCCTCATATACCAGCAGTGTTGCCATTAACATTGAAGAACATTAATCTATTGTTATGTAATCATATACAGTATACACATCATGTTACTAAACATAATTTCATTTTCACAATGAGGTAGTAGGTCTCTCACCTCCCTCAACTACCACTTTAGCTCCCTCCCACTCCCACTACCGTCGCTTGCCTCCTGTCCTCTCCCCAATCCCTATGTAGCATGTAAGCTACACACAGTATTTACTTAAGCCCACTCGTATTGTCAATAATTGTCACTATTTGACCATACTGAGTTCCATCAGCATTATATATAATATATATATAGTATACTTTATATATATATATATATATATATAATATACTGTACTGTATATAATATATATATATATATATATATATATATATATATATATATATAATATTATATATGTAATACACCCTACAGTGCTACAAGTGTCTTCCCCAAAAGCCAAGAGTAACAGAGAGCCAAATTCAAGGACGTTGGGGTCGAAATGCCTGGACACACAAAGTTTCAGGTTGTCTCAATATTGATGAGGCAGACGAAGGATCAGGTCGGATGGCCAGGTGGTGAAATTAATAGGAGTTCCAGCTGTCCTTATCAACCACTTGTAGCATTCTCCAGGGAGTGCTTTCATTCAACCTATACCAAAGAAGGGTGACCGCTCTCAACCATCCAACAATTATCCAATTGCTCTCATGTCCTGCATCTTTAAAGTTTTTTGAAACTATTCTTAATTCAAAATTTCTTCAGCATTTATCTTCCCATAATCTACTTTCAGATCTCCAGTATGGTTTCCTTGAGGGCCGCTCTACTGGTGATCTCCTTGCTTATCTTTCTAACTTTTGATTATCCTCTCTTCGGGAGTTCGGTGAGACTTTTCGATTGTGCTAGACATATTGAAAGCCTTCGATAAAGTCTGGCACAAATCTCTAATTTATAAACTACTGCTTTGGTTTCTACCCCTTTATCTGTGCCTGTATCTCTAATTTCCTTTCTGACCGATCCATTGTTACATGTTGCGAATCAAAGTAAAACAAACCCGAGAGAATTCTAAAGTTATATCAGAAAAATAGAAGTAGTTACTTCAACTGTTGGACCGTTAGTCAATGAAAATGGAGAATACACCAAAGACGAAGTACAAATGAGTAATGCCCTCAATACCTTCCTTGCATCAGTTTTTACAACAGAAGACTCAGTGATATCCCTACAGCATCGCCGATTCAAATTGATAATTCTGATGTTCTAAGCTATATCACCATTACAGAGAGAGAAGTATTGAAATGTTTAGATAAATTCAAGGTAAATAAATCGCCCGGACCTGATACAATCTCATCTAGAGTTCTAAAGGAAGCTAAGGATGAGCTCTCCAAACCACTGACATTGCTATTCAATAAATCCTTGCAGTCGGGAAATATGCCTGATCAATGCCAACGTAACACCGATATTCAAAAAAGGCAGCAAATCCCTACCAAGTAACTATCGTCCAATTAGCTTGACCTCAGTTGTATGTAAAATGCTAGAAACACTCATAAGAGACAGATTCGTAAATCACTTAAAGGAAAATAACATCCTTAAAGATACTCAAAACAGCTTTCGTAACAAGCGTTCCTGCTTAACAAACCTCTTAGACTTCTTCCACGATATCCTCAATCTCTATGATGATAGTAAAGCTGTAGATATTATATACCTAGATTTTCAAAATGCCTTTGACAAAGTTCCCCACAAACGTTTACTGCTAAAACTAAAAGCGCATGGAATACAAGACGGTGTGTTTAAATGGATAGAAAATTGGCTCAGCAACAGAAAGCAAAGAGTAGTAATAAACGGTAAGGCATCTAAATGGACCAATGTACGGAGCGGGGTACCCCAGGGATCGGTACTGGGACCAATTCTCTTTCTAATTTACATCAACGACATTATACGAGGGCCTCACCTGTACAATCGCAAAGTTTGCTGACGATACAATAATTTCAAATAGCATACTGTCAAAAGAACAAAATGAAAGTATGCAAGACAATCTAGATAAGTTGTCATGTTGGGCGCAAACTTGGCAAATGAGTTTCAATGCAGATAAATGTAAAGTACTACATATCGGATACCGAAATGAGAAAACAAACTATTCGATGAATGGCACTCAGCTTAAGAGTGTAGACAGAGAAACTGATCTGTGAGTAACAATATCAAGTAACCTAAAACCGAGTCAACAATGTTCAGAAGTTGTTAAGAAGGCAAACAAAATAATTGGCTTTATAGGCAGGTCATTTGAGCATAAATCCAAAGAAGTTATCCCAACTCTTTACAATTCAGCCCTCCGCCCTCTGCAGGAATACTGCGTTCAATCCTGGTGCCCTTATTACCAAAAAGATATAGACAAGCTAGAATGAGTTCAACATAGAGTTAACAAAATGATACCTAGCCTAAAGAATAAACCATACGAGGAGCGTCTTAAGGAATTAAATATATTTCCTTTAACCCAGTGCAGATTAAGAGGCGACCTAATTCAAGTGTTCAAAATCATCAAAGGCATCGACAATATGAACTGTAGTAAGTACTTCACTATCGACCAATCTAATTACACACGGGGAAACGGTTGCAAAGTTATTGGTAAAACTTTTAACTCGCATGAATCTAAGAATTTCTTCTTCAATCTAGTTGTCAACTTGTGGAATGAGCTTCCCCGAGACATTATAGACTGCAGCACCGTTGATTCATTTAAACTTCGCCTAGATAATTATCTTGCCTCAAACCTGCGACTGACTGCGTTTGAAAATGAATAATTTTATTTGATTCCCCCCTCAGATTCATTAAGGATTATTGCGTATATACTATATATTACTAAGCCGTTACTCTCTTTTTCCCAGATATACGAAAGATCACTTATAACTGTGTTATGTTACTAACCCATCTGTCCCCTACTAACTTCCTAATCCTGCCACGGACATTAGTTCCAGGGCAGTAGTTCCCTTCCCAGGTTCCCCTTACCCACTCTAAACCACTGTTCGGACACTTGATCCTCAGTGTTTCAGAGGACAAGCAGCTTAGAGGGGTCACTAGATATGTTGTTGCTTGATTTCCTTTGTACCCTTTGTACTCCTTTGTACTCATCGCTCACTTCCTCCACTTATCAACATTAGTGTTCCTCAGGGTTCTATCCTGTCTCCAGTTCTCTTTTGAATATTAATTAATGATCCCCTCAACTGTACCTCTAGTCCTATCCACTCATATGCTGATGACTCTACCCTACAATATTCAATTCATTTTTCATATCAACCCAGCTTGCAATCACTTCAAAAGTCATGTAACAAGGCCATAAATTGCCAATTTTCTGATCTATCAATTATTTCTGATTGGGGCAGAGAAAATTGTGTTGCTCAAAATGCTTCCAAGGATCAATGTCTCCACTTAACTAACCATCGCAATCTTCCACAAAACTATCAGTTATTTTTCATCAATACACAAATCAATCCTTCATCTTCTCTCAATGTTCTTGGTCTATCTTTATCATCCGACCTTTCATGGAAAGATCATATTACCACTCTTGCTATATCAGCTTCCCAAAAGTTAGGTGTGCTCAACCGTCTGCATGGGTTCATCATCCCCGCACAGCTTCTTGCTCTGTATCGGGGCACAGTGCACCCCTCTATTGAGTATTATTTGCATGTGTGGGGAGGCTTCCCCCATATTGCACTTCTTGAAAGAGTAGAGTCAAAAGCATTTCGCCTCATCAACTCACTTCCACTTACTAGTTCCCTACAATCTCTTTCTACGGGCCGCAATGTTGCATCTCTTACACTCTTCTATTGCTATTACAACAATCAATCTTTCCTTCATCTTATGACTTAAACTGCTTTTAATTTCCTGTGTCTAGACATTTTGACCCCTCCGTCTCTTGAATTTGGAAGAGACACTCGTTACAGACAACCTGCCTTTAGTCTCCTTCATACACAGGAAAAAAAAAACAAAAAAAAACTTTCAGCCAGAAGGAAAGACGTTAAAAAAAGACAAGAGACGAAACAGTTTGTCTAAGCTAGGCAGGGAGTCACGATGGAATAACAGTTTTTGAGTACAACAAGAGGAACATTATGTGGTCCGTACGCCTTAGTGTGATTGAGAGTGAGAGAGATATACGGCAAAGAAAAACATAATGACTAGTATTTTGTAGTGTAAAAATATTCACTTGTTGACACTGTTTTTCAGCTAGCTGGCGGACGAAGGATGACGGAGAGCGTGAAGGCAATGAATTTGCTTCTGCCAAAATATATGTATTGGCTGTTCTTGCTACTTGTTACTCTGTTACTCTGAAGATATATGTATTGGCTGTTCTTGCTACTTGTTCTTGCTACTTGTTACTCTGTTACTCTGAAGATATATGTATTGGCTGTTCTTGCTACTTGTTCTTGCTACTTGTTCTTGCTACTTGTTCTTGCTACTTGTTACTCTGTTACTCTGAAGATATATGTATTGGCTGTTCTTGCTACTTGTTACTCTGTTACTCTGAAGATATATGTATTGGCTGTTCTTGCTACTTGTTCTTGCTACTTGTTACTCTGTTACTCTGAAGATATATGTATTGGCTGTTCTTGCTACTTGTTCTTGCTACTTGTTACTCTGTTACTCTGAAGATATATGTATTGGCTGTTCTTGCTACTTGTTCTTGCTACTTGTTCTTGCTACTTGTTCTTGCTACTTGTTACTCTGTTACTCTGAAGATATATGTATTGGCTGTTCTTGCTACTTGTTACTCTGTTACTCTGAAGATATATGTATTGGCTGTTCTTGCTACTTGTTCTTGCTACTTGTTACTCTGTTACTCTGAAGATATATGTATTGGCTGTTCTTGCTACTTGTTACTCTGTTACTCTGAAGATATATGTATTGGCTGTTCTTGCTACTTGTTCTTTGCTACTTGTTCTTGCTACTTGTTACTACTGTTACTCTGAAGATATATGTATTGGCTGTTCTTGCTACTTGTTACTCTGTTACTCTGAAGATATATGTATTGGCTGTTCTTGCTACTTGTTCTTGCTACTTGTTACTCTGTTACTCTGAGATATATGTATTGGCTGTTCTTGCTACTTGTTCTTGCTACTTGTTACTCTGTTACTCTGAAGATATATGTATTGGCTGTTCTTGTTACTTGTTCTTGCTACTTGTTACTCTGTTACTCCTGAAGATATATGTTATTGGCTGTTCTTGCTACTTGTTCTTGCTACTTGTTACTCTGTTACTCTGGAGATATATGTATTGGCTGTTCTTGCTACTTGTTCTTGCTACTTGTTCTTGCTACTTGTTCTTGCTACTTGTTCTTGCTACTTGTTACTCTGTTACTCTGAAGATATATGTATTGGCTGTTCTTGCTACTTGTTACTCTGTTACTCTGAAGATATATGTATTGGCTGTTCTTGCTACTTGTTCTTGCTACTTGTTACTCTGTTACTCTGAAGATATATGTATTGGCTCTTCTTGCTACTTGTTCTTGCTACTTGTTACTCTGTTACTCTGAAGATATATGTATTGGCTGTTCTTGCTACTTGTTCTTGCTACTTGTTCTTGCTACTTGTTACTCTGTTACTCTGAAGATATATGTATTGGCTGTTCTTGCTACTTGTTCTTGCTACTTGTTACTCTGTTACTCTGAAGATATATGTATTGGCTGTTCTTGCTACTTGTTCTTGCTACTTGTTACTCTGTTACTCTGAAGATATATGTATTGGCTGTTCTTGCTACTTGTTCTTGCTACTTGTTACTCTGTTACTCTGAAGATATATGTATTGGCTGTTCTTGCTACTTGTTCTTGCTACTTGTTACTACTCTGTTACTCTGAAGATAGATGTATTGGCTGTTCTTGTTTCTACTTGTTCTTGCTACTTGTTACTCTGTTACTCCTGAAGATATATGTTTGGCTGTTCTTGTTACTTGTTCTTGCTACTTGTTACTCTGTTACTCTGAAGATATATGTATTGGCTGTTCTTGCTACTTGTTCTTGCTACTTGTTACTCTGTTACTCTGAAGATATATGTATTGGCTGTTCTTGCTACTTGTTCTTGCTACTTGTTACTCTGTTACTCTGAAGATATATTTATTGGCTGTTCTTGCTACTTGTTCTTGCTACTTGTTCTTGCTACTTGTTACTCTGTTACTACTCTGAATATATGTATTGGCTGTTCTTGCTACTTGTTCTTGCTACTTGTTCTTGCTACTTGTTCTTGCTACTTGTTCTTGCTACTTGTTACTCTGTTACTCTGAAGATATATGTATTGGCTGTTCTTGCTACTTGTTCTTGCTACTTGTTCTTGCTACTTGTTCTTGCTACTTGTTACTCTGTTACTCTGAAGACAGAATGTGAGAACGTTCAGCTTTCGGATTCAAGGTCATTGTTGTTTTTATAATAGCAAGTGAAATAAATTATATTTGTATTATATTGTCATATTTATTAGTTTTGTAAGATGTTAAAGTTTGCATGACGTACTATAATTGCAATCCTACTTCGCCTAAACCCTGTGATAATTGAAGGTGGTAGCATTGCGTGCTAATAAAATGTTATGCAAATGACATCAGTGTCCGGCATTGATATTAATAATTGTTTATGAAATATAACAGGCCAGTCCTTGATCTCAAAGTCAGTGTTCAAGTGTGTCAGGTTTTGTATCTTTAGTTGTCATAATATCTTTGATATGTGGAATTTTTTTTTCGCTTAGTGATCATTGTCCCTGAAGCGTGTGTGAAAACATGAGTAATTACTAAGAATGATAATTTATGTTGGGTCATTTCAATTAGCCATCATCTTACATTGGACATAACAAGAACTGTATATCAAAACTAGAACTGTGTATATCAAGTAAAAACTATTATTATCTAACCCTACATCGATTCAAATTCATCATACATTCAATACAAAACCATCATCACAAACTATCAGGACAGGACAAATTAAATTAACGCCTTTTACCTTATAGTGGAGCAGATAACTGCAAATTTCAGGAGAATCGTTCATTTCCGGAAACAAGCACCAAATTTGGCACACATACTCCTTGGGGATTGCTCTTTTGATAAAACCCGTTAGCCACCTAAAAATTCAAGATGTCGGCCATTTTTCAAGATGGCCGCCATTGAATATACAGAAATATTGCATTTCGCAATAAAATCGCAAAGATTTGTCCTATTTGAATGATCTTGGTGTCAAATCATAAATTTTTCACTATGTAGAATTCGAATTTGGAACCATGGACTTACTCACTAGCTTCCTTGTACCATAATATCAGTCCCGGAATCCTAATATTCTGCTAAATTAGAGGTTCATGTTACGTCTGACTCGGCTAAAATGCATGGTAGTGTATATCGTAATAGTGTTAGAGGTTTAGTATGTGTAGCATCTTCCTGTACAAGGCTTCCAAACTGGACATGACACGATGCGGTGGGGGGGGGGGGGGGGGGGGGGGACGTTGAGAGACTTGCAGCGGAAGATGTAGAGTAGTAGCTCAACAGAGCGGATGTCAACGTACAGCCAGGGCACACTGGTGGCACCGCTGCTGTGAAACTCAGCATGGGGTTCAGTATCAGCTGAATAATTAGTTTAGTGATTAGTTTAGTGTCCCAAATGCTGTCTAATAAGCCCCGCATCAGTTAGCTACTGTAGATTACATGTAGCTTAACATAGATGTTTAGTTAGATAGCCGCGCCTGAATTGACAGGGTGTGCCAGCGCAGGAGAGCCGAGCCAAGGGTAACGGGGCTTTACATTGCGTTGCATGTAGTTACCTGGATGGTGTACAGATCGCACGGGACTTAAATGATACTGGATGAACGATCGGGCTAGGTGTAGGTCATATATTTTTATTCCCGAACCTATACCTTATTGTGCATGATTGTGATCAAGGTGGTAAAAGGATAACCCCTCGGCCTTGATTCACTGAATACAGATAATTATCATACTGTGATTATCTGTTATATCTGTTATCATATAACATACAGTGTTTTATCATACTGTGATTATCTGTTATATACTGTGATTATCTGTTATCTATTATATCTGTGTTACAGATAATTATCATACTGTATTCACCAAGATGGCAAATACAGATCCAGGACCGTCTAAATTCCGGACTGACTGGAGCAAGTGTTGTCTTTGCTAGAAGAAGAGTGAAGAGCTCAAGTCACCACGTGCACAACAACCACAAGAACATGATGGCTTCACTATGATTGCGACTACTATTCCCCTCTTTCACGCAATTAATGAGATGCCTATTGTTCTGGATCCAGCCAGACTTGATGATGGTGGTGGCATTGAAGAAACTCTGAGGAGGAACAAAGCGCAGTATCACCAAAGTTGTCGCCTTATGTTCAACAACACGAAACTGGAGAGAGCCAGAAAAAGAAGAGCAGAGAGTGCTCAGCCAGTAGAATGCCAGACCAAGCTGCATAGAACCAGCCTTGAAGGCCAAACGTGTTTCATAAGTGACAAAGAAGCCCCATCCTCTGAACTCAGACAAGTTATGACGATGAACCTCAATAACAAACTTAATGAATGTGCCCAAACTTTAAATGACGGAAATTTTCTTGCAAGACTCAGCGGTGGAGATGCTATTGCACAGGAGCTCAAATACCATTTTGCATGCTTGACAGACCTGTACAATAGAGAGAGGACGTACCTCCTCAGAACCACCAAGAGACTGGAACAGGAACGTGCACCTGAAGAGGATGCCCACCCACAGGCATTCTCAGAGCTAGTCACATATCTAGTGGAGACCACCAGATCTGGCGAGGGTCCTGCAGTCTTCCGACTTGCAGACATAGTTCACCTGTATGCCCAGCGCCTGGAACTGGCGAAACTTCCTGAGAGAAAATGACAACAAAGCCGAGCTGTTCAACTTTCTGGCTGATAAGATTGCACGTGTGGCCACACCAAATGTGGTCATTGTGACCAAGGAAGAAGATGCTGTCAGCAACTGCACTATCAATCTGGCTGGGGTGGCACCGTGCAGTCATGAAGAAGCTGACACGTGGATCTTTGTGCATGCCAGGCATGCAACAAAAGCAGGCAGCAAAGTCATCATGGTCAAAGCCAGTGACACAGATGTTGTCGTCATCACAGTCAGTGTTCTGCAGGCACTTCAGGAGCTAGGTCTGCAGCAGTTGTGGGTTGCCTTTGGCCATGGACAGAACCTGAGGTGGGTTCCTGTACATGACTTGTGTTGCACTCTTGCAGAAGAGAGCAAAGGGATGCTCTTCTTCCATGCCTTCACTGGCTGCGATGTCGTTTCAGCATTCCGTGGCAAAGGGAAGAAGTCTGCTTGGCAAACCTGGGATGTTTGTGATGAGGCTTCCGGTGTCTTCAGCAAACTCAGCCAGTACCCACCAGTAGTTGATGATGAAGACCTGGAGACCTTGGAGAAGCTGAAGGTGTCGATGATGCGAGGTTGGACATGTTTGCTCGGAAGCAGAGGCCATACGAAGCCATTCCTCCAACCCGAGCAGCACTGAAGCAGCATGTGAAGCGTGCTGCCTACCAGGCGGGCTGCATCTGGAGTCAGTCAACAGTACGTCAACCAGAAATGCAGACTCCTGCCAACTGGGGCTGGACCAAGAAAGGAGATCTGTGGCAGATCGTTTCGACAGAGCTCCCACCCATTGCACAGAGTTGCCAGTAGCTGACCAAGTGTGGATGCAAGTCGGAATGCTGCGGTCGATGCAAATGCTACTGCTTTGGTCTGACCTGCACGGCACTGTGCAGCTGCAGATGCGAGGTTTAGAGGCGTTGTAGTATACTCATCCAGGCAGCAAGACAATAAGTGACAAACAAGTATAGGCCTACTGCCTACATGTACATCCAATAATATATCGGACTGATGGTGCCTATGATATGGGCACTTTTTACCCTAATTATGATTCCGGGACTGATATTATGGTACAAGGAAGCTAGTGAGTAAGTCCATGGTTCCAAATTCGGATTCTACATAGTGAAAAATGTATGATTTGACACCAAGATCATTCAAATAGGACAAGCCATCTTGAATTTTTAGGTGGCTAACGGGTTTTATCAAAAGAGCAATCCCCAAGGAGTATGTGTGCCAATTTTGGTGCTTGTTTCCAGAAATGAACGATTATTCCAGTTATCTGCCCCACTATCCTCCTCCTCCTCCTCCTCCTCCTCTCCCTCCACGTCTGACTCTTATGTTGTTGTGTCCGGCAGAGTGGAAAGGAGGAGGGAACGACTTGACCACCACAACCACCACCACCACCACCACCTCCTCCAGCAGTCATCTCGCCCACAAGTAGGTTCGCCTCTTAGTATTTTCGTGTATACTAGAGTATTCAATTTTGTTTAATGTGTTGTTGTTTTTGTTTTTTTTGTCGGTTAGGTTAGGTCTGGTTAACGTTAAACTAGGTTAGGTTTTCTTGGACTAGATTCGGTAATATTGAGTTAGGCTGATATTTACTTTAAGGAGACGTTATGTTATTGTTTGTTATATCTATTTATTCAATCATATATATATTTAGTTTCCTCGCTAGGTCTTCATTAAGCTTAAACAAAAAATATAGAAAAATAAGACCCCTCCTTCAAGATAAAGGTGTACATTTTTTTCGGTAAAAATTGTGCTGGCGTTCCTCGCAAAATTGTAGGCTCGCTACCGCTCGCCATGAAGAAATCGACACCTAACTGGCACGAATGTTCTTATTTACAGAATAATAGAGCGAAAGGTTTAAAATCGTCATACTAATGAGGTGAACGTCTAGAAATCTCATAACTAATGGGGCTAATCATGAGGGAGAAGGGGGTCCAGAAAAACTAATTAATACCTCCCATTAACCTTAAGGTCTTGGGTTACCCTAGCTTAGGATAGGGTTAAGTTTGGGTTAACCCTTTGACTACCAGCGAAAAAAAAAAAAAAAATGTGTTATGTCTTCTTCTAGCTATATATACACGATATTACGCAGCTTAGGAAGGATCTGTGGTAGTTAAAAGGGTTGGTTGAGATAGTTTGAAGCCTTATAATTGCTAGATGTCTTTCCTTAAAATTGACAAGGAAATAGGGCGAAAGGCCAGAAAACCGCTAAGCTATCGAGTCAAACGTCTTATAATATCAAAACTATTGGGGCTAAATATGAGGGAGAAGGGGGGGGGCCAGAAAAATCAACTATCTCCCCTTAAGTTAGATCAGGGCCAAGCTAGAGCTAGAATAGGTTAGTTTAGATCAATTTGCTGTCGATTAATTGGTTTGAGCTAGATTAGGTAAATTAAAGTTAGAATATTATGGATCTTAAGGTTATGCTAAATTATTCTAGTTAGGGTTAAGGGGACACTGACACCTTTTTTGGCCTATAAATTCATTCATTCATAAATTCTTTGTTTCCTCGCTTGACATCCCTCAAACTTAGAAAAACATCCCCTAGACCCCCCCCCCCCCTCTCAAGATAAATTTGTACATTTTTAGGTAGAAAAATTTCCCGGCCGAAGGCCAGTTCCTCTTACAATTACAGGCTCGCTATCGCTCGCCAGGAAAAAAATCGACACCTAAATGGCAAGATAGGTCTTAAAATGTATAATGAAATGGGACGAAAGGTCTTAAAACCGCCAAACAAATTGGCCGAAACTAATGGGACTAAACACGAGGGAGAAAGGGGAACAGAAAAACGACCGTCTCTCCTTAAGCCAGTTAATATGAAAGAGTTATCATAGAGTAGCCTATTTACTACCTTGTATCATATTAAGAGGATATCACACAGTAGCCTATTTTTATCCTTTACTAGACATGTTCACATCGAGTCTGAATTAATGATAGCGAACTGACTAGGCGAAAGGACCTACTGGGCGAAAACGAGTCTGAATTAATGTAAGCGAACTGACTCTAGGCGAAAGGACCTACTGGGCGAAAACAACCTATGAGCGAAAACAACCTATGAGCGAAAAGACTTTGCCGAAGACGAGACCCAGCCGGGCCAAAAAGGTGGGTGGTGTTGGTGGTGGTGGTGGTGGCCGCTCCTCCGCCCTATGTAGGTTACAGACTCTTGGACAACCTCGGACATTTTGGGCCCCACGGGTGTCTTTTTGGTTACCCTTAATCCCTTCTGTAGACAGAAAGGAAATGCGTCACTGTGCGCGGAGGAGTTAATCGCTCCTCCAGTCCCTTGATGACCCCTGCTGTTCAGTAGGGCAAATAAGTGATGTCGCGGCACCAAGTATGTTTCCATCAATATTTGGTATTGGCACTATTCAAACATTAAGTCATCGTTTCGAGTGAGATATACAAATAAGTTACTATCTTTACACACGCTGTTCTACATCTGACAGACATTGATACAGCACACAGCGAGCCAAACGTAATGACAGCGGAGACACGACTTATTTGGCCAACTGTACCAGCGACGTCGTTTTAATATTAGTCTAGCTATAATTAGAGGATTTTGTGCAGTTTAAGAAGGATCTGTGGTAGTACAAAGGGTTAGGTGAGATAGTTCGAAGCCTGTTCATTGCTTGAGGCCCTTTTGAAGTTGAATGAAATCGTCTAATAGTAGCCAGAATAAAGTTAAGGAGGAAGGTTTTATTTTTTGGTCGATTATTTCATATATTATTTTATTTTAGTTTCCTCCCTAGACCTCCATCAAACTTAACAACATCAATTAGATCCCCCTTCTAGATAAAATTTGTAAATTTTTCGGTAGAAAATGTGCCGGACGAAGGCCGGTTCTTCCAACATTACAGGCTCAATATCGTTCGCCAGGGAAAAAATCGACACATAAATAGCACTAAAGGTCTTCATATTGACAAAGAAAAGTTTCCTTGATTTTGGCCCTGTCACTCTTTCAACTCAGGGAAACCACTCATTACAGGCAGTTTTGCCTTTTGTATCCCTCACTCACATAGAACAAAAAAACTATAAACTAATGGGGCAAACATCTTAAAATCTGTAAATTAATGGGGCTAAATGGACGTCGCCGGTACATAAGGAGATAATGTATGGCCCCAATAAGGCTTTATGAGGAATAGATGGCCGCTCTCTCTCTCTCTCTCTCTCTCTCTCTCTCTCTCTCTCTCTCTCTCTCTCTCTCTCTCTCTCTCTCTCTCTCTCTCTCTCTCTCTCTCTCTCTGTCTCTCTCTCTCTCTCTCTCTCTCTCTCTCTTTTTTTGTAGGTTGGCCAGGTCTTGCTGTCTCACGTGGGTGCACCGTAATGGAATGGCTCCCCTTCTCCCCCAGGTTTGGTCCCATTCATTTTGAGATTTGTTGACGTTAGCTCCATTAGTTTAGCGATTTTAATACCTTTCACCCCATTTATTTGTCAATATCAAGACCTTTCGTGCCATTTAGATTTCGATGTTTTCCTGGCGAGCAAGAGCGAGCCTGTAATTTAGTAGGAAACAGCCTTCCGCTGCCACATCATTCTACCGAAAAATGTACAAATGTATCTAAAAGGGGGTTCTTGGGGATGTTTTTTTAAGCTTGATGGAGGTCTAGGGATAAAACTAAAGAAATATTTGATAATATATATATATATATATCGACCAATAAGTAGACCCTTCCCCCCATAACCCTTTCAAGCTAGTCATGTCCATTGTTTATTTTATTTTAGCGAACTCCAGAGAATTGTATTGAAGTTAGGAAGGACCTGTGTTAATAAGAGGGGTATTGTTGATATTCCATAACCTATTGATTCCTGGAGTTGTTTCTTATGCTTAGTAAAAACGTCTGGTTATACAACTAATTAACCCCTGCTGTACCGGCGACGTCTTATTAATTCTATTGTAGCGATATTTAGACGATTCTGTGCAGTTTAAGAAGGATCTGTGGCAGTACAAAGAGTTAAGTGAGATAGTTCGAAGCCTGTTACCTGCTTAAGGCCCTTTTTAAGCTGAATAGAATCGTCTAAATATAGCTAGAGTATAGTACGAAAATACGTCGCCGGTACAGAAGGGGTTAAAGGGGCAACGAGCATCCTACAGGCCCCTTCTAAGCTGAAATTAATCGTATTATAATAGCCAGTGTTGTAATTTAGCTGGTATCACACGAACACTTTTTCCCTCAACATTTATCATTAACACTGGTCTGGCAGCTTAGGAGGTTAACATTTATAATATTTATGTCACCTAAATTCATCTATCAGCAGTCTAGTTTCCGATACCAGAGCAAATTATTCCAGAAATGTTGCCAGAAAAATGTTGATCATCGAATATTGACTATAATAGCTCTTCTGTGATACCGGCTTAAGGGGGTTGACCAGCGTTTGTTCACTCCTTTTCTCTCTTTCTCTGGCATCTATTCATTCAGCCCCAGTCAGCCTACTGGTTAAGACATTTATCCTCATCCAGGTGTCGATTTCTTCAGCGAGCGATAGCGAGCCAGCATTGTGTGAAAAAATCCGGCTTCGCCGGAGACATTTTTCTATCGAAAAATTTACAAATTTAGTCTGCTGTCAAAAACATCTTAAATGTTAAGCTGGCTCGCTACCGCTCGCCAATAAATAATCGACACCTGGATGGGGATAAACGTCTTACAACAGTAGGCTGAATGGGGCCGAATGGATACAACCCAGAGAGAGAGAGAGAAAACAAATAGGAGGTGGGGTCCCTTAATGCTGTGTCACTCTAGGTTCCTTCAGTGTTATTCTTACCCGTCCTTGGTCTATTATTATCACCGTTTTTGTTTTTGTTTTTTTAATCCATGCTATGTTTGACTTGTGTTGCATCATCCAGGTGGGGAGTACAGTTGAACACACCATTAACGTTTAACAAATTATTTAAGTTAAGTCCTTAGACATACTTCTATAGTGAACGATGTGAGGGCTTGACAATTGTTTTTAGTGACTACTTTTTAGCGTAACTATAATTTGTCACTTTGCTGTTTAATGGGAGATGGGCGTATTTATTTGTCACTTTGCTGTTTAATGGGAGATGGGCGTATTTATTTGTCACTTTGCTGTTTAATGGGAGATGGGCGTATTTATTTGTTTATTGTTTTATCTTCTTATTATTTTTTTAGTTTCCTCCTTAGACCTCCATTAACCTGTAAATATCACCCCCACGAACCCCATTCAAGATAAATTTGTAAATTTTTCGGTAGAAAAATGTCCCGGCCGAAGGCCGGTTACTCTTAATTGACACCTAAATGGCACGAAAGTTTTAATATTGACAAAGAAATGGGGTGTAAAATCTTAAAATCGACAGAATAATGGGCCGAACGTCTTAAAGTCTAAAAACCAGTGGGGCTAAACGCGAGGGAGAAGGGTGCCAGAAAAAGCGACCCATCCCCCCTTAACCATCTAACATACATAGACCGTAAGTTTTGTGTATACTCATTTGTGTGTTGTATTTTGGCTTAGTTTTAAGTATCATGGTGTAATTTCTTTTAGATTAGCAAAACTATTTCACGGCTAAATCATGTTCCAGGTATATGAATGCAGTCACATTGCTGATAACAACAATATTAATTAGACATGGGTTCAGCCTTTTGTGTAGTGAAAATGTTAATTGTTTGTTTATTTATTTAGTTAATAGCTTCTGCTCTCTCTCTCTCTCTCTCTCTCTCTCTCTCTCTCTCTCTCTCTCTCTCTCTCTCTCTCTCTCTCTCTCTCTCTCTCTCTCTCTCTGTATGTGTGTATCTATCTATCTACCTATCTGTCTACTAATATATACACTCTTTTTCATTGTCTCCCACACTAACGCCTTCTGTAACTCTAACGCACGCTACCCAGGCTCTGTATCTGCAACTCTTAAGCATCCACCCACCCCACTCTCTGCAACACACACACACACACACACACACACACACACACACACACACACACACACACACACACACTTGCACTCACTCACCCACTCACCATTTCCTCCCAACCAAAGTATGGGGCCAACGAGTGAGATCATTTCCTCTAGCAGATGCTTGGGGAAGGGGGGAGTGGGGGGGGGGAAAGGGGGGCGAGTTAGGGGGCGGAGGGGGGGGGGAAGAAAACTGGGTCAGGGGGCCGACTTACGTGTGGTGCGAGAGAGTGAGGGACGAAGAGAAATGAGGGCAGGTAGAGGAGAGGGCAGGGGGAAGAGAGAAAGTGAGGCAGAAGGAGGGTGGGAGGAGAGAGTGAGGAACGGAAGAAGAAGGAGAGAGAGAAAGGGGGGGGGGGTGGAGAGAGAATGAATGTGGGAGGATTAAAGAGAGAGAGTTGCGTGTTGTCTTCATGTTGAGGCTAAACATTTGCCTATAATCCACACTGTCAAACCCATGGTGTATTAAAAAAACTTCATTGAGTTGACATTGTAGTCTGTGTGTTTCCATCGGAAACAAATCAAGAGATTTCAACCAGTACTCATAGCTCAGTCTTCTGAGGGAATATACTTTATATCCCTAGCATGTACTCTTTGTAGTCGATCTATATCATTCCTGAGTGCTGGAGACCAGAATTAACCCGCATATTCAAGGAGAGGCCGTGTCCGAGCATTGTAGAGTGTGAGGAACAGGTATGTATTTATTTTCTTAAATTGCCTCTTAAAATAGTCCAAACATTTCTGAGCACTTTTCTTTACTTTCGTGCACTGCTTGGAAAACTTAGGCCAATGCTAATTATAACACCCAAATTTGTTTCCAAGTCAGTCACTTCCAAAGTCTTTTCCAAAAGCGAGTAGCCTGAATTGGTGTTTGCTTGGGCGATATGCATCACTTTGCACTTTTCCAAGTATAATTATTGAGAGAGAGAGAGAGAGAGAGAGAGAGAGAGAGAGAGTGAGAATGTGAGAGTGAAAGAGAAAGACTTAGAGAGAAACCAAGAGAGAGAGACTAAAACGTAAATAGAATACCAAGCCAGCCCAAAGTACTCAGTACTCCTAGGAGTGCAAACAGCCGGAGCGTAAAGGGAAGAATGAAATTGAACGCGAATGATATCGAAAGTTTTGCGAGACTGCAGGAACGGTGAAAGTCTGGGTGACGGAGTATGGGAGTGGATGTTACAGAGGCAGGCGTACGCTAGTAGATAGATAGTTAGGTATATGTATATATATATATATATATATATATATATACATAGAGAGAGAGAGAGAGAGAGAGAGAGTGTGTGTGTGTGTAAGTATGTGAGTGTGAGAGAGAGAGACTAATGGATAGAAAGATAGATAGATAGATAGAACATGGATAGACTCGGAGAGAGAGAGAGAGAGTTAAGGTACCGTTATAATAAACTACATTTACACGCCAACCAACCCCTGCGGTTCCTGTGGCAACCCAGTACACCATATCAACCAGTACACCTTATCAACCAGTACACCCTATCAACCAGTACACCTTATCAACCAGTACACCATATCAACCAGTACACCCTATCAACCAGTACACCTTATCAACCAGTACACCATATCAACCAGTACACCCTATCAACCAGTACACCTTATCAACCAGTACACCATATCAACCAGTACACCTTATCAACCAGTACACCTTATCAACCAGTACACCCTATCAACCAGTACACCTTATCAACCAGTACACCATATCAACCAGTACACCCTATCAACCAGTACACCCTATCAACCAGTACACCCTATCAACCAGTACACCATATCAACCAGTACACCATATCAACCAGTACACCCTATCAACCAGTACACCCTATCAACCAGTACACCCTATCAACCAGTACACCCTATCAACCAGTACACCCTATCAACCAGTACACCCTATCAACCAGTACACCCTATCAACCAGTACACCCTATCAACCAGTACACCTTATCAACCAGTACACCATATCAACCAGTACACCCTATCAACCAGTACACCCTATCAACCAGTACACCATATCAACCAGTACACCATATCAACCAGTACACCATATCAACCAGTACACCCTATCAACCAGTAAACCCTATCAACCAGTACACCTTATCAACCAGTACACCCTATCAACCAGTACACCCTATCAACCAGTACACCCTATCAGCCAGTACACCCTATCAACCAGTACACCCTATCAACCAGTACACCCTATCAACCAGTCCACCATATCAACCAGTACACCCTATCAACCAGTACACCCTATCAACCAGTACACCCTATCAACCAGTACACCCTATCAACCAGTACACCCTATCAACCAGTACATCCTATCAACCAGTACACTATATCACCCAGTACACTATATCAACCAGTACACCATATCAACCAGTACATCCTATCAACCAGTACACCCCATCAATCACACCAGATAGTATTAAGTTAATTTAGATCCATAGGTTGGTATTGGTTAAGGGGGTAGTGGTTATTTTTGTTATCTGTTTATATATTAATTCATTATTTGTTTTACCTTCCGCGCTAGACCTCCTTCAAGATTAAATGAAACACCCCCTAGAACACCCCCCCCCCCCCCTTCAAGATAATTGTTTTCATTTTTCGGTAGAAAAATCTCCCCGCCGGAGCCCGGTTCCTCCTAAAATTACCGGCTCGCTGTTGCTAGCCAGGAAAAAAATCGACACCTAAATGGCACGATAGGCCTTAAAATTGACAACGAAATGGGGCGAAAGGTATTACAATTGCCAAACTAATTGACCGAACGTCTTATAATCTCAAAACTAATGGAGCTAAACACGATGGAGAAGGGGGTCCCAAACAAACAACTACCTCCCCTTTAAATAGGTGATGGTTGAGTTAGCACTGGTTAAGGGCTACTGGTTGATATGGTCTACTGGTTGGGTTGTCTGGTCTCCCTCAGTGAATTAATGTGTACTCGGTGTTTAAATACAGTTCAGTATAACCTCTCACACACTAACACACACTCTCCCTCTCTCTCTGTAAATATACATATATATATATATATATATATATATATATATATATATATATATATATATATATATATATATATATATATATATATATATATATATATATAGATGAAGAGGATACACAGGGTAGCAGCAAACAGCATGGTGCAGGATAAAAATTATGACCAGGTGGGGGGGGGGGGCAGTACTTTATTTAGCAGTCAGACAAACGTTTCGACACTCGTGTGTCATCTTCAGTGTTCTAGGAAACAATAATAAAACATATATATAGCAAATATTTAAAAATAATATCGCGAAAAGCGAGTATATTATAACTAAAAATGTAGCCTCAACATAGCTACACTGGGAAATATTTAATGTAGCCTCAACATAGCTACACTGGGAAATATTTAATGTAGCCTCAACATAGCTACACTGGGAAATATTTAATGTAGCCTCAACATAGCTACACTGGGAAATATTTAATGTAGCCTCAACATAGCTACACTGGGAAATATTTAATGTAGCCTCAACATAGCTACACTGGGAAATATTTAATCACAATGGATATGTACAGGGACTGCCGAAAGGCAGTTATTAAGGGGGGGTCTTTCTTTAAAAATATATAGAGACTCTAAAATCCTAAGGTTACCGGTATTACAGGAGTCAAGAATGCTAAAATCTTTATAGCTTACAGCAAGGTTACAACCGTAGCAATGCTCTCTCACGGCTGAATGAGGAGGGTGCTGCTACCCTGTGTATCCTCTTCATCTGTTACTTGAGGTTCCCCAAGAACAAACCCATCACTGATATATATATATATATATATATATATATATACAGTATATATATATAAATAAAGAGAGAGAGAGAGAGAGTGAGTGAGAGTCAGAGAGGTTTGACAGCGTGGTTTAAAAGATTTTGTTTAGCCTCATTATGCATGCAAATCGCAGCCACGGCTGGAAGTTAGAGATGAAGATGCTTAGCATCAGATGAGTATGTGGAATCGTTTTCACATATATGAACTTTTCTACCTGTAAAATAATTCCCTCAGTATTTGTAATTACTTTTTGGTGAAGCAGCTTAACACAACGTATACAATATTTTCCAAAAAATTAACATCAAGATCTTTGAGATACTAAATATAATTGTAAATTATTGTAACTCTCACTTAGTATGCAAGACTAAGATATAATTATTATTCAATATCACTTACATGTTCAATCATCCGCTCTTTCAATTAATCAACCAAGCAGGCAGGCAACCATAGTCCGTGAGTGAGATAGTTCAGCAGTAGTTTTATAGTCCAACAATAGTTTCAGCGGACCGGTAAACGAATATCTCAATCACTGTCAATCCGTCATGCACTATAATTTGGTGCGTGTGTGTGTGTGTGTGTGTGTGTGTGTGTGTGTGTGTGTGTGTGTGTGTGTGTGTGAGGAGAGTGTGCATGGTAGTAATGTTTGACGGTGAGGGAAGAGGGATGTGTGTTTTGAATGTTTTTGAGTGTCAATTTTTTTTTTTTGTTTTTTTTTTTCTGTTCTTATATATTATAGAATGGGACAGCACCAGAGTACGTGTATGTGTTTTTACTACGTGTATGTGCCCATGTGTGTGTATACAGTATATGTGCATGTACGTAACCATTGACGTGTGCATGTACGTGTTGGTGGTGTACACATGAATCCCTCAACCACCACCACCACACCCTTACCGCCTGAGTGGGCACTGGTGAGACTTGACCAGGGGGGGGGAGGGGAGGTGGTGGGGGGGGGGAACAAGACAGGCTGCAAGATTTAAATGCAGAGGAAGAACGATTTAAGATTTAGGTAGGAGGAATACTTAACCCCTTGAAAAAATAAATATAGATATAATATGTTTATATATATATATACTGTATATATATATACCGTATATATATATATATCATTGAAGGTTATGGTAAGTTGGTTGTTGCAGAGCTTCTTGTCTATCTTTTTTTTTCTGAGAGCATTGTTGCCTTCTATAGGAAATTGTCTGATCTCTCCAAAAGTCATTTTTGGGTGATTCTAGAGGATTTTACGTACATACATAGTACTTTGCCAGAACGCATTCTCGTACCTCTTGGTACATCTTCAGTGGCAGGGAATTACATGAAAATATATACCATGTACCGTGTGGTATGTGTGTGTGTGTGTGTGTGTGTGTGTGTGTGTGTGTGTGTGTGTGTGTGTGTGTGTGTGTGTGACCAGAGATGGATAGAACAAGTCATGCAAGAAGATTGAACAGCTTGAAAATTACTGGTTTTAAAAATTGCTTTATGAGTACTTCGAGAGTTAAATAATACAAGGAGGAAAATGCAAAAGTATATATAATTAATTATTTGTTTATGATTGAAAATAACTGATTATAAATGTAGTTGGTGGGGTCAGAAGTAACGTTAAGGGGGAGGTAGTTGGTTTCTCTTGACCCCCTTCTCCCTCATTTTTAGCAGATCAGTTTTGAGATTATAAGAGATTTGCACTATTAGTTTGGCGATTTTAAGACCTTTTGCCCCATTTCTTTGTTATAATTAAGACATGTCGTGCCATTTAGGTGTCGAATTTTTCCTGGCGAGCGGTAGCGAGCCTATAATTTGAGAAGGAGTCGGCCTTTGGCCGGAACATTGTTCTACCGAAAAATATATAAATATATCTTGAAAGGGGATCTAGGGGGTGTTTTTTAAAGTGTGATGGAGGTCTAGAGAGGAAACTAAAAAATACAGTTAATACATAAATATACAGTATATAACCCCAAAACAAGCACTACCCCCTTAACCCTAAATTTTGTTAGGTGAGGGACTACAAATAAGGGCGGACATATTGTTAACCCCTTCAGGATGTGATGACACGTCCCTTCAGTCTATTTATCTATTGTTAGGGGATGTTATACATTATTGGAAGGCTCTCTATACATCGTTTAATTTCATCTGACGGTAAATTGAATCCCTTAGCAGCTAATTTATCGATACGTATTGGACATATATGAAACTACTACGTCTCTACATCATATTAAGACCAATTTTATCAAACTAGCACCATATTTCACTATAAAATCTTCAAAATAATTGAGAAATCTTGATGGGAACTTTGTAATTTACCGTCAGTTGAAAAGTAACGGTATAGTAATCAAATGGGTACATACTATCTACATTAAAGCCGGTATCACAAGAGCGCTTTTTCCCTCAACATTTATCCTCAACATTGGTCTGACAGCTTATGAGGTCAACATTTAAAATATTGCTTGTGCCTAAATTCACCTACCATCGGTCTAGTTTCCGTTAACAGTGCAAAATATTCCAGAAATGTTGCCAGATTTTGTTTGATAATCGAATGTTGACTATAAAAGCTCTCGTGTGATACCGGCTTAACCCTCGGACTTCCACAGTTCCTTTCCAATCTGACTAAAAGCGTCTACTGATAGCCAGAATAAAATGAAGAAACGCATCCTCGTATACTGAAGGGGTTAATTAACTCCTTCAGTACCGGCTACGTCTTTATTGTTTTATTCTTGCTATATTTTGATGTGTTTGTGCAGTTTAAGCAGGATCGGAGGTAGTAAAAAGGGTTAAGTGAGATAGTTCGAAGCCTGTTAATTGTTGTAGGCCCTTTTTAAACTGAATACAATTGTCTAATAGTAACCAGCATAAAGTTAAAAGGACGGAGCCGGTACAAAAGGGGTTACAATATATGGGAAACTATGGCTGGGCAAGGAGTAACATACGGATCAGTAATTATTATGTGTGTGCTTGATTTCCTTTGATATCATAAGCCCTACTGAATATTCGAACATGAGGTTTGAATGGAATATTTCCCTTCTTTTCATTTGGTTTAGTTATATCGATGTATTTTCTTATGTTTCAAGTGTTTCTATTATTATGTATAACGTTGTTTTCTGTGTGTGTGTGTGTGTGTGTGTATGACAGTTTATTGACGTTTTCTATCGCGAAATTAGAAAAATGCTAAATCGTTCAAAAACATGTATGATTGAAGGAAGAACGAGATTATCGAAAAAAGAGACTTGAGAAACATTAATGTCCTTTCGTGGGGGATAAATTTTGGTTCACGTGGGCAAGGATTTACTGCAGAGGAAATGTATTTTATTTCGACGAGAAGAGAATTTGTTATCAAGAATACAAAACAAAAAACTCACACACACTTTCAAGTAAACGACAAAGAATACTGGATACGTATATTGTTTTCATTGTAGCTAACTGCAGATGATATTAATCTATGTTTTATTAATTTCACCCTAACACCAAACACCTCCAATTAAATTAATGAAAACATATATTGTATGTGATCCACCGGGACCTGTCAAAGTCATTGAGTTAATGGAGATACTCTAGAATCCCTTAAAGTCCTTCCTAAGATTAGTAATATCGTCAGTGAGTGGCATTCATAAATTAAAGGTAACTTTGTCTGATTAAAGGGGTTAACCCTATTTAACCGTGTTTTATTTTTTATTTTTATTTTTTAATCCCCCGTGTTTTGCTCCATTAGTCTGGTGATTATAAGACATTTCGATCCTTTCTGGTGTCAATTTTTTCTAGGCTAGAGATAGTGGGCCTGCATTTTAGGAGAAACCAGATAAATGTACACATTTAACTTGAAAGGGGTCAGCGGAGGCGGCGTTGTTGTTGTTGTTGTTGTTGTTCCCCAAGCTGCCTGGCTGAACAGCCCCAAGGCCCCGAGCAAGGCCAAGGCCATAACCGAGCGCCCCCACAGAACCCTCCCCGCCGACCACAATAAAGCCTGGGTGACCGAAGCCACTCCATGGCGGGGAGCTGAGGAGGGTGCGGAAACGCCCGGGAAACCAAAGCCCCACCCAGGGCCCTGTGTCCCTCAGCAATTATGAAGAGAAAGTTGAGGGGCAAGGGAAAAATGTGACGCTTTGGCTTCCAATCTTGGTAGATTGGGAGGTCAATCCACGTTAGAGACGCCGTCACTTGAGATCTAGAAAATATATAAGTTAAAGGAACAGTCAGAGTAAGCTATGGGTATGGCAGAGATTGCTCAGTTCTCACTCTGATAGACCAGCCCATCAGTCTAGGAAGTAAATTGATTATGAATTACGCGAAACTGGTAACAATTAAGGGGAGATGGTTCATTTTGGGGTTGATTTTGTTTATGTATTCATTATTTTGTTTATTTTCCTCCGTAGACCTCCAACACACTTAAAAAAACATCCCTTCTAGATTAATTTGTAAATTTTTCGGTATGTCGGTTCTTCCAAAATTACAGGCTCACTATCGTTCGCCAGGAAAAAAATCGACACCTAAATAGTACGAAAGGTCTTAATACTGACAAAACAATGGGGCGAAAGGTCTTAAAATCGACAACGTAATGGGGGCAAACATCTTAAAGTCTGAAAACTAATGGGGCTAAACACGACGAGAAGGAAGTCTAGAAAAACTACCTATCTCCTCTTAAATGGAATCACTTCTTCCTTGGCGCTTATCCTATCTGCCCACCAAATTTCGTAAAAATCGGTTCATTCAAATTTCCAAACTAATGAAGCAAAACACATGAGGTCCAAAAAAAAAAAAAAATCGGACCAGATAGGGTTAACCTACAAACAGACTGGTAAGGATCACTAAATCTGTTGTTGCTTGTTTTCCCTTGAACTCTAGTAATTATAATCGTCTAATGAGAGCCATAATTAAGTTAACTAACTCTAACTCTCTCTCTCTCTCTCTCTCTCTCTCTCTCCAACTGGCCGAAAGGGAACCTATTATTACGATACTTGAGAATTATTGGCCTGTTTGGTTCAGAGTAGGAGAGACAGAGAGAGAGAGAGAGAGTTAGTTACAAGAAATAGTTAGTACCTCAAAGACCTTGTGATACATTGCAGGGAGATAGCCTGGATGGAAAGAGAGAGTTTGAGAAGTGCACAACACTCATTGTAGAAAGTACAAATTAAGGGAAGTTTATTCAAGATTAAACATATCTTAAATGTGAAAATATTTCCATGTGTTTAACTTCTTCAACTTAACTTACAGCCATGGTTGCGTGTTGTATTCATACTGAGAGTAAGCAATATGTTATAGTCCACATTGTCAAACCCATTAAGTATTCATAGACTTCAGTTAATTCATCTCATAGTCTACGAGTTTCAAAACAATAGAAACCAAAACCCTTAATTCTCTTCTAACGAGAGAGAGAGAGAGAGAGAGAGAGAGAGAGAGAGAGAGAGAGAGTGTGTGTGTGAAAGTGAGAGAGTGGGAGGAAGAGAGAGAGAGAGAGACAGATTTCACCTACTTTAATATACGCCTTTGACAAAAAAATCCTTATTCAAAGCAGGTATAATTTTATGTGTTTATCTCAATTCTAAGATTGCAATAAAATCTGCTGAACCAAGTCACCTGAACATTACTGAGTCCTTAATAGGAATAAATTATAACTCTCTCTCTCTCTCTCTCTCTGAACCAAACAGGCCAATAATTTTCAAGTATCGTAATAATTAGTTTCCTTTCAGCCAGGTGGAGAGAGAGAGAGTGAGGGAGAGAGTTCCAGAGTTCAATAGGTGAGTAGAAGAAAGACAGAAAATTTGCTAATTCTTGGGTTGGAGAGCTGGACAGAATAGGAGGAGGACTGTGTTAAAAGACGGATGCCTCGCACTCGCCACAAGGGAGAGGGTATGCACTGCGAGAGCTCTGAAAAACACTGATTGTTGTAATAGCGATAGAAGCAAGGTCGGATGAAAAAGTTACACCAAGAATATTGGGAGATGAAGGGTTAATTCGTGTATTGTATCCAACTCAACTATCTCTAAATCTTGTATCTCCAACTATTCTATCTCCAAGGTCTGTATCTCTAACTATTATATTTCCAATTCCTGCATCCCCAACTATTCCATCTCCAAATCCTGTATCTTCAACTATTCCATCTCCAAGTCCTGTATCTCCAACTATTGTATTTCCGACCTAGATTATCTCCAAGCCCCCTGTATCACCACCAGTCAGTCTGTCATCGGGTGCAAGTATTTCCCCGCGGCCTTATGTAGTGACCCCATTCCCCCGCCCCCGCCCCCTCCCCCTCCCCCTCCGTTGTAGCCTTTTACAGTGTCGTGTGTGTGTCCGGGTGTCTGTGTGTATGTTTGTGTCTGTGTGTCTGTGTCTGTGTTTGTGTTTGTGTCTGTGTGTGTGTCTCTCTCTCTCTCTCTCTCTCTCTCTCTCTCTCTCTCTCTCTCTCTCTCTCTCTCTCTCTCTCTCTCTCTCTCTCTCTCTCTCTCTCTCTCTCTCTCTCTCTCTCTCTCTCTCAATATATATATATATATATATTAATATAATTATATATATATCTTAAATACCTGTGTTCTCCAACCCCTCTTTTTATATATCTGTCTGTCTGCACTCTTTTTCTCTCTAACTATCCATCCCCAACCCCTGTCTTTAATCTGTCTATCTGCACTCTTTCTCTATCTAACTATCCATCCCCAACCCTTCTGTCTTTAATCTGTCTATCTGCACTCTTTTTCTCTCTAACTATCCATCCCCAACCCCTGTCTTTAATCTGTCTATCTGCACTCTTTCTCTATCTAACTATCCATCCCCAACCCTTCTGTCTTTAATCTGTCTATCTGCACTCTTTCTCTATCTAACTATCCATCCCCAACCCTTCTGTCTTTAATCTGTCTATCTGCACTCTTTCTCTATCTAACTATCCATCCCCAACCCTTCTGTCTTTAATCTGTCTATCTGCACTCTTTCTCTCTCTAACTATCCATACCCAACCCCTCTGTCTTTAATCTGTCTGTCTGCACTCTTTCTCTCTCTAACTATCCATCCCCAACCCCTCTGTCTTTAATCTGTCTATCTGCACTCTTTCTCTCTCTAACTATCCATACCCAACCCCTCTGTCTTTAATCTGTCTATCTGCACTCTTTCTCTCTCTAACTATCCATACCCAACCCCTCTGTGTTTAATCTGTCTATCTGCACTCTTTCTCTCTCTAACTATCCATACCCAACCCCTCTGTCTTTAATCTGTCTATCTAAGTCTCTCTCGCTTGTGTTCTTAAACCATTATTTTCCCATTGCAGCGCCTGATGCCGAACGAATACTGCGGGAACGAGTGATGTTTACAGAGATTACACGGACTAGCATGCCCATTTCTGAAGGTAATGTAATTGTTCAAGTTATTTCGTCCATTAACAGCGTTGCGAAGGGTAAGAATTGTTTAACCTCTTCTGTACCGGCGACGTGTTTTTAACTTTATTCTGGCTACTATCAAACGATTATATTCAGTTGCAAAAGGGCCTCCAGCAATTACCAGGCTTCGAACTATCTCAATTTAACCTTGTTGCTACCACAGATCCTTCTTAAACTACCAAAATCCTCTAATATAGCTAGAATGAATTTAAAAAGACGTCGCCGGTACAGAGAGAGTTAACCACTTCTGTACCGGCGACGTCTTTTTACTTTTATTTTAGCCATATTTAGAAGATTTTATGTTGTTTAAGAAGGATCTGTAGTAGTAAAAAGGGTTAATTAAGATAGTTCATAGCCTGCTAATTGCTGAAGGCTTTTTTAAACTGAATGAAATTATCTAATGGTAGACTGAATAAATTTAGAAAGACTTCGCCGGTACAGAGAGGGTTAAGAATAC